>CM065378.1:13087500-13637500 GCA_033060915.1 Euryodendron excelsum | reverse complement strand
ATGGTATGCACTATGCACCTTTTAAGAAATAATAAAAACTTTACAATCACATTTATGCTATTTTAGATATGGGATTTGTTGAGGGGAGGGAAAGAAAAGAAAATTATTTTTACTTATTTACTCTTTCATGTTCAGAAACATAAAAAAAAATTCAAAGATTCTTCATTTTCTACTCCTTTTCTTAACCAAACAAATACGAGAAAATCATTCCATTTTCGTTTTTTTTTTCTTTATTTATTATTTTTATATATTTTTCTTACCCTCAATAAACTCTAGGACCAAACAATGCATTAGAGAGATTTAGATCCCCAGGCTAATGAGAAATTATTCCACGCCTTGTGAGGATAGTGATAGAAATAAAAAATGTTAGTTCTAACGTGGACGATTTACTTTTAACTAAATTAAGAAAAAAATTAATTGAGTGTACATAAGCTGGTCTAAACAGCCTTAACCGCTAAGTCAAAAAATGATGAACGTATAAATGAATAGTTGAGTTTTAAAACTTCCATCCTAGTCCACAACCTTGGAGAAAGAACCATTCCTCTTCAAAGTTCAAATAATGTAAGTCACAACATGAAACAGTGTTGTTGACTACTGTTGTGGTTGGAAAGGTTGTAGGTGAAATCCAAACCATCTTGGCATCTTGGTTCCTAATCATTGAATGGCTGGGAACACATAGCCCTTCAAACACGGATACCGAAATTGTAGTGACCTTTTCAAGTGTGATTCAGGGGGCCTTAATGGGTGTGTTCAAAATTTTTTACTAGGTCTACTATATATCAAAAACAAAAATGTTTTTAAAAATATCAAGCAGTTATAATTTTCAAGCCTATACATTCTAAGCTAGACACAACCGGAAGTAACCCCATTAAATCTTCCTAGAGCTACATACCCATTTCTGCGTCATGCAAATGCAATAATCATTTAGACATGTGTATATTGTGGAGAAATGCAATACTAGTACTTAGTTCCGATGCAGTTTTTGTGGGTTTTTAGTTTTGACTTCTAGCCTTTCATGGACGTTTTTTTTCAGCTATCGTTTAATTTTTCTACTTTTTATGAACTTTTAGTTTTAGTCTCTAGCTTCTTTTCTTTTCTTTTTTCTTTTCCAAAAGTGAAAACTAAATTCTAGTGGAAACAAAAAATCAAAAAACGCATTTAAAAGTTCATAAAAAAAAGCTGCATCCAAACAAGATATATACAAAACTAATTGGACTCGGAATACATCCACACTTTGTTCCTTGGTAAAACTGTTGATGTTTTTAAAATGTTCACTAACTGCCTATCTATCTATCTTAATCAAACTTCCTTAAACTTAAGAGTCCCCACCAAGAATACATCCAAATTTGTTCATAGAAGGACTATGTAAAGCATCCCCTATTCAGAATGGGTCATGCAGAGCCTACCAAACATGCGTGCATGGCACTCCAAAATAATGTGTGTGAGAGAGAGAGAGTCTCCAACTGGTAACTTCCTTCTCATTTCCTTCTAATTTCTTCCCTCCTTCATCAGTTGTGTCAACCCCTGTGCTTTCTTTCTCATTACAGGTACATTTTTAACTTTCCTGGCCATCCCATGCCATATTTTTTGTTCCATAAATGAGTATACCGATAGGCGATTTCACACATTAGTCAAAGGAGAGGGCCGAATTTGATTTTGGATCGGAATGGACTCATGTCAATATGTAATTTTTCACTAAATTTTTTCTTTTAGACTAGAGGGGTAAAGCAAAATTACTTAGGATTGATGCATAAAAGTAAAATTACTTGAGTTTTTGGAAAACAATATATGTATTTTATTATAAATACTTAAAAAGTATAAGGGTTTAAAAAAAAAATTTAAACTTTGGGGAGACCAATATACCTATTTTATTATAAATACTAAAAAATATATAGGGACTAATTAATATTAATTTTCTAATCAGTATTTAGTTATCCAAAATGTATTTAATTAATCAATCGTTCAAATTAACTTAGAACTTAATCGAGTAAAGCCCAAGCCTTCTACATCACCATCATTATTAGAACAAAGAAAGTTATCCTAAAAGGGGTGGTGGTGATGTTCTTAGACCACCATAGTCGCTGGGGTTAGGTTGCAGACGACTTCTACTGTTTCAAATTTTCTTGGCATGCATTTGATTTTGGGTGGGGATGGACTCATGTCAATATGCTCAAGAGTCAAGTCTTCTCTTTTTTGGCCTTTGCTTAGACACTAGTGGAAAAAAGCTGTTAAATACTAAAATTGTTTCATATAATTTTCTGGGCAAAATGTGGTGTTGTGTGAGGCTCTACTTTATTTCGTTTTGCAGCCCTTTGTTTGAAACTTAAATTTTTGGTAGAAAAAATAAAATAAAATAAAAAATAAAAAAATATTATTTATTTTTGTTCAATTGTTTTTTATATTTTTTTTATTGAAAATTCAGATTTCAAGCGGAGTCGTAGGAAGTCACACTGATTCACTAAATGTTTTCAACTAAAAGCACGAACCATATTAAATGGGACTTCAATCCTAATCTAATGTTAGGTTTGAAATTCTTTGAAATTCGAATTTATTAAAAGAGAAAAAAAAAGAGAGGGAAAAATGAACAAACTGGGGAATTTCAAATACTTTTTTATTTTTAGAAAAATTACACTTTATCTCCTTGTGTTTGAGTTAAAATCAAATGATTCTCTTGTGGTTTAAAAGCGAATACATAACCTCCTTATGATTTGGATTTATATGCAAATTTGAACATCAAAAAGATAATTTGACTTTTTTAAGCCAAAATAAAGGGTTGTCTTTCGATTATTTTTTTTTGTTATTTCATAAATAGTCTTTTTGTTGTTTTAATTTGGAGATATTAAATAACAAAAATACTCCTATGACAAAATTTCAATTAAATCAAACTGTTTCTATGCATTTTGTAGATAAGTCCAAACCATGAGTTTAATTTTAAACCATGAATTGAAACCATTAGATTTAACAAAAATTTTGTCATAGAATTATTTTTGTCATTTTATCTCTTTAAATTAGAATATCAAAACAACGATTTGGCCTTTTTATGTCAAAATAAAGGGTTATCTTTCGAGGAGTTTTTTTGTTATTTCATAAATCGTCTTTTTAATGTTCCAATTTGAAGATATAAAATAACAAAAATATCCCTATAACAAAACTTTTGTTAAAACTAAAGGTTTTTATGCATTTTGCATACAAGTCCAAATCATGAGTTTAGTTTTAAACCATGAATTGAAATCATTAGATTTAACAAAAATTGTCATAAGATTATTTTTGTTATTTTATCTTCTTAAATTAAAATATCAAAAAGACGATTTAGCCCTTTTATGTCAAAATTAAGGGTTGTCTTTTAAGGAGTTTTTTTGTTATTTCATAAATCATTTTTTTAATGTTTCAATTTGGATATATAAAATAACGAAAATACCCCTATAACAGAATTTTTATTAAATCTAAAAGTTTTCATCATTTTGTAAATAAGTCTAAACCATGAGTTTAGTTTTAAATAAGAAAAGAGTCATCTAATTTTGACTCTAACCACAAGGGATAAAGTGTAATTACCCCTTTACTTTTTATGTGCTTTTACTATCTACTTTCTCTAAGAACCAAACATACTATGTAATTTTATATTTTTAACTCTTCCTTTTTCACTCACTAAGTTTTTTATCAAAACAAAATATAAATGGGCAATACAATAAGGCTCACAGAGACAGTTACATAAAGGCGTTTCCCATAGCCAAAAACACAAATAAACAAGTGAACCCATTTGAAGTTGGGGGTAAGCTGATGGGGGCAGGGAATCCAGGATACAATGACCACACGTTGGCGTTTGTTTTTAGCTTTGCAAAAACATCTCATGTGCTTTGCTTTCTAGTTTCTTCCATTTGTGCTTTTTGCAGCTTTCTCTAATTTGTAGGAGAGGGAATGACTTCTTCGATGCCTGTAAAAGGATGTGACTTTAAGAGCCTTTCCCGAAATAAATATGTAGCCTTGAGCAACAAAGCATCCAATCCATTAGAAAACTAAAAGAAACACAAAATGCATTTTCATACCAGCTGGATAGGGCAACACAGATCTTACCCGTTTTAGTTATTGATTCATTTCCTATTTTCTATTTTTATTTTTTAAAGTTTGTTTGAATCCCGTTTGACAAATTATTTTTAAAAATTATTTTTACAGACCACGTTTGGTACATGTTTTCTAAAATTTGTTTTAGAGAAACTTTTTAGAAAACAACCTAGTTTTAAGATTTGTATTTTATGAGCTCCTTGGAACTCTTCTAGGAGAAAAATGAAACCAGTAGCATATTCAATGGCCCTAGTTTTTTTTATTTTTTATTTGAGAACACAAAAAATGATAAATGTCAAAAAAAAAATGTTACTGATTACGTAAAAAAAAAAAAAAAAAAAAAAAGATAACGAGATCATAGCCAAGCAGGGCTAAGGCGGCAAATAGGAACCGTGACCGCGGGATGGGCACTACTAGTGATCGCCTGAGCTTGGGTTTGGCCCACATTAGCATATGTTAGATTTAAGTTGCAATAGGGGCAATATGGGTCCAAGCTGCAGCCAAACGGGCATCCTTCAAGAGAAATGAAAACCGACCAAATGAAAACCGACCAAATTGCAGCCCCAAACTTTGACCAGGCCCGCACTCCTTGTGGTCTGCCTGTTATGCTCTAGTTGCTTGCAATTTGAAGCAATCAAGCGCTAGAGCTTGACCCACTATATAAAAACCCAATCTAGCTACTAAGGCTATGTTTGGTAAAGGGAAATGAATGGAATGGAATGACCATTTTTACTTTTATTTTTATTTTCTTATTTGGTATCACTATTTAAAATTAAAATAACCATTTCTTATGGAATAACCATTCTCACATTTTGTTAGAATGAACATTCTCTCTTTCCATTCTCACATGAAATAAAGACAAAAAACAAAACTTGACAATATTTTTATTGTAAAATTTCTTTAATAAAATAAAACATGTTTGAATTTTTTTTAATTTTAAAAATTCAAATTTTTTTTTTTACAAAGTTAAATATTCCTACACCACTATTCACCACCACCATCTACCGCGCTGGCCACCACCACTCGCCATCCACTGCCGCCGCCGCCTCCACGGCCACCAATCACCACCACGCACCAATATTGTGATAATTTCTGCCCAACCATCCACTGCCACCTGCCACCACCAGCCACTGTCTATCCAGATTCACAAATCCGTCCGGGCACTTTGATAATTTCCACCCAAAATTAATGGTTGAGGCCCACAAGGTGTAAAACAGTGGATCTCTTTTTCTGGCAACCAGAAAATCAAAATAGAAACATTCTTTTTTTTTCATAAAGATAAATTTAATTGGCCAGGTGTACCAACGGTGACCGACATTATAATCATCACATTTGTTTTTCTCTTTCAAATTTTATGTTAAAAAAATATGAAACATTAATGGTATGTTTGAATCTTAGATTTATTGATGGAAAGGAAAGGAAAAGGAAAGCGAAAGATTGAAAAACAAATGAAGTGAATTTTTTTTATAATTTTGTTTGGTAGGGTTAGGAAAATGAAAAGAACGTTAATACCCTTATGTCAAAAAAAATTCATTTTTCTTTGTTTAATTACCCATAAAAAAGTGAATATGTATAAGTAATAACATTTTCATTTTCTTTTAAGTAATATCATAGAAAAGAGATTTTTTTTCAAAAAATTTGAAGAAAGAGGATTGCAGTGGGATGACCTTGAAGCTAATTCATGGATTTAATAAGTGATTTACAATATTTTGAGAGAAATATGACAAAGAGAATATTGCATCTCATCAGTAAATGCATGCCAATAGCACATGAGAAGTATTTATTTTTTCAGTTTGTAACGTGCTTGTGAATTATATATATACACTCCTCCAGATGTTTAGTTGATAATTCCACCCATGCTCCAAACCTAATTTGCTCCAACTTTAGTGCCACTGTGCAATGCATGGGATTGACTGTGTTTCCATTTATATATACTTTTTATATTATATTTTAAAATTTTATTTTATTTTATTTTATTTTAGCATTGTTCATTGATTTCATGAAACGAGGGAATGGAATGACTTCTATTTTCTCATACCAAACATAGCCTAAGTGGTTTGCACCTGAAAGCTCAGAAGGATTGTTGGGTCAGACTTTCTGTATCCTGACCTTGAGAGTTGAGAGTACATGTAGCAATTTACAATGAAAATGGAACACATTTCCTCCCCTCTTTCTTGTTACATGAGAGCCCACATTTTGTATGAAAATGGACCACGGTATCAACTTAAATCAAGGCCTCTGAATCTACATGAACATGAGAGCCCACATTTTGACCTGTTTTGAAGTTTAGATCAAACCCATCACAAATTCAGCTCAATCACTGGTGGCTCCAATGCTGTGAACCCATGGCCCAGACTCAGTTGAAATAACTGCACGTGACAATCACAGGTTGCTGTGTACATGCACGTGTGCATCTCAATCCTTCGGTGGATAGGTTTTTACCAGTGTTCCCTTACCAACTGCCAATCTGGCTGTTACTTTGGCTGCAATCTAGCAAAGCTAAACAGAGGGAACTACAAAAGACCAACCTCACAGGCCCCCCGGTTATGTCTTGTTTGGACTGATTTAGAAAGCCACTGGCATTTCATGTAGCAATTTAGTTGCTTTGCCTTTGCTAGTCTTGTCCATATGTAGCCAATAATACAACAATCAAATCTCAGTAGGACAAAACATTTATCCAACTTTTCTTGACGCAAAGAACTTGAGCTTACTCGTTGGCATAAGTTCTCTTGATTCAAATTGACTTGCCTGCGATCTCCCACAGCCTTCTGGAGCCTAAAGCATCAAGAGCTGCTAAATAATTCGAGCATTTTGTTATGTGTTCAAGATACCCATTTCCTCCGGCTGGCAGTTATATTTCTCAATGCGTTAATCTCTTTCTTTTCGGGAAATACTTACTATGCTCCTGCAGAATTTTTCTATATGAAATCAGAAAAGTTTTACTAGTATTCATTGTGTTCAAGAATAACTTAGTGGAATTGAATGGTGAATCTTGGGCATCAGCGTACAACTTTAAGATTGATTCATTGGCACTCTTAATCTTTACCTTGTGGCTTCAAATTCTCTGAAACAAAAAGATGTATTTGGACAGCCAGCACCTAGCTTTTGACCAACAATCGTTTTCTTCTCTACACACTAAATTTGAAGTCTCTAGATTCTCTACCAACTTTCATGACTCCATTCCCTTTACAAATTAAAGAACCAATTTCAGAAATCAACAATGCAATGATTGAAAATGAGCTTCCAACTCAAAAGCAGAGGAGGGACTGGGATGACACGTATCCTTAAGATCATCTTGTCATCTGGGTCAAGTTTATCTCCACTGCATAACTTTTTTTTTTTTTTTTTCTAGCTTTAAAATTGATCTCCCAACTTTAATAAAGATGATACGATCTTGCACTAATAATGTAAAGCTTGGTCAAGATAAACACACACATTTGATAGTAGGGCCGTACATACAATTGACATCAAGGGTGAAAGAATAGGCGATAGGAACGTCTATTCCTTTCACATTGCCTTGTGAAAAAAAAAAAGGTACTCTAATTAAGATGCATGAGTGTTGGATACGGTGAATGACTCGTATTCATAATCTTCGAGTTCTACACTCAAAGAGCATGCGTAGTATCCATAAATCCAAAATAAATATAAGCCCGGAGTTGAGTTTACCATTGTTCTCCATTCCCCTAAACCCGTCTTCAGCTCCTTAAATTTTTGTGAATTATTAAAAAATGAGTAAATGTCAAGCTATAAAATGAACTAAGTTAATCAAACTCGGTTCGCATTCGACTTGTTAAGAACTCGTTTTAAGATCATCTTATTACGTAAATAAGTCAAACTCGAATACATTTTAAGCCTTGTTAATTTTCTAAGTTCGGCTCGAATTCTGCTCAATAAACTTATATATACTAAAAATTTAATTTATTCGAACTCGCTTGATTAAAACTCGTTTAAGCTTAGTTCGAAAGTTAAATAAGTTAAGTTTAAACACAATTTTAAGCTTGTTAAGATTTTCAAACCAAATTTAAAAGTTCACTACTCGCTCAGCTCATTTACACCCCTTATACTCTGCTGGCTGCGTAAAGAATTACAATCTTAAATCTTATTTTTGTCTGTAATACGAACTTTGCAACAGCAAAACAGAGAAAGAGTGTGAGTATGAAGCTAAGCTGAGAAACAAGAAAAAGCATGATGTAAACCGATTCACGTCAAAGGGGGACATTAAGTAAATTAATGGCAGCCCATAATGATTGGATTGGGATCCGATCGGATTAGTGCTAATCATGAACATAAACATGAATCCTTGTCTGCTCTCGATGATCCATTCTCTCAAAAGAACTTTATTTTCAGAGAGTCAAGAACAAAGACAAAAGCTGAAGGCAATTTGGTCCGGTCACACTCATCGTGCCTATCCATGCCTTCCACGAGAATCTTTGACAAACGCATGAGGTTTGGTGGGTAACTTGGGAAAACGGGTTCTTCTTCATCATTTATCAACTACTACAAAGACAACTGTAATTTTCAAGTTTTGTTTGGTTTCGATTGACCTGTTGCCCCTTTGAGACCCCACTCTCACTTCATGTCCCTCATGCTCTCATACTATTGAGTTATAATCGTACACACAAAGTGTGTTTACATGGCAATTTGGAAAAAGTTAATAGAGTTTTGCAATATCACTTTCAATGATGCAAATTCAAATGGGTAAAATAATATAAAATAGTTCAGTAGTAAAATAATACTGAGTATTCGATGGTAATTCCTATCAAATGATAACACATGGTGTGTCAATACATTAATAACCTTAGTTTGTAGACTAGTGGAGAGACTTTTAAGGAAACATTCTATCAGATTTTATCATATAGTATTTTTTTCTTAAAAGTCTCTTACTACTTCACAAACTCAGGTTGCTGATATATTCATACATTACGTGTCATATTTAACAGAAATTACTACGGAATACTTAATACTACCTAACTACTAAACTTTTTTTTTTCAAAAAAATCAACTTGAATATGGAGTCTGAACATGCTTTTACATGTTGGTGAACACAAAAATAGGAAGACACCAGAATTGAACCAACTCGACCTTCATGTGTCAGTTTCATTTAGGTTTGTCAGGAGTTTGATTCGATCCTGTTAGGTTCTAGGTCTCAAAATGAAAAAATTAATAAATTTGATTCAAGCCAACACTCTTGAGACCTGAAACCAATTCAAACCCAAACCCAGATTCAATCTATTTACATTACAACATAATATAAATATTTTACATATACACATATCTTTAAATTATTATTTGTTGTACTTAAATATTGATTTGTTTTTAACATTTTGTAAAATTGAGGATATAAAATTGAGTTTATTTTTTAAATTTCTAAGTGAATATAGCAATTTCGTGTACAAATAAGGGTCCCGACCCGAATGGACCTGAACAAAGATCACAAACCAAAATATGGGACCGATCCGAATATACCCGAACCGACTCAATTTAATTCTATGACTAAACATCTGAAACTGACCAAGATTGATACCGACTCGAACCACACCCCTATTTTTTACATACAAAGTTAATGGGTAATGTGATAGAAATGGTATATGATAACACAGACCCGTTAACTTTACTGCATAGGGGTATAAATGCTGCTCAAATCTTCCCCCCTTTACACCAATTCTATGCCAATATATGCTTAACTGTAAACAGGCATGGTATCTTAACAATTGCTAGCTGGACTTGGACCCCGAGATGGCTGGATATACTATACGTTTGCCAGGCGTAGGCGGGATGGAATTTGGTCTGCACAGAGAGAGAGAGAGAGGCCCACCACCAAGCTGAATGAATTAAAGATCTTTGTTGCAAAAGTGGGATTTAATGAGTTGGGTCCATCTTTTAGAAAAAGATGAGAGAGACTTTTCTATATATGTGATCGATTTGCCAGTTCATTGGGAGGTGGAGGTCCCTGTAAGTAAATGTGAATGATACAACTCGAAAGTCTCTGGGAGCACAAACAAGATACTTAGCAGCAGTAGCAGTATCAAGGCTGTTTCAGCTGTGGGGCTTGTGTATATACATGAGCTAATGCGGACAAAATTTAAGGACGAAAGTAAAGATTGCAAGCAGGGTAGAGACAGAAAGTGATTATACAAGCAAGGCCATGACATTAGCTACTCTTATGTTCCTTAGATTCGGGTACGGGTGGGCGCGGATATATATTTAAATATAAAATTTATTTAATTTTCATGTCTAAAGACACTTGAATATGATTAGATTTTATATATTTTTATATATTTCTTTTTTTATAAATAAAATAGTATTCACAAATTAAAATATATTATTTTATATATAAAATGAAAATTTTATGCATAGTTTTATAATAAACTCAATTACTTATACATATTTGTTGGTTGCATGTTCAACTGATCATATCGGACACATATCTCATATCTTTGTTTGAGTGTCAGATATTATTTTACAAATTTAAAAGAGTCTAAATAACTTAAAAGCTACTCAACATACCTACCCAAGACTCTTGCATCATGTGGAGTGTTCAATTAGAGGGTCTATTTGATAGTTTTGGAGAGGATTGAAGGGCGGCCTAACAATTGTCTTGGCCGGCCCCGGCGCTTTTTGTCATTTTAGGTCCTTTTGAGTTAATTTGTAGGAGCCGAATGAAATTTATGGAGGTATAGACCTTCACCGTCGACACCTGAAGAACTGGAACTGCTTAGGTACTCTCTTATTAACGGCCCTACAACTTCAATGCAATCTTTGGGGTACATTACTTTATATGGACAAGGATTTACTAATGGTAAAATATTTTTTTTTGTTTTTTTAATTGAACAGGTGTAGAGGTTCACAAAAAAAAAAAACAAAAAACTTGAGAATCGACAAAACTAACCACCATAAATCGTTTTGATTCCGATCTATTTAGTTCGGTTCTTAAGTTAACATTTTTGAGATCCAAACTGGTCCACAACCCAATTTTTTATGATACTAAATTCTATCCACATATTTTATGTAAATCTTTAAATTATTATTTAATCTACTTAAATATTGTTAATTAGTCTTGCACATTTTTGAACTTTGAAAAATTTTGATAATGTAACATTAAGTTTATTTTTTAAAAGATTTTAAATGAATAAATCAAGCTGTATACTAAATAGGGGACCTAGTCTGAATGAATCGAAACAATGAAATTGACTTGCACCAGCTTAAACCAACTCTGTTCCACGGGACGATTGTTTGATTGTGAATCTAAAAATCTAAAATGGATTAATATTAATTTAATTTTAAATTTGACACGGATCGACCCAACCCAATTTCACTATTGGCTGGATCTTGTGTTGACCCTGTTGAGAGTTGAAGGTCAGGTCAAGCGTGCGAGTGTGTATGTGTGTGAGAGAAAGTGGGTCCCACCTAAAAAGAAATTCGGAGAATAAAAGGGACCCACTTGTCGATTGGTCACCCCGTTGGGTAGCATGGAGAGGGACCCGTACGGCGTGCGGATCGTGCCCGCTCATCGGTAGTGGACGGCAGGCAATATTCCAATGCCCGAGAACCCTTTTGCCCTGTATCCAACACCCGCTTCATTCATTCACAACTTGCCCTCGCTTCACACGTTAAATATCACAATTGCCAGTTTGCCCAGGTCCATGTTGGGACATCTTTTTTTTTTATTTTTATTTGGTTGTTAACCGATTATTCGGGTCACCTCATTTAATTTTGAGTCATGGTAGTTGCTTTTTTTTATATAAATTAAATAATTATTAAATAAAAAATTTTAATAATAATTTTAAAAAATTTTAAACTTAAAATATTAAAGGGTGCAAAACCCAACCCCAAGCCTTAAAACATCAAGGCTAACCCCTTGTGATTTGGTCCATGTTGGGAAATTGATCGAACCAAGACAAGCTCAGATCTTTAGACTCTTCTTCGTCCTTGGGTGAAACATTGATTGAGCCAATACAAGAATCGGGTCATATTCCCTCTGTGGTCATGCCCATTTTGCTGCAACATTAAGGTCCACACCCTCCATGGAACATCACTGTTGCACCCCCCTTTTATCTCCCATCTTCAAAAAGACAATAATCATGAATGGTTATTTAGACAAGTCTGGAATTCCTCAACCAGAAGAAATTCGTACTTTCATTTTTAGATTGCAGCTTTTAAGGAGACGGGGTAAAATTGCATTTCAGTCAATTTTATTTGACTACTTTAACATTAGGGTTCGAGAGTAGGTCCACCAATGAATATTGTGATTCGAATATTCGTGAAAGATTTTGAGAGAATAGTTGTAAAAAAAAAAAAAAAAAATTCTCTCAAATTGATTAGATCATGCTCAAAAGTTATTCCCTCATATATATTTTTTAGGTTTCTCTTAGATTGATTATATATATCGCACTGAAAAGTTCATTTCCTCTTAATATTTTTTTAAGGACTTCCAATGTGATGCATAGAGACCATCCTAATCTAATTATTGTAGCCATTCAAATTCATCCGTAGTCTCAGAATGTTTGTGAAGTGGACATTAATGATTGAAGCTACAATATTATTGACTGTAGAAGATATTATTCGTCTTCATCTCCACAAGCATGCTTCATTATATATTATGATGTATGAATACCAAATTGAGCTAATGAAGAGAGTTTGATTTGAACTCTCTCTCTCTCTCTCTCTCTCTCTCTCTCTCTCAACACACTAATACATAATATGGCGAAGGGCCACATACTTAAAACATCATATGTTCATCACCCCTACGCTTGTTGATCAAATATCAATCGATCTGGCATGGCCCACAACTAAATCACCATCGATCCACGCTGGTTTGTACCACTGCCATCATCATAAACTCATAATCCAAAGATTATATATAGTCAACAATATAAGAATCCAAAGCAGAAACTAATTGACAAAGACCCTCAACTGTCGAGTTAATGAATTTTTAGCATTTTGTTAAAACAAAATCTTTAAGACCATAATCAATCCATAACGTCATACTAACATCATTCACTCTTACAATAAAAGTATATATACATGCATGGGTTTCTTTCTTTCTTTCACACAAGCAAATGGACCACCCTCCTCACTAGCCAAGGGACCTCATGCCATAAATGCATCATATTTTACCATTCCAGTTATTATGGTGAAATACCCATAAATTCATTAAGGGCATTCATATATCATGGACTGTAGGCCGTAGCTGAGAATATTTAAAAGCCATCTTTGATGGCGATACACACATCCTATTCCTCTTTCTAGCATCTCCTTTATCTCCAACTACACAACTTTTTACATTCTTTTCTTGTATATATATATATACTTATAAACATAGGGTGGGTGGGCAAGTCTTGGCATAGCGGTGAGATTGCCTTAGCTAGCTAAGTCATCTGTATATAGGAGTAAACCGTATACATCCAACTTTCCCCATATTCGACTGCAAAATTGGACTATATAGAACATTTTTGAGAAAAATATTCAGTACTTTTAAAACGTTATATTACACTTACTTCTCTACTTACAATGTAATAGATCCTCTTACTTGATGAGTCTTGAATACACTTTTCAAACCTATCTAACAAAGGTTTGTGAGATGATGAGCAAATGTGACAAGGTGTTACAAACGTATTGAATAATCATTTCATTTTTAATATTAACTTTTTTAATTTATTAAATTTTTAACTAACGTTCCCTTTACATATAGTATAAGGTTATGTTAATGGGAATGGAGCGGCGTACGATGTTGGGTATAGAATAGGGATTGGCTAAAGTAATCCGGGGGGTGAACGGGTGACAGAGAGAGAATAAAATTGCAATGGCTATGATGAGAGAGAAGGACAGAAGTGGGCACAGGATAGGCACGTGGGCGTGGCCTTTCTCTCATTGCTTGCACTCTGGCATGGAGGTCATAAGCTAGCCAGCTAAAAAAGCTTAAACCAGTTCTCTCTCTTCTCTCTCTCGTGAACTTTCATAAACAAAACGTCACAGTTTTGATTCTTGGGTTCGGTTTTTCCGGCGGATGATTGGCAGTTTTTGATGCTATCAAATAAGCCTTCAGGTTCAGGTTTGTTGTCATGTAAATATTTCTTTATATTTCTCTCTCTCTTTCTTACTAAATTGAGTAATGTTTAGTTTCTGCGTATATGTTTTGGAGTTTTTTTTAATTCTTTCGAATGTTTTGTTTGATTGACTTATAAGGGTATATTGATGATCTTGATGGGATTGGTGTGCCTTTGATTCTTTGTTTGCACGTCTAGATCAAATGGGGTCTAGTATTTGACTCAGACGACATAGACTTTGGAGCGTTTGATCTTCTGGATATCTGTCATTCTGACCATTACTGATATATATAAATTTTCCCATATAACATAAACCAAGTAAAACAGACACGCAACAAGAACTCTTGACTCTTGTATTCCCTGGTTCTTGGACTTTCTCTCTCCTCCTTGAAAAATTCTGTCTCTCTTCAACTGTTATGGTCCTCTCTTTGTTGGGTGGATGTCTGTTTGGGTTGATTTTCTTTCCTATTGGGTTACTGAGTGAAGGAAATTAAATACAGGAAATGGGTGTGTTCTTAATTGTTGTGGCCTAGCTTGGACAACATCTATTGCTTGCAGTTGGAGGATGAACTTTTAATGGCTTGGCTTGTCCTGAAAATTGAAGCTTTCACCAGTCATGAAGCTGGATTTTTCTGATTCTTGTTATTAAAAGAACTGCAGGAGAAAAAGAAAAAAGGTTCAAATATGAAGTTTATGAAACTTGGATCTCGGCCGGATACTTTCTACACTACTGAAGCTGTAAGGTAAGAAATTTACTGAATAAAGATGGATTTGTTCAATTATATATATATATACATATATATATGTGTGAGTGTGTGTGTGTGTGTGTGTTTGCGCGCTCGCGCGCATATATATGATAACGCTTTCTTTTGCTAATGCAGGTCAGTCTCCTCAGAAGTCTCTAGTGATCTCCTAGTCCAGGTTAAGGGAAGTAGATATTTGCTTCACAAGGTAAAATTTTACTAACTTCTTTCTTCTTTTTTGGGTGAAATTTCACTCTCTGATCTTGATTTTGATAAGTGATGAAATTCATCTGGATGATGTGCTTGCTGTATGCAGTTTCCACTGCTCTCCAAGTGCTTGCGCCTCCAGAGGCTGTGCTCCGAAAGCCCTGAATCCCAACAATACCAAATAGTCCAGCTCCCGGATTTCCCTGGTGGGATTGAGGCATTTGAATTATGTGCAAAGTTTTGCTATGGCATCACAATCACAATAAGTGCCTACAATATTGTATCAGCCAGATGCGCGGCCGAATATCTCCAGATGACAGAAGATGTTGAGAAGGGAAACCTAATATACAAGCTTGAAGTTTTCTTCAATTCTTGCATACTTCACGGGTGGAAAGACTCGATTGTGACCCTCCAAAGCACCAAAGCCTTCCCATCTTGGTCAGAGGAGCTTGGAATCACAAGCAGATGCATTGAAGCAATTGCTTCAAAAGTTCTAGCCCACCCCTCAAAGGTGAGCTTGTCACACAGCTATTCGCGCAGGGGTAGGGATGATATATCGTGTAATGGATCCGAGAGCCAGAGGTATAAGCCTCTAACCAAGGGATGGTGGGCTGAAGATATAGCAGAATTGGGGATAGACCTTTACTGGAGAACCATGATAGCAGTCAAATCTGGTGGCAAGACACCCTCAAATCTTGTAGGAGAGGCATTGCGGATTTATGCATCTCGATGGCTACCCAAAATATCAAAAGACTCGAATTTCAACAAGCAAGATGAATCGGATTCAGACTGGGATTCGGTTGGGGAGATGACTTCAAAGCATAGGCTGCTCTTGGAATCAATTATAAGCTTACTCCCAGCAGAGAGAGGTGCTGTTTCTTGTAGCTTCCTGCTTAAACTCTTGAAGGCAGCCAATATACTCAAGGCTTCATCTTCTTCAAAGATGGAATTGGCTAGGAGAGTTGGAATTCAGCTAGAGGAAGCAAAAGTCAGTGATTTATTGATCCCCTCACTATCACTCAAGAATGATACACTCTATGATGTGGACATAGTCTGGAACATATTGGAGCAATTCATGTTGCAGGGGCAGAGTCCCCCAACTAGCCCTCCAAGAGCCAAGGATGGTTTCGAGAGGAGGAGGAGGTCTCGCTCAGCAGAGAATGTTGATTTTGAGTTTCAGGAGAGTAGGAGGTCTTCTTCAGCATCTCACAGCTCAAAAATTAAGGTGGCAAAGCTTGTGGATGGATATCTTCAAGAGATAGCACGAGACATGAATTTCCCTCTGTCAAAGTTCATTGCACTAGCCGAGGCTGTTCCAGACTTTGCCAGGCTTGATCATGATGACCTATACAGAGCTATTGATATCTATCTCAAGGTAAAACCCAATATACTTCTTAATTTTTTTTCCTGTCCTTATTTCTGTTTCTGTCTTAATTTGATGTCCTTAATTGCTTTCATAATCGCCATAATTCCTACTGAAATTGAAAGCTAAAAATATCATAGTACATATTTCAGTGGTTCCAAATTCGATTGTGGGTCACCATCATTTTAGCAGATAACCAACTGCCTTGACCTTCTGATCTTGTTATACTCAGGATTTGGTACTAAATTAGGAATTAGGATTAGACTAGTTTCTGCCATTTATTGGCATAATTGAGTTCACAAGTTTGAGTATCACAACAATATTTTCATTCAATTAGTTGGTATGAGGTGATGTTTTGGATTTAAGCAGAAATCTGGTACTGGCAAAGAATAAAGTCAATCTATAGGCACAGCAATATATATGAAAATGGTCATCAAATTATATTTTACTAAATTTAGAACGTTACCATTGAACTGTGTCCAATGACTCCAAATCTTGTACCTGTGTCTCATTTTCGTGGTATTTTAACTCTAGACCATGTTGAAACTAGTTCTTGTCCCTAAACATACAGGCACATCCAGATCTCAACAAAAGTGAAAGAAAGAATTTGTGCCGAATTTTGGACTGCAAGAAGTTATCTATGGAAGCTTGCATGCATGCAGCTCAAAACGAGTTACTCCCGCTGAGGGTGGTGGTGCAAGTCCTCTTCTTCGAGCAAGCCAGAGTTGCAATGGCTGGCGGCCAAGTGACTGACCTGCCTAGCAACATCAAGGCACTTCTCGCTGCAAATGATGACCCGAGAAGGCTTACAACATCACTAAGCACCAGCGCGACAGTTCCAGCAGAGGACCAGTGGAGCGTCTCGGGCCTCAAATCACCAAAATCGAAGCTTTCAACCTTGAGGATGAAGCTGGCTGAAGATGATGACTTGGATGAGAATTTCACAGATGGAATTGGGAAATCCTCGAAAGCGAAGGCTCTTTGTTCTCTTCCCGCTCGACCAAAAAGGATGTTCAGTAAGTTGTGGACCATCAATAGAAGTGCAAGCGAAAAGAATTGACAGAAATCTGTTTGTTTTCTTGCAAAATGCCTTGTAATTTTAGGGAAGAAAAGAAATATCTGTGCATTGTTGGTGTAGTCTATGATAATAAGAAACAAGTTTTTTTTACAGACTGCGAGAGGAACATCTCTCTGAGGAACCTCACTTTGTGGAAATTGATAACAGGACCCTTGTCACCCTTCGTTGTAATGGTCTCAATTGTCTTTATTGCTTGGTCACAGCTCATTGAATGTCTCTTGAGAATTCAAATCCAATCCTCAATATTTTCTTGGTGCAGTGCTGTTTAATCACAGGTTGCTTAATTTATCTATTCAGCTGTTAATTTTAAGTACACACTTGAGTTGTATACAAAACCTGTATTTGTCTATAAAGTGAACCGATGAATGCCGATATATACACTATAGATATTGATTTTGACTGCTGGCCCTGAATCACGATCTTTGTGCATCCCATTGTTGAGATAATGTTATTGAAACCATGATTCGATAGGAAACAAAAGTCACATGGTTTGACAGTGCTTCTGGACGAAACAGCTTGCTTTTCACAATTTCTATGGAGGAAGATGAGTTGTGGATCCTGAAAAAGCCACAGCACGGAAATGCCTTGCAGAACTCAATGACATTCATGAAACCTGGAAATCTGAATCATCATCCTCTGTTCAGATCTAGCAAGACAGGATTCCCAAAGGACAGTTCAAAACAGCTTTAAAAAGTAAAGCATTTTGAAAAAACAATTAAGACACTGAAAATGTGAAACAACAGCAGAGTAAAATTGTTGGTGATAAACAATTTATTAAGCGACTCAACTTCAATTTACTTGGTAATTCGAGGCTTCGAGCCATGTCTTTGTGCTACATATCTTCCTCATGATTGATCATGAGGCCACTTACCAACGGATGTCCGCTTTAGAACTAAGACCTTCACGGCTTTAAATACATTGTACTATGTAGATACAAGTACTTACATATATGGTCCTTTATTCCAACTTCGTCACGCAATGTAAGAATATGCTTTATGGATTTGGAACCTCATCCCACCTCATCCGTACTGGCCCTTATATAGAGACTCTGGTGTTTTGGATCTTGGTCACCACAGATCGGTGTAATGGAAAATAATTATAATCTCATCCATCATATATATACTAATTCATGAGGAAGCCATGCAAAACTATAAATGCAACTCACAAAGAAAGAGATCCATGTTTGTAGGAGCAATTACAAATAACTACATAGAAGCAATAACAAATTATGGATGATCAGCCACTATTAGTAGTAGTTTCAGGACTCGTATTAGACTTGGGAGTGTGAGTCCTTGAGCGATGCCGAGTCGATGCTCTTGGTCCGTTGGAGGGTCGGGGTCCGGTGAAGCCTGCACCGAAACGAACCAGCATGGGTTGTTGGAGAGCAGAGGCAGTTGTTCTTTGCCATGCTTCCCTGCCTAGACAGCCCCGGCACGCCCGGCGCCGATGTCAGCAAGGTCAATTCAGTCTTTTCACTCTCCGCTGGGATCTCCACTTTCATGTACTTCTTCTTGGTGGTTATCTCTTCATTCTCCATAGTGCTGTCTCTATAGCTTTTCTTTCTCCTGCAATCATCCAATGCTTCCACAATTTCAGTGCAACAAGAGGAAAGATTTAATAGTTATATATATATATACATATATGTCTATATATGATGTTAAATTTTGTGATGAATGCTTCCAAAGATACTGATACATTAAATCTGTCTTGTTACCTCTGAGAGGATCAGGAATGGCCTGCGATTCTACCAAGACTCCCTCAGAGAGTCCACACTTGGTTTTAAATAAAAGATAGAAGACAGAGCAAGAGAAGAAACTGGATTTGGGTAAAAGATAAGGTGATGGGTATGCAGTGTGCTATTAATTCAAGACAGCCATGCAATGACTTTAGACTCTCTCTCTTCTTTCTCTCTCTCTCTCACGGGTTTGATAATCAACTCCATTGACGTCCCACCTACATCTATCACTTTTGGTAATGCTTCAACCACTCTAAAACCTAACAATATCAACAGATCTGTTGATATTTTTATTTTTTTTTTTTGATCCAAAAAAAATATCAACAGATCGACGAAGTCCCATTTTGCTTTTGTTTATGATGACTTGCTCTTTTATGTGCTATTAAATCATGAGAGAGAAGATGCCAATTGAGACCACTTTTAAGGGTCCCTCTTATTATATAATGGCAGACATTCTCATAGGTGTCAATTAGCTTATCCCATCCTACAAATGGTGCCCTCATGGGACTGTTATGCCGACCTGTGGGTCACATTCATCCCTTAATTAAGGATGCGATATACCCTTTGAAATTTCTCTATTGAAGTGCAGCATTGACTTGTGTTGTGTTTGTAATTTAAATTTATCAAGAGAAAATAAATTAAAAATAAAAAAAGAAAGCGTGAGTAAAAAGTGAACAAAATTCTTTCTCATTTTGTTATCTTTTTTCTCATATTTCTCTTTTCATTTTCTTTTCCTTCACCAAATTTAGAACCTCCTGTCTGTTTCTCGCGATTGATTTCATCCACTAGGCTTTTTATGCACCTAGACATGCATTTTTTTTTTTTTTTTTGGCTACATGATATTCAAGATTACGGTTTATTACTCCCTCAAACTCGTTTAAGGTTACCGTGACACTGTCCACACAATAGCTAGCCACAAGGGAACGTGATGAGGGATCAAACTTTAAACCTCATGCTTAACATGGGAACAAACCAACCACTAGTCTTATTTTGATGAATTTTTTTGTATAATTTTTTGTGTAAGATTATAATTTATGAAGAAAGAAAAAAAAAAACCCAAGTAATTTGGGGTCGAGAAAGGACCTAATAAACTTGCATAAATTGGGGTATTGTGTGTTCTGCTCAACCACTAGACATTCATCATTATAGGGTCCAAAGAAATGGTTAATGCACTCCAAATGGGCCAGAAAATTCTTTAAAAAGAAGTGAAAAAAATGGGCCATGAAAAGATTACTACCAAGTGGAGTAATGCAGGGTCCATAGTGAACTTGGGGTCCTTGTTATGCCCCACCTCCGATTTCAAAACCTTTGAAATAAATCTTGAAAATGAGATTATCAACTGATCCTTATCTTGAAATCATTACACTTGCTAATCCCTTTACCATTTTAGAGTGTTTGGATTGCTACTTAGAAAAGACATGTACCATACATTAGTTTTAAAAAGTTAATTTTTAAAGTTTAAATTAGTTTTAAAAAATAAGTTTTTTATTGAAAAATCATAAATACACTTTAAAATACACTTTAAAAAATAACTTTTTTTAAATACACTTTAAAAAAATCATAAAATATTAAAAAAGTCACACCCCAAAACCCGTGAAATACCCACCTTAAGGATGGTTTCAGGCCAAGAGAGGACAAGTTCACCCTATCTTATAGGAGGCCCACATGCGTTATGTTTAGCATCATAGAGTTTTGAGAACATTGACAAGTTAAAAAAGAAAGAATCAACAAAAAGAAAACATAGGAACACAGGAAAAAGGTTTAAGAAGTACTGAGTATTTGGTGAAAATTCTTATCAATAAGTGACACGTGTTGTATGAATATATCAACAATCTGAGTTTATAGAGTAGTGGAGAAACTTTTAAAGAAAAATAATACATGACAAAATTTGATAGGATGTTTCTTTAAAAATCTTTCCACCACACTATAAACTCAAGTGACTAATGTGTCACACCACTTGCCACTATTTGATAGGAATTATCATCGAATACTCAGTATTACTTGACCATTAAAGTATTTTCCGAAATGTAGACAAGTGCCAAATCTAGAAGACAGGGAGAAGAGAGAGAGAATTCACTGGTCAATGGCGACAAACAATTGAGAGAAGGCAAGACATTAGAAACTATAAAATTAAATGGATAAATTAAATTAAAAAAAATCAAAATTGATTAAAAATCCATAACCGACATTAATTTTGATTAGCATGCGTATAGAGAAAGTCCAAATCTATGCTTGTTTTTGTGAATTTAGTTGATTGACTGATTACCCAGAAAATTATATCGATTGTGCCCAAAGTAGGGGCGGTTAGGGGTCCAATGGACCGCTTGGTCCATCCAAGCCGCTCGTCATTTGTAGAGATTAGAATTTTTTAAGCTTAATTAGATTAATGAATCGGTTTAAAAATTGTGTTTGAAGCCTGCTGAGCCCTAAATATATATAAACTAATGTTTTTTTAAATTTTAACATTTTATGTTTTTAGATTTGATATTGTTTAATATTATTTTTTTTGAAAAAATAATGTATTCAATAATTTTTTTTTAGATTAAATGGACGAGCTTGGTACTTGGTTCTAGGCCAAATGGAATAAAATTGAGCGTAGACCCGACCTAACCCGAGCAATGTCAATTGTCCACCCCTAGCCCAAAGTTTTCTAGTATGAATATTATCAAGATTCTTGCTACTCGCACGGATGGCCCAACAGTAAGGGTTAAACTCAAAGGTAGACTCTCGTTAGTGACTCCGAGAATTAATCGATACTTGTGTTTTGATGGTGATTACAGGTATTTATTTATTTATTATTATTATTTTTTTTATATACAAGGCAAAGGAAAGGTGATGGGCCAGCGGGATTTGAATCTTCATCTAAATAAACAGGGATGTAGGGTTCAACTATTGAGCCAGACCTATTGCTCAATGGACCAAAAAAAATTGAGGCCAAGAATTGATGGCTTGATTTAGGCCCATTCCCGTGTAATCGACAGCCTAAAAGTGGCTTTAACTTTCAATAGACAAGAATAACTTTTACCCAAAAAAATATAAATATCTGCTCCTTTTGGAGCAACACCAATTTTAACTTCTAGGACTTCATGAACATACGTTCAGTTTTATTTAATATTTTTCGGCTTCAAGAAACAGAGCTAACACCATTTTTTCTCTATTAATGTAATAGGAAGCATATACTGCTATTTTAGGCTCCTTTTCAATCAAGTAAATTCGGGTGGGTTTTTACACCTGTCTGAAATCGAGAAATTCAACATCTTAAATGGTTGTAAGAATAGATCTCTTAACCTTCCAAAAAGAGAAAAAGAGCTCTGACTAACTAGACTAGTCGAATTAATTCTTTCTAAGATACACGAGCAGCCTAAAAGGAGTACTTTTATTTGGTCCTCGTGATCATTTTCTTTTAGGCTTTAAGGAACTTAGGATATACAAATCCCTGATCCAAAATTTCCAGATGCAATTTCTGCATTAATGCCTTTGATAGAGTACACTTCTTGCGAGAGAGCACTTGGGCCTCAAGTGGATCATCTGTTGAAGAATCCAACCCCGGGAATGAAGCGTACAGATGTGAGATCATTAATGGAACCAGGGCCCGAGTATAAAAGCCAGTTATATTAACATATATATATTCAAATCAAATTGTTATCACCCTTAATCTTGAAATACATTAAAATACCATATGGCCGTATTTGTTTCGCTCGGTAAGGGGTTAGACAAGCAATCTCATGTCTAGTCTTATTCCACGTTTGGTTGAAAAAAATCAAAGTAAGCAGCCTAGACAAAGTTTTTTATCCTGCATATCTCAAATTAATAAACAATCTAGGAATTTGGGATTTTAGGCCCAATTACCCTCCTCTGAGTTTATCTCCCTATCCGTCCCCAGAAACAAATGTAGCCCATTAGTTATTAGGTGGCAAAAGGAGTCGGATTAAGCAGCTTTGACAGAATCTTTCATCCCATGTATACTGAACTAAATAAGGGTTTGATACGCAATCTTAGAATTCAGAACTTTAGGCTATATTACCCTCCGCTGAGTTTGTAATCTCAAGATTTAATGCTCTAGAATTCCTTATCCCCTATCCTGTCTGGTGAAACAAACGTGGCCTAATAGTTAGTTACTATTCCAAATTCATTTTCGACATGCAATTTACTGATACTTGGTTGGTTTGGCCAAAGAGAAAGTATTAGCCATGAACCCCCATGCATCATGCATGGAGAATACCCAAGCTAGTTCCTTCCCCAAGAGCATTGTTAGTTTCTCACTTAAACTTCAGTTAAATAGTAAAAAGGATCCTCAATTAATTACTCCCAACTCCCACTTCCCACATCTCTTGAATTTAGAGACTCCCTATCATTCACGTTAGTCTTGTACCCTCTGCTGTTAACTAAATAGTAATGGTCCAGGCCCCTATTGATTTCATGCAATTAACATATTAGGGTACGAACCCAAAAAAAAAGTTTAAAACCCTATGCATGTTAGACTCCCTTTTTTCTTCTTAAGCTGCCATAGTTAATGCACCAAAATACCGTCTTATAAGTGCAAGGTACATAAGATCATTGCCCAAAATTGCATGGTGGCCACCTTTCTGATCAGGTGTGAACTCAAATTTTCTTTGTTAGAAGTGGAAATGACACCAAAACTGGAATTACTTTCCTACCCGACAAACAAGATGATCAAAATATCCTCACTTCTCTCGTTTCTGATTGTAGGTTCCTCCCAAATTTGGGATTTGAGATGTATTGTAGGCACCAAATCGCTGCTTATGCTTTAAGGATTTTATATCTTGCCCTCTCCCATTTGCACATTTCTGAGTACTAATTAGTAATTACTCTACTACCAAGCAATAGCACATTCAAAAGTCGAAACACCACTAGTCTCAAAAGCATAAACAGTTTGGTAAAATCTTAATAATGCATACAAAACTCTTCATCACCTTCTCTCACGAGCAACGCTGTCTTGCACATACATAGAGAGAGAGATAAAGAGGTAACAAAATGCAATTAGAAAATAAATATTGATGAAAAAAACTTGAACTCCAAACATCTTTGTAATGTGAACTTTAATATCACGTTACATCATCACTTACTTAAAAAGTCTATTTGAAACTTGGGAGAAAGAAGGAAAGGTAAAATACTATTTTTGTCTTTTCTTGTTTGATTCTACCTCATAGGAAAAGAAAAATAAAAATTTTAGATCACTCTCTCTTTTTCTCTCTCTTATTTCCTTTCAATTTCTTTACAAAGCTAAACATGAAAGGAAAAATCAATCTCCTTTATTTTCTCTTTCCTTTTATTTTTCAAATTTCAAACGGGCTATGAGGTCAATGATAGTCACTATATATGATTTCGACATTCATGATGCTAGTCTTCATGTTTTCACAAATACACAAATCGCTTATTAAGCCTCACAAGAGTGTCACTTAATTAAGTTGAAAGATCCAATTCAACGAGAAGCTAGCAAAACTCCAATCTCACTTTCAAAGACCATTCTTCCAGGGTTTTGGCCTTTTATAAGGGTTAATTACACTAAGGCTCCTCAACTAGGATCTTTTTTTACTTTACACTCTTTATCTACAAAATATTATAATTACACCCCCTAATGTATTAAAAATCTTATCCAAATCAACATCGCCTAAAGTTACAATTAATTTTTTAACCTTTGAACTTCAATCAACTCTTTGTTTTATTTTCCTTCAATCAACTCTATCTCTCCCTCTCTTCATCCTGCAATCAACCTCTCCTTTCTCTCTTTTCCCCTTTCTTCTTCTCTATCTCCCATGGCCCAACATCATTATGTCATGTCGCTACCATCGTCACAATCGCTACCGCCATCTAGACCTCCACCCCAGCTACCGCGATCGTCTCCTCTCCACCATTGTTTACATCTTCACCTATGCTGCTGCGATCTCCCCCTTCGCCGCACGTTACCACCATCTACAATGCTTCACTAAAATTCTATTTTTTACTACCACTGCCACTATCTCCTCTTTCCTCCACCACACACCTCCTCGACCACAATTTTTGAGTAAAATGTATTTTTTAAATATTTTGTAATTTTTAAAATTTTAATTGTGCTAAATCTATGTTCAATTTTCAATTTTGAAAAGTTAATTTATGATTTTGATGAATTCAAACTTTGCTATTTGAATTTGGATTCCTCCCTATGTTAGTTACATTTACCATTTTGATCATTAAATTAATTTTTTTGTAATATAATAATATTTTAAATATAAATTAAGTTATGGTAATTATGAACAATTCACAAGTTAAATTCTATTTTTTTTTAACAGAAGGCAAACAAAAATAAGATGAAAATTAATTACAAAAATAAAGAGTATAATTATAACATTTTATAAATAAATGAGGTAAAGTAACAAAAAGTCATAGTTAAGGGGGTCCTGATAGAATTAATCCTTTTTATAATATAGATACACAGTATTATGTAGTTTTGGAAAATGGTATTGGGATTTTAGCAGAATCCCAAGGACAAAGGAATCTAGAACAGGTCGTAAAGAATATCGATCGCAGGTCATGTGGTAGTATGGTACATAAGGTATGTCCTTAACCACTACTTTTCTTTTTACCATAATAAGTACTCTTACATGAAATAATATATATAACAGCACAGAAGCCGGACCAAAATCAGCTTTTTTCGAATTCGAAGGTCAACTCAAAAAGCTACTACCATACAAAACCCCAAAGCATGCACTAGTTCTCTGCTATGTAAAGATCTAACACAGAGAGAGAGAGAGAGAGAGAGAGAGATGTTTGCATGGCAAAAGAGGCCAATACGATTAACAGAGTAGAATGCATTTAGGCAACAATACAAAACCTTCCATTAAAGTAGTACATAATAAACCTATAGCTAATAATCGTTGCAAACTTTAAAATAATAGCACTTTCATTTTGTCAAACAAAAAGAGAGAGAAACTGTTCCGATTCTTCAGCCTCGAATATGGAATTGCACCAAAGAAGTGTTCAGAGGCTTCAAGCATTTTGCAGCTTAGCTGCAAAGACACCCAGAACTTCTGGGTACTGAAAAATATCAGCCAAAATGGTCTCCGACGGGACCTGGAGGCTCGCCGGAAGCTCGTTATAGAACGGCATCGCCGGCGAACCAACACCGCCGTCGAAGTTGTCAAGCTGACGTGGAACACCTTGGTAATTATAGTGACCGAGATGGTGGCTCAGAATTCCCTTCTTCGTCTCATCTAGAGGTTGACTAATCGAAACGCCAGACACCTCACTCTTGGTTGTCGACGGTTTTGGGTAAAACCCATGCAAGACTTCTTGTAACAACCCTGAATCAGACGGCTCAGAGCCAAAGAAATCCATGCCATCAGCTTGAACAGTTGGATGTCCAGTATCAATCTGATGATCTTCGATCTTGGGTAGAGTTGGAAACGAACCTGCAAAGCTTTCAGACACATTAGTACAAGAAGTGCTAGCTTGTGGAGTGGTGTTAGCAATTTACTTGCGATAGTATCTAATGAATTATGAGTTCAATATATCTTGCTCAGCAGAGAGACAAATATCCTTTACTCATTATCAAACAATCATTAATTCAGAAAATTCGTGTGGGGCTAATAGTGTTCATTTCCCTGAAAAACCTTTCATTCCCCTGAAAAACCAAGAGATCAAAAAAAACAATTTCGTATTTTTTCACAAAGAAAAACGACTGTCACTGAAATAGAGCGATAACAATTTATACGTATTTTTTCTGTTCTGTTTGACTTGAGATTCAGTAATCTTTCTATAAGCTTGTTATTCAGATACGAACCTGCAAAGCTCTCAGACACATCAGTAAGAGAAGAGCTAGCTTGTAGAGTGGTGTTAAACTGATTCACCATTGAAGAACCAAAACCAAAACCAGAAGCTGTTGAAGAACCAGAGCCATCAATACATGGGAATTGGTCGTATAAAGGCATGGAGTGAGGCAAGCAAAGTGAAGATTTCGAAGAAGAGTTGAGAGCATCATGAAAGAGAAGCATGTTGAGAGAAGAGTTTCTCTGAGATGACAAACTGGAAGAAGGAACAAAGCTTCGAGAGGGTAAGTCCCTAATGGACGGCTGAGATGCTTTCTTGTAGCTAAACGGAGGGATGAGATTGTCGGTTGGAGGGTGCGGCGGTGAAGTAGGGTAGACAAAGTTGGTTCTGGCTTTGACGCCGCGCATGGCTCTGGCGGCGCAGTCGTAGGCGCAGGCGGCTTCCTCCGCCGTGTCGAAGGTGCCGAGCCAACGCCTCTCTTTGGATTGAGGGTCTCTGATCTCGGCGGCGTAACGGCCCCATGGCCGGCGGCGAACGCCGCGGTACCTCATGGGGTTACCTGGGCCGCCGCCGCCGTCTTTTAGTGACCTCTTGCTGGTGGCTGCAGCGGTGCACCTCTTTAGGGTAGTGTTGGAGGTGGGTTGCGGTGGCTCAGATTCCGGCGTGTGGGACATTCCATTTAGCCTTCTCATTGCTTCTTCCATTTGACAAGAAAAGGACCAAAGCAAAGCAAAGAGAAATCACTAAAAACAATAATATGGTGAATTGAAGAGTGGTGGTTATTTACTCTAAGACTCGGCGTGTGTGCAGATTATGCAACTGGGTGGGGGCGGTGAGGCTGTATTTATAGTCAGAATTTACACTCATGAAGAGAGAGAGAGAGAGAGAGAGAGAGAGATTTAATCATGCATGATGGGGTTGTGAAAATGAAAAAGAAAAACGAAAGGTGTGAAATTTTTTTCAACGATTAGGATATTTTCCAGCTACAAAACAGAGGGCT
This sequence comes from Euryodendron excelsum, assembly GCA_033060915.1. Taxonomy (NCBI): domain Eukaryota; kingdom Viridiplantae; phylum Streptophyta; class Magnoliopsida; order Ericales; family Pentaphylacaceae; genus Euryodendron; species Euryodendron excelsum. The sequence goes on along the minus strand of CM065378.1, from coordinate 13,609,502 downwards.
GTGATCCAATTTAACGTCTCATGTTAGGGTTCTCGTTTTTCAAAAACAATTTCTTTTTCAAATTTCGAGAGTTTCCCGAGTCCTAGAATATTATATGTGCATGCATGGGAGGATCCTAATCCGATGTTATGATATCGCCTGTCCTTGCATTCCCTTCTGTTTTCGAGAAAATTAACTTGCTATCTATTTCGAGTTAGTAAAACACACCAAACTACTCGACGGCATGTTCTGTAAACGATTTATTCGAAGACATTTTAAATTTATTTTTTTGTGCACTCATTTTAATAAATTTATATATATTAAAATTTTTAAATTATTTTAATTTAATTAAATTAAAACTCATTAAGATTAAAAATTGAATAATTTAAATAAAATTTTAACTTATTAAAATTTTCAAATCAAACTTAAACAATTAACTACTAAGTTATTTTACAACTCTATGTCCCTACCTAATATAAAGACTCTATTACGGTATTCTCACATAAAAATTGCCAACCCTCATGTCCCCTGACCTGTTCAACTCAAGGTGAGGATTTTGTCTAATCAAATACCTGTAATTCAATTTTGAATTGTTTATAATAATAAAGTCTTTAGTATTTTAATGTGAAAAAATATACATCCACACAATTCAATACAAATTTTAAAGAGTACATGCTATAAGAATTTAAATTACATGGTTTTGAAAAAATGACTTGCAAGAAATAGTTTCCCAAAAAAAAAAAAAGAGGGAGAATTTCAGAAAGTAAAACTTATTAGTCATTATTGCCGTTTTGCCTTTGAACTTTCTGGAATGGTTTGGAGTTTGACAGCTAATAGCTAGTAATTGGATGGTAGTAATTGCCTTCGGCTATTTCCGAGGGTAATGAAGAAGTATAGAGTTGGGGGGTTGTCCTTTTTTGGGCTTGTAAGAGTTTGATTGATGTAGATTGAAGGTTTTAATGAATTTATAGCAAATAAAATATATTTATTTTTAAAATAATTTTGAAATAAAACTAAATCATCAGATTTCTGTTTATGGGTTCTGCATCCAAACGTCTCCATCCAACATGTAATTAAAGAGTCGAAATTTTCGGGCAAAGGTGAGAAAAAGTAGACCAATTGTTGTTTATCTTCCACTATCGATTTTCTGGGAAGTTGAAGAGCTTCTCTCTCTCTCTCTCTCTCTCTGAGTCCTTGTGATTATCATTCTGAATGATTACACTGGCGGCGCTCAGAAATTGTTCCTCCCACTTTGGTGTATCTACTTGTTTTCTAAGTCAATTTTTCTTTTCCATTTTTTTTTTCATTGTACCCTTATGTTTCTCTGATATATCTTCATGTGTATTGGGGCAGAGGGTGTTGTTTTGTATTACCTAATTAGTTTTAGGGTTTGGAAACCAAGAGTTTTATGTTCACATGGCCTTGTCTCTTGTAGGGTTTTATAGGGCCTTTGAAGGTTGGGGTTTAGGTTCTGTTGGTAGATGGAGACTAAAGTTGTTTAAGGGTTGTACTCCAAGTCAGAAAAAGGAGGGAACTTGTCTACTAACCCTAATATCTCTCTCTCTCTCTCTCTCTCTCTACCATCCCTTATCCCTTACGTCCCTTCGTTCCTCCAACTGACCTTTGTGTTACAACTAATAAAATCTTATACTCTTTAATCCCTTCCTCAACCACTTCTATTAACACTAATGTTTGTAATTCTCTCTTCGTAACTCTTTTAACTAAAATCATGAAGCTTCTAAGGCCTTTTTAGCCAATGACCACAGAAGTAGCCTGCATAATAATGTTCATCCTCCTCGCATATACAGATTGAACTTGGTTTTATAATTGTACATTCAAATATTCAAATTTGATTCTCAAAAACTAGTTCAGCATACGTAAAGCAATTGTTAAAAAAAATAATGCTATACAGATAAAAATATCATAAAAGATTGTTATGAAAAAGAAGATTGTTTGATTTGTATCCAGAAATTCAAAACAAATGATTAACGCAGTTCGATCGTTCTGATTGAAATTCCTACACAATATTTTCGTATGGTTAGAATTTTTCAAGAGGACAACTATAATTAATCGCGATTGATTGTGGCCGTTTTAGCTCGGACTCACTATAGTTGAAGTAGCCACCATCAACCAACAACTGACCATTAATTACGACTAATAATCGTATGCTTAGATATTCAAAGCTTTGAGGACCCTCTAATCTGTCTATGGGCTCTTTTCTTCTTTAAAATATAGCTTGTAAATATTTAGGAAGGACAGATTGTGATCGTACAATGAATTGAAGTTTTGTTTAGTCCTATCTCCCACCTTTATAGGAATCGCACATTTGAGGCCATATATAGGAAAAGAAAGGCAGCAACCGTAGCATATTGAATTAATGCAATGAAGAAAGGCGGTACCAATTATTTTTAGTAGAGTGTAATTGGAGTCATAGTTCATTCCAAGGACATTCTTCCAATGTGCCATGTGTTCTATAACTGGTTACAGCATTCATCTTCCTAGCAAACACAGCCCACTGCCCATCTCACTAATAAAACTACAATTATTTATTTTCTTAATTTTTGAAGCTATCGTTGTATGCATACTTGTATAGTAGATTAAAAACACATTCAATGAAAACACGACACAAATAGAATATGATTCAATCCACGTCAGTTCATGTAAAGAGTTGTATAAAATAAAAATAAAAAATCATGTTCTTTTGCTCTAGAACGGTAGAACCTCAAATTTCAATCCATTTTTCTAAATAAATAATCATTTTAATCTTTTACGCTAGCTAAAATAACATAAACCCAAAACCTAACTACATTTAGATGTATTTTACAAATCTTGTGAAAAAATTAGTACATGTGATGGTTACTCTAAACGTCATTCAAGTATGAGAAATTCTTGCAGCAAGCATGGCCTGCCACCCAACGCATCAATCTTAACAGGTTGAATAACAGGTCGTGCTTAACCAGCAAACGCGCGTGCTGCTAGCACCACCCTTTTGAGTATTTACTAAAACATTTAAAGTTCATCATGAATCGTAGTAACCATCACAGTCGCATGAAACTCCATCCTTTGATGTAGACGGTGACAACGCGCACAAGTGGCAATGATATGGAAGGTCCAAACAAGTTTTCTTTGATCCCTCTTTTGATAGGAAGCAGCTCCTAAAGAATTAATGTATGTATGTGTTCTAGATCATTCATCATTCATAGTGTATTTTATATTCACCTCATTCCAATCAACATTGTCCAATTAATTATATGAGACTGAGGCTCGTTATTAATGGAACTCATCTGTAATTGGAAATTGTATATAGTTAACGAAATTTCAGCACTTACTCATATGAAGATCTTCCAACAAATGGTAATGTTGTCATTTCTCTCAGTTCTAATCCCAGCCGTACTAAATATTGGCCACACGAACCCTCTATCCTATAAGATAGTCTTGTAGTAACAATCACAAGAACTCACTCAAAATAACTAGTTAGTAGGCTGTTATTTGAATTCATTTCTCTTATTTATATTTCAAAGGGTTCATGCAAGTTTGTGACGTGTGACTCACCATATGTGACCTTCTCTTGTCCGCCCTCACGCTCTTGTGAAGAGCTCACATGCGATCACAAATGCCATAACTCGCTTATAGTCGGTCCTAAATACAGAATTTGCTTTGGCAGTGCCACCAAACTCGCAAGATTCCGCGCAGAGGATATAAAGCTCTAATAACATAATTAACAAACACGAGAACTCATACAAGAATGTTAGTTGAATTCATTACTCTTTCTTAGATACCCAAAACTTCTTTTAATAATTTCGAACTTCTCAAGCTTGAAAAGTTTCCTTTTCCGCCTAGTTTAAGCAGCTTTGGCAATACATTCTTAACTTGTTTATGTCTAGAACTTGTTTTCTTTACTTATGGGTGAAATTGGTGATTTCTGATTAGTTGATGAAGATGAAATAAAGCTAGCTTTAAGCAAGAGTTATAAATCAAGTAATAATTTGGGGTCATACTTGAGTTTATGAAGGGCTGGCCCCTAATTATGAAATAAGATTAGCATTAATTTTTATAATTTTTTTTCCTTCAAAATGGTTTTATGTTAATATTCAAGGATACATGTCGCTACGCCTAGAATGAGAATATGTGATGAAAACGAAATAGAGATGTGCAGCATTTTTTTATTTGAAAGTATATTAAATGAAACTTAGCAGTTCAATAAATTTTGGAAGCTACTAGAAACGACTGGATTGGAAGTCCATAAGAGATATTCCTCCCAATTAATTTCTACTCGGCAAAATGAAAATAAAACCAGTATCTAATCGCCTACCTTGTTACTTTAATAGATGGGAGTATAATATGAATTGGTGAAATATGACTCTCTTTATTTTACATGGAAACCTTCTGCCATATAATTTACTCCCAGTATTGAATAACCCTTACAAGACCAGGGTCCTTTTGTCATGGCCCCTTTCATATCAAATGGAATGTTTGGACGAACTATAATAAACTGATCTCTCTCCCTCCCTCCCTCCCTCCCTCCCTCTCCCTCTCCCTCTCTCTCTCTCTCTCTCTCTCTCTCTCTCTCTTCTACCTATTAAAGTAGTAAACTGGGTGAGAAATTATCCGTATTTTTCCTAAAGAATTGTTCAAAGATGCCTTAGTCGCATATCAAGCCATGATGATGGTTTTAAAAGACTATCTCATGGCTTTCATATCATCTTTGTTTGATGAAGTCATGATATTATTTGTTCACTCAGTTAAGTGATTAAACTAGTAGTTCCTGTCATGAGAAATTGGAAAGGCAACCGAAACAATATTTTATGTGAGAGAGAGAGAGAGAGAGAGAGAGAGAGAGAGAGAGAGGGACCGGGGGGGTTAAATGACGGTGGAAAGGGGGTTGGGAAAGGCGTAGACGCCAAACCAGAGAGAAATAAAGAGCAGCTAGATTTTAACGACAAGAGAAGATCCTGTCAGAGGATATAGAATCAATTAGAGTAACCAGCTTTTTTACCCCCAGCTCAGAGGCCCCCTTAATGCCCTCCACAATACATACAACTACGTGTGAATCTAATATATTACAGCACTAGTTACACCAAAACAAAACCCAACATATACTTTTTTATTAGATATTGCGTTGGAATGTATTAGAAATAAGGCGATAGGGATTTTTTTTTATTCAAATCCCTTTAAGAATTTTTTTTTTTAATTCCCCTAGAGCCTCATGTCACGGTTATTCTCACTTATAATATAATAGTTCATCTTGTGGTCTCGAATATACTTATCAAACTCAACTAACAACGAGATGACAATGTATTATGAGAAAAGAAATAATAATGACATGATATTCTAAAAGTATTTAATCTACTCTAAGTAAATTAATATATATACACATATAAATATAACATTTCTTAAAATAAAACCCCTTTATATATATTAATAATGTCATTCAAACGCTCTTCAATTATGGGTTTTCATTTTGTCAATAACAGGTGATACAATGCTTGGCTCAAATCTGCTCTATTAAGTATTTTGGGGGGAGTTTGTGATGATACTTCAGCCCTACTTCTGCCCTAGAGACTAAGATCCTGAAATAAAACTCCACCAACTAACTCTATACAACAGGTTGAGTTTTTCTTCTGTTTGTATCATCATAATCTACCTGACTTTCTTTTTTATACATATTTATTCATTTTTTAATGGCCAGTATCTAATTAAGTATTAAATAACACAAACTAAATATCATTCTAGTAGTTTGGCTGTATCCTAAGTATCTTTATTGCTCTAAAAATTCATAAAAAGAAATAGCAGAGAACAAAATAAAGTGAAAATTTTCAGGAATACTCTACACAAGACAATATGTTTTTATTCCATTGTTCTTTAAAGTTATATCCTTTGATGTCTTAATCTTATTAATGACTCACCAAGTATTGCGGAAACAGAAGATTTTGTTAGAAAACTGACCAACTGGGAGAACTGTGAAGTCGATCAACCTTTCCAACCAGGTTAAAGGGCAAAGGATAATACCCTCTCTCTCTCTCTCTGTCTCTCTCTCTCTCTAACAATACAAAACTTAACGGTTCTTTACTCGGTTCCAGGCTCCAGCCAAAGGGACAGTTCTGAAATTTGCAGCGGTACTAATAGCACGGGTTGTACCATCTCAGGACCTCTGAGAAAAAAGGTTGAACGCTGTAACTGCAAGCCTCTCTCTCTCTCTCTCTCATCTCTAATGTTTGTTGAGGGGTTCGTACATTAGCATATCCCGATCAATTCTTTTTGGCAGAGAGGATTAAGATTCGTATACCCAAATAGGAGCAACCTATAATGGGAGTCCTTCTCTTCCTGCACCTGTCAATCCAAGTAATACCATAAATCCACTGTAGCTAATTCTTGTGCCTTGTTTGGATTTTTTTTTACCTCTTACTCGAAAGCATTATTCACTAGAGCAGCTTTAATCTCCTACACACAAAGTCACCCACACACTCCACATTTCTAAATCTAATCAAGCAAACGCGGGCACACAACCATATAAAAAGTGATGATACAGTAATTTGTACGACTTGACTTAACTAAAATCTGCAAAGATTAAGAATAATGAATAACTTTGAACACTGATATGGGGCCAATCAAGTAGTTTTCGATACTTAACTCAGTACGATGAGAGTAAAAGATATCTTAATTAATCGTAGCAATTAGGGCTACCTTTCTTAAGGAGTGAAGTCCTTCATATATAGCGGAATGATTAAGTGATTTTGACATGATTTTCTGCCTTGAACCACGGCTAATCGTTTGGAGATGAGGATCCTCGGAATATATTTAGGCTGGGATATTGGAACCACTGATTGTATGTGGAGGACAGGTTCTCTCGCGGTCGGGGACCAGCAGACTGAAAGGCCGATCGGGGGTGTCCGTTATCTGCCGCGCAGACTCCGAACTCAGACTGAGGTTCGAGCAGGAGAAGGCGCCCGCCGAGAGAGGCTTTGACAATACTCATCAAAAAATATTCACAAGGGGTTTTATTCATATTTATATAACATATGAAAGTTTTATTTATATTTATAAAACAATCTCATACTATTAAATATTTTTATTAAGTAAATATCTAATCATATATATCGGATATATATTAATATCAAGTGTTCAACACACAAATAATTTTTATATGTTAAAATAATTCATGTAACTTAGTCCCGATGTAGGGTCAGAATTTTCTCCATCAAATTAACTGGAAAGGTAGAGCTGGCTCAGCACCGACGTTATATTTTGAAAATATCATCCAACAATAACTTTTCTTGCCCATATCAACTAACATTAATGCACTCGTATACTGTAGATGGCACCTACCTAACTCGCTTTTCTTTTTGATGCATGCACTCTATCATTAAATATATCCATCTTTGGACCCTTAGCGAACCATATGAAATAGTTTCTGACAATCTATCTAGGATACGATATGGGGAATTTTTACTGCCTTTCGTATATTCTGTATGCGGTTACATAACATTTGATTGTGTATTTATTTTATATTTATTTTTATTTAAATATATTTTACCTATATAGTAATTTTACGATTATTAGTGTTTAAAATTTTTAAAAAATATAAATAAATTAATAACACTATTTTAACACGTGACAACTTAATATACTACTACCACCACAGAGGAAGTCCTTGTCAATTTTAGACATTAATAGACCATTAATGACACTAATTCATCTGACCTAATAATTGAGATATGTGTCTAACTTTATTATTTATATTCTCAGTACATTCCTTGAAGCTTTTTCCCCAAGTGGGTACGTGTAAATATTATACTAATTAGGTAAAAATGCGATGAGATTAGAACATTGAATCTATTGTCTTATTTAATATCATGTTCAATATTTGTATTCTCAATATATGTTCACCTACATGATTGTTATTTTAAGCATAATGACCACAATGTGGAGACTTCCTTTTGAGAGAGCTTTGCTATAAACTATTTTCTTGTCTTTTGTTTTTTTTGGTAAAAATAAATAAGCTCCAAATTCATTTGGGACTTTGCTCTTTGCTGATTTTGGAGAGGGAGAGAGAGATGTTTTAATACTAATTTAATTAAGAATCATAACTTTGCATTTTGCTGATTTTAAAGTGAAACCCGTCAAGTAAAACATGACCCAATCAATTGGTTAAGGAAAATACTGCATGCAATTTTTTTTTCAACCTATATTTATGTGAATGAGTCTTACGCCAATTTATTAATGTGAATCATACAACCTTATGCTTAGAAATAAAAAAAATAAATTAAAAAAATATGATTATATTTAACATTACTCAGTGATTTATTATGGATCGTGCCGTAGAAATTTTGATGGTAGTGTGCCACTTCTCAGCTCCTGCAGTCATGAGATAGTGAGTCCGCCCACTTAAAAGCAGCTTCAAAAAAAATAGCTTGGGACAATTTCTATTTATAAATAGGCTTTGATGCTGTTTTTCAACCTTTGGAGCTAAAAATCACAGTAGCTTGATAGTCTCAGTAATTTTTTTCATCCATATGGTAGGACAACCAAATTCACATTTTTCTTTCCCCAGGTCAGAGGAGCCTTAACCGGTGCAAAACATTCCAACCCAACTGCAAACCCTAACCACGACTCTCTCTCTCTCTCTCTCTATATATATATATATATATAACAAAGATTACTTCGTTTTCAAGGTCCTACCTTTCAGAGATCCAAAAATATCCAGACAACCCTAGGACTCTACACTGTGCTGCTACCTATGTTACCGGACTTGGAAAAACACATTATGTAACCATTGCTAGATATCTCCTGTTTTAGGGTCCATCAGTGTCATATACTGGTCCATCAGTGTCACTACACGTGGCACTGTCGCTGCGAAGTCTGATCTTTCAGTTAAGGAATTCTGACAAATAGCATATGAAGTGAAAGTGCGCACTCCCTACACAAACAAAGCCCCTGAGGTAGTGAAGGCTTAAAATTTAGGAGGGTGTTCTCCTCAAAATTATAGATCCAAAATATTTTGGATGTTATCAATGACCGTTCTAAAATATTTAATTCAGTAATTATTCAAATTATATGAGACATAAAGATTAAATAAATTTTAAAATTAGTTAGAATACGTAAACACAAGTACTCGGACACCAAATTTGAACAAAAAAAACACCCTTTAAAGCTAGTCATACTGTCACTGTTTGGTAAGCTAAGACTTTGGATACAGATCTTTGGATGAGACCAGTATCATATGGTTGTCGGCCACGGAGACTGTTTTTTTGAAACCATAACCAAACCCTAAATGAAACCCTCTCTCTCTCTCACTGTCTCATAGATTTCAGAAAATGAAAGCTTGTGAGTCTGGCAATATGGAAAACCCAAAAAGGTGGCTCTTACATGTGTCTATCATTCACAATTTTTTGAAACATCTTTATCTATGAGATCCCAACTTTTCAGAATGTAGAAGAAAGGAGCAATACAGATATTGGGTGTCACTCCACAGTCCACAGTGAGAGAGAGAGAGAGAGGGAGCACGCATGGAAAGTGAAGGCCTGGAGCGATAGAGAGAGGTGAGAAGACATGCATGGAGGACAGATAATGCACATATTCTGATAAGTTGGACGGACAGGGGAGGGTAAGGCCTAAAGCGTTGTTTGTTGTTTTTCGATTTAAGGTATTAACATTCCAAAATTAGGACACAAAAAGCCATGTCTATAACACACATAGGAGATGGGATTTTATTGGAATCTACTAAGGGGTGTTGGGATGTTGGCGTTTTTAGTATTTTATGACTTAAATTGATAATTTTTTTAAATTATGTTTGGCTCCGGTTAAAAAAAAGTAACGTTTAAGCCTAACTTGAGTTTAAAAAAGTCATTTAAATAAGAGATTTTTTAAAATTAACTGAAACTTATAATTTATAAATTTTTTAAAAAACAATCTAAACACCTCCTAAAATTACTTTTTTGGAAAAGTAGCAAAGGTTTCCCTATAATAAAAAATAAAATAAAAAACTTATTTTAATGCCTAACTAGCTTGCTTGCATTAGAAAAAGTTTTTCATCCTATGATCTCATTGTTTGCAAAAATGTCATATTCCATGAATTGATTAAATTGACACATGCATATGTTCAAAATATATTGGTATACATATTTTGTTTCCGAACTCAATGCCTACTTTATATCAATCCCACACCTTCAACCATGTGTACGTACATGATTTTGTAGTGCATGTACGTGAAGAAATTATTTAGTTCTCTTATAGTCTATTTAAAACTTAGGGAAGAGAAGGAAAGAGAAGGTAAAATTTCAAAAAAAAAAATTCCTATAAAATAAGAAAAAATTTTAAATCACTCTATTTCCCTCATTTTTTTCTCTTGGTTTGTTTTATTTTCATTTCATTTTGTTTTCTTCACAAAACTAAACATATGAAAGAAAAATATTTTTTCTTTGTTTTTCTGTTTATTTCTTTTCTTTCTTTCTTTTCTTTTTCTTTTAATTCCTGTCCCAAGTTCCAAACAAACTCTTCCAACATCACATCATTCTCTTTCCTTTCTTACAATGTAGTAGATTATTTCTGGTGAGTGTTCATGACCCACTTAATAAAAAATTCGCTACATTAGAATGATGAGGATGAACCGTTGTCTAATTGGACCCAAAAATATGTATATCTACATAATATAAACATATATATATATATATGTATATCTACATATGTCTGCTCTGCAAACTCATAGTCAGTCGTCTCGCTTCTCTCCTGATCATTTTGTCCCCTAAACTTATTTTTTAGCTACGGTCTCTACGTATTTACTTGCACTCTGAAATCCTCCGCCAAAAAGCCTGCGAAAATCATACATTAGCCTCTGCATGTAACTTGTTTCGCATGCCAACCCCAACTCTCTCTCTCTCTCTCTCTCTCTCTCTCTCTCTCTTCGTGACCCATCATCAATTCTCTTATCTGATGCTTGTACTGCCCTGTGCTCAGTCTTGTCACCTCTGCCTCCTCTCATGTTCAATGAAATTAAAATCCCAAAAAACAAAGCTTGCTTCATTTGGTGATGGATTGTTTGGATGTTGGGACGAGGCCTCTTTGGAGCTCCAATTCAGAATTCATGGTTGGTTAATATTTACTATCTTTAATGCTTGTTATATGAGAAAAATGTGTAATTTAGTTTGTTAACTAAATATATTAAGTTATAAAATGTGAAAAAATGAAACTCAACAAATATCTTGTACATAATGTATCGTTTCTTATTACATTTGTTCTTTACAACGAAGTTCTATATATATATATATATATATATATATATGTATGTATGTATATAGACGTAGATATTTTTGTGTATATATATGTACTAAACTGTTGCTACTTTCTTTATCAACACAAAATATGCAATGGACATCCAGCTTCTAACTAGAACAAGAGCTATGAATCTTGATTTCTACCATTTTTCTATCAGACTATCAAATTTTCTATTATTCCGAGTTTGAAAATTCAGATTTCCATTCTGCAACACTTAGATAGAAGTAACACTAGTGAAGTGAACAAGAAGTCGCACATGCCCCCACAGACTTTATACGTGCAAAATTTTCTTATGCTAGAAATTTGTTAAATTCTTAACCTTTTAAACTGTAGCCTCAATTTCATCACTAGAAACATGGGGACTCACCCATGTTAGAGGCATGAGCATATATAAATACAACTTAGGGACTTAAAACCTCCAAATTGATAAGTCGGTTGATGATTAACCAGAAGAATTGCATTAGACAAATATTAATGTTGTACTTGAAATTTAAATTTATCAAAGAAAAAATTTGGAATCCGAATTTTTGTATTTTTTTCTCACTTTTTTATTTTCTTACCAAATTCTTATGAAATCTTGTCTATGCATCGATTTCATGACTAGCATAGGAGTGAACCAATCAAAATGAACATCTCATGATCATCCTAGATGACCCTTCTTGATTGTATTTAAATACTTCGTTATTAGCAGACATGGTTCGCACTGCTTTTAAAAGGGTTTAATATTTATTATATTCTTTTATCTTATGTTACAAAAAAAAATCAGCTTTAGTTCTAAGGGGAAAGCTCTTGAGTTGAGTCGACAATGCTTTTATTACATGTAAACAATTTTGGATATGTCCGCTTCCCATGATCAGGCATGTTGCTTTCATCAAGATTCAACTGTGGAATCGTATTTCCCTTCAATAATATCCACCGCCAATCATACGCCACGTGAGTTGTTGTCAAATACGTGCAGCAATCAAGACCCTTGTCATACTCCTCAGACTTTATATTATTATTTTATTATTATATGACGATGACCCTAGACCCCAAAAAAAAAAAAGGAGCTTTTTGAGCCAAACTTTATGCAATAGCCCTCTATGTTAGGCTACTCGTGCCCTTATTACTGCGGCCGCGCATGCAATGGTTGACTTTCCTTCTGATATTTTTCTTAAGTTGTTAAATTTTTAACATTTTAACAAAATTATGGGAAAGTGACATTATTAAAGTTTTCAGTTAAAAATTTTTTGTTCACATGCGCCTCAAGTGTGGGGCGCACATTTTTTTTACAGTTTTTAATACAAAACAACTCTGTTCATTCATGTTTACATATGTCTTGAGAGCGACCACAAGTTGACAATCATGCATTCATTAAACGGATTTACTTTAATGAAGTATACATTAGCCTAATTAAAGTGCTTAATAAACATGGTTTAGTGTTTGTAATTTTTTTTAATTTTCATTTGTAATTAACTCTATTAATTAACTTAAGTAAGAATTAATTAGTACTAATTAAATAATTAAATTCATCTATTTAGTTATTGAGGTGCTTGTTGTATGACTTGTAAGAATAACACTAAGGTGTATGCTTCATTAATCAAGATGTGCCCCTCATTAATAAAGTGTGCATATGCTTGTGCTATGTTTTGCATTAGATATAAAGATACATCTATATGTCTTGATAAGAATAAGAGACAGAAGAGACGAGTTTATATAAAGATTAAGGAACTTGTTAGAATTCTGTTTGCTAAGAGATGAAGTGAAAGAAAAAGAGGGAGAAAGGACAAGAATGAAAAGAAAAGAAAAGGAGAAAGAGAAGGTGAAGAAAGGAACTTGTGTAGTCAATAGCAGTAGCAAAGCCAAGAAATTATTTCAGGGGATACAACCATTAATTACAACCAAGAATTTTTTTTTCTTTTTTAATCAACATTGAGACATTTTATTTCTTATATACACATATATAATATATACTGATTTTTATTAATATATAAATAGGTCTTAAAATAGAATAACTATTTAAGTGGGACATTCATAAATTTTTAGAATAGAAAATTGAAAAGTATTATTAAAATTATTAGTAAAAATAGAAAATTTTAAAAATTTGAGGGGAAAAATTAAAATTATTTCTAAAATTGAGGATAAAAATAAGTAAATTTTTAAATTTTAAGGGGTAAATAAAAAATTATTTTTAAAATATAGGCTAAAATAGAATTTTTCAAAATCTTTGGGGGGGGGGGGGGGGGGGGTGGGGGTTGCATTTAGAAATTTTAAAGGCTAAAAATAAAAATTATATTTAAAACTATAGGTAAAAGTGACATTTTTTAAAGTTGAGGGTAGCACGTGGCTCCCTAAGTGTGAGCTGCCTCCGCCACTGTGTGTTGTCCTTATTTTTGGTAAGATATGATGTTTCTCACCTATGTATTATAAATCTCCTTTAAATAATTTCATGTTAGGAATTTATGCATTTGAAACCATATTTAGGCATGCATTTAAATGCAAGAACATGAGAATATAAGTCTATTACTCATTGCATCATATGATTTGGCTTGTTAGGTCCAAAGGATCCTACATTCACTTCAGGTCCATTTAAGAGTTAGTGGGATTTAAAATTAGGCGATTTTTTATATAAGGCAAGTATATGAAATTATATGAACCCTTGGTTCGTGATTCCTTAGGATCCATATTAAATGGTTCTTATATATCCCTTATTTTCCTGGAGAAGAAGCAGTGACAAGGAATAAGCCCCGGCTAACTTCGTGCCAGCAGCCGCGGTAATACAGAAGATCCAAGCATTATCCGAAATGATTGGGCATTAAACGTAACTGAAAACTTAACTATTCTATAATTATAAATCTTATATTTCTTTATAGCAATGGAATGACTTTATTTATAAAAGTGGTTTAGTAAAATATTCCTTCATATGAATCAAGTACGTTTTTTAAAGTACACTGATGGATTCATGTTATTATAGTCATGCTGCCTGGCTTCCGGACATAATAAGAAAGCATGTTTACTAGCCTTCCGGGCCTAATAGGGAAGTCGATGTGTTGTTTTGAAAAAATAATAAATGGTTGTTGACTTCACTAACATCAGTAGTTCAACCGATAATCAGGGTAACAGTACTATCATAACTTTAGTTAAACAATTATCAACCATTGGCCATATGGAATAAATTTATTGAATCCAGAATGGATGCAAATTACAATTTAATTTCAAGGCCATTATTTTTCATTGATAGGTTAAATTATATTCTTATTATGTATGATTTCTAATAAAATGTTCTTCAAGAAAGTTATTTGAGCTTAATCTTGATCCATAACTGTTTTACATACTTTCTATTTATATAATTTCGATATACTCACTAAGCGTGTGATTAGTTTATCCATTTTATGAGAAAACATTTCAAGTGTGCTCCATTGAACAACTGGAGCCTTGAAGAGGTGTAATTTTGTGAGCAGTGCTCAATATTTATTTTTTCATCTTATAGTGAGATATTTAGTATATTACTGTACATATGTTATGTGTTGTGGGTTGGTTGAATCGGGATGAGATGCCTTGATTGTTTTGTAGCCAAGAATAGTGATGTCTCGATATTTAATTTAGTTCTTCATTATCTAGTAGCAGTTTGTCTTTTTTTTTTAAAGCTTTAATTAGGTTATTTGGATTGGTTCTGTGTGATAGTGAGTTAGTAAGTTTTACCACATCACATTTTAAGGAGAGATTTTATCAAACCACTTTATTATTTAGCAGTGATTTGTCTTTCATTTTTTAATGTTTAATCAGGTTATTTGGATTGGTTCTATGTAGGAGTGAGTTAGCAAATTTTACCATGTCACATTTTAAGGGAGATTTTAACCGGTCATCCGAGATGGGGCGTGATAAATTTATATAAAAATTTTAATGTTATAGCATTATTATTTTAAGTAGTCTACTTGAGGTAGACCCATGGTATTTATCCACAAGCTTGGTTTGTTTGTGGGTCTATTTAGCATTCGTGTCACGTCCTCACTTTTTCAGAACTAAGATTGTATTTCTTAAAACGAATTATAAAAGTCACAAAACGATTTTATAGGCACGGATTGAAGAGTTCAGATCAAAGACAAACTAATTAGGTCAAATGAAAGAAAATGTTAACCTTTGATTATGCCGTTTGATCTTATAGAATTTCTATACACACAAATCCACAAAGGTAGTGGTGATTACCAGGTACATGGTGATGAAGCCCTCAAGAAAGGACAATTTTTTTACTCCTTTTTTAGTTGCCAAAAATAGAGGTAAAAAAATGCGATTGAGTTCTTTATGGATAAATATTATAATAATTTTTAGAATAACTATTATATATAAGAATAACTGTTATGTCTATAATTTTTTTGCAAAAAATAAAATTTTAAAACTCTGCATTCAAACATGAAAAATGCTAAACACGTGGCGCCAATCAAACTGGTGCCAACGTTTAGACCCTCTCTTCAAATATATATTATGAAATACAAATATTATGTGTATATACAAGTACCAAACAAAGGAATAGATACGCCGCCAAACCGGTTGATATGTTCTTCCACAAATAGACGGCCCAGATTTTTCTCATGAAAAGACATTTGTGATGTGATGTCCTTCTTGGAAAAGAAAGCAAGAAAGACAGAAAAATAAAAACGTCATATCATATAAAATCAAACTTTTCAGAACTGAGCCTTTTCTCCTTGGGATTATATATTGTGATAATTCCCAGATGCTAACAATCATACCGTACCCACCAAAGCAATCAGCCATCCACAACTTGACATCCATTTATTTTTCTTATTTCACATTTTACTGATTTTTTTAATAAATTGTTAAATAAATAGCTTTTTAATTTTTCAATCCAGAGTAAGATTGTCACCATAGTTTAAATTTCAGCATATATCCAATTATCCATTACAGAAGAAAAAATAAAAATGATATTTTAAAATATCAGATGAAAATATATATTGAACAATTTTTCACAAAATAATGAAATAGTAACTGAACATATCCAAAAAATAATAATAATAATGAATGAATCAAATATTCATAATATATAATAAAAACTTGAAATAACAAAACACGGGGTATAACAGACTAGGTATAAAAAACTAAAGGATGCCTTCACAAAAAAAAAAAAAAAAAGAAGATAAATAACAAAAAAAATTAGATCAATAGATTATTCAAATAACGAACATTGAGAAAGAAAAATAACAGTCGGTATAGCAGATTTCGCCGACATATTGGATTCATTATCCTGGTGCCAAGAATGCATTAATAGGACATATATGATACACAAAGAACCAGATGCATGTAAAATTCAGTATTTATAAGATAACAGGCTGCCAAAAGAATACAAGGAAGCTTTTGTTCAATTCATTGCTGTGAAGAAGATGGAGAGTGATTATACTTCAAATGTAGAAGAACTCAAAAAGAGCTAGAATGTATGGTACAGTGCCACTGAAACCATTCGGAAAAACGAAAATAAAACAACTAACCAAAAAAAAGAGTTTGATGAAGATAAAAAGCTCTAACTGAAAAAAATATATATATATATATACATATATATAGTCAAATGTCATCTCTGAATCAAAATAAAAATGAAAACAACCAAAATGCTGCATCTCTTTGAGCAAACATCCCTCTTTGCCAAGCAGTTGCGAGAGAAGCCGACACACACTCATAAAATTGAAGATCATTACTGCCACAGCTGATTTACAGGTCAAAACATAGGGAAGGTGTACACTACAATCTCTCATTGGACTTCTGTCAGTCTTTCATTGGTAGCTTCATGCTCAACCTAACAAATAGGTAAATTTTTTGGGATTTTAGCATAGACATATACTTTAAACTTGGAGTTGTAAACATTCTGCATAGAAATATAGAAATGAATAAAGAACATCCAATAGCCCATCATTTTAATTGAAGTTTCCAGTTCCCAAAAACTAACCACTCACCCAACGAGACTTTATGATCTCGTTATCACCTCAATTTCAAGAGGTGGTGCTTAGAATTGGCTGTGAAAATGACTTTATGGTGAAATTAACTTAAAATTTTCAATGTTTCTATGTCTTCAGCAACCTAGGCTAGAAGTTACTATTTTAGATCACTCAGACAGTTGTCATTTACTGCTTTATTGGTATGATTGCAACAATGTACCCAGTAAATAATAATAGTGGAGCAAGACTGAATCACGTGCAAAATAACTAATATGATACAAATCTTTACGTCAACAAGTACTCTTGCTTTCTTCTTCAATTTGGCACCAGGTTCATCTTTCTCAAAATTTCTTTGAGAATCTGTTGTCATTCTCTTTTGATCAACCGCGATTGTCTCTTCATCACCATCATCCATTCCAACTGCATATATAGCTTCCGATGTTAGAACGCAGTTTTTTTACATAATCGGTGCTTTCTACAATAAACACAGACAATATGACCGAGTATGGCGAGTAAGTGATTCATGACTGGACAAAAAAACGGACATCTGAGAACCTCCTCATGTTCCTCCTCATAATTATATAATCAGTTATGCTAAACCCCGAAAGCCCCATTGGTATATATCCGGCAGGCACTACAAAATATGCAACTAATAACCAAAAAAAACCTCTGCAAGTCACCTAACGAAGTAGGCATATGCAGAGACATCTGAGAGGATCACATAAACCAAAAATAATATATATGAAACTACACATACAAATATCTTATAAGAGCTTTACCATTATCATCTGCATGAGATTTGTCAATCACAAGACCGCCAAAATCTTCCATGTCATCTTCCTCTTCAAGTTCTTCATAGCCTTCAACATATTCTATCTCAGGTTCCTGCTTATTTGATCCAAAATGAAAGCAAAAAATTATTTTTCTAACATTTCAGACCGCAACATTCATTACATCAGGCTCATAACAAGAAGTTCCTATACAATACCTCCCCATCTTCATCTTCACTAGCAGCCTGGAGTCCTTCCATATCAAGAACTTTATTGTATTCCTTCACAGGATAATTGTATATGTTATCATACAATCCTCTCTTAAGGCGTTCGAGCAATTCTTTCTCAATACTCTGCAGAATCGTTAACAACTTTAGTGAGACCTCTAAAGACAACAAAATCAATTTGCCTCAACAGCATAAGACTAGAAGGATTCTACAACCTTCTCCAATACTGCTGCTTTTTCAGCCTTTCCCTCTCTCCTGGCCTCTCTTTTTTTCTCTTTCCTAGGTGTTGTCATTATCTTTTCCCAGGAAGACAACACAAAAAATTGGAAATTGAAGCATGCTAAAGCAGGAAAATGACCAACGCTTAGCCAATATAAGATTAAACTCAATAATGCATGCCTTGACAGCATAAACAACATAATGACAAGGGTACTATTCTGTCAAGTAGAAACTACATATATATTTTTATTTTTTTGATAAGCAAAAAAATTGGGTAGATGTAGAAACTATATATATTAACTATTGATATTCCCCCAACACAAACCTCTAAAAGCTTTTGCTAATACAATGTAGTGCAACACAATGCAAAAGAATCTCAATATTCTGCATGCATATAATGACAACCATGTGAAGGGTGAAACCACAACTTCCCAGACACTATTCATGAAGGCACTCTTCAAGTGGAAGGTCAGATACACAAAACTATTGTTCCAAGGCACATGAACAAGAGAAAGAAATGTAAGCATAGTATTATTCTGTCACGCAAGGACTATATTAGCCATGTCACTCCTATAGTGCTATGGAACCAGCCATCTTGCCCTGCAGACAAGGAGTCATATCTAAGAAAAAGCATATAACTAGTTTTTATTAGTTCAGACCAGTTAATGATGCCTCTGAAAGATAAAAGTTTAATTTAGTTACATTTCATGTGGCAAATATACCATTCATCATGCCAAATGAAAGGTACTTCAGAACCTGCAAGTACACATTTTCTTCTTGAGTATAACCACTAACAGCAAAAGAATAGTTCTAACAATGTTTTCAAAAGTAAACTAGAAAACTTATGCAGCAAATAATCCTTTAGCATGTTATAAACATGATCTTCTACAATGCAGATGTTGGTAGGGGAACAGCAAGACCAAGAGATGTATGAACCTTGTTTTCAAAGCAAGTTTTCTCATGCATATTTGCATCTGAGTCATTTTGGTCAATCGTTGTTTTGTTTTGTGTACAGGAAACTTAGGCCAATACATCTGTCAATTCAAAAGAGGAAAACACATTAAGCAACTTAATGTCCTAAACACACAAGTATAGAATGAACCCTATCAGATTGCTACAACATGCTGGCTCTTCAATACCAGATGTTTGCCAATAATTTCAAGGGCTTTTTCGTAATTTCTTGGCAGCTTAACTCTTTCCCACAATTTGTTTGGCATATGAGCCCATTCTATAGTTTTCATATACAAGTAGAACACTCCTGCAGAACACCAAGATAAAAATAAATATTTTTTTAATAATACATCAAGATAAAAAAAAAAAAATGGGATGATTAGTTACGAATATAGAAACGGACATCCCATCCCAAGAACAAATTCAATTTAAGGATCGTCAACATAATATCCATTAAGATCAACAAAACCAATTTTGTCACTATATTCCTCCCAAACTCTCAACTTTCAGCCCTTTTTGCACATTATTGTACAAAGCAACCATCCTCCTTCAGAATGAATTAACAAAATTAAATTTTGGTATAAAATTTAAAACTTCCTACACAAAAGAAAAAAAAGACAGCGTGGACCAAATTTTAGTGTGATTTCAAACCCCAAAAAATAGATCTCAGAAAATCTTGCATGGTAAACTGGCCAAGGAGTTGCAAATCCCAAAAATTGACCAAATTCTTTTTTACCATACAAAGTAAATACCAAGAGAGTCAACAATGATGGTGATCAGAAATTTTCTTTGATCAGGGTATTTTGTAATTTTTCATATTTGGGGAGCTCTTTTTTCTAGCCCAAATTAGTTTGGTATTTGGTTCTAAGTTTCATTTGGTCCTTTTTCTGATAAGGAATAAGTTGAGTCACAGATTGTTTGGAAATTCTGTCCTAGGCTCCTAGTAGAAATTTTAGGAAATCCTTAAAACAAATAGGAGTCTTATACTTCAACAGTTCAATATGAGCTAGCTTGTAGAGACAATTATAATAAAAGAAATATATTAATGAAATTTCTGTAGATTTTGGTCTCTTTCAATAATGAGACTGTATTAAATCCTTCTAGGTGAGATTCCTAGAAAATCTTCATGAGGGCTTTAACAGAGAATGTGCATGATTCAAATGGGAGGACACCTGCTCCCCTCTCTCTCTATCGAATATATCAATGACAAATCCATGAATTATTCAAAGAACAACTCTATAACATCCACCAAAACTTTAAAAAAAAAAACACACAAGACCTCTCTTAAATTCAGAACTCAAGAGCCAAGAGTGCACCAAATTTGCGGCAAGTCATTTTAGGAATGAAAAACAAACTACAATTGCACAATCTGAGATTGTATTTCCAACTTCAGCGTTAAATGCCCTTACCTAACACTCCATAAACAAAAACACGGCCTAGTCCCAACAAAAATACACGGAATGCAAATTTGAAACAGCATATAACAAGAAAACTATAACGAAATAAGCAGAAGAGGTGAGAAATTAGTACCATCGTGGTTGCGAATGGTGGCGTAACGGCTGTTCGCAAGATTGCAAGAACTCCGATTACAAATGCCGGTCACGTTATACGGGTTCCGGCAGAAAATCCCAGTCGTTATTCTGATACATACAAAAAATAAAAACCCAATCCAAATCAATCAATCAAAAGGGAATCGAATGCGAAGCAAATCAAAGATTACTTTTTTTTGGCTGATGAGACTTACTTGGTCATGAAACTGCAGTGGTTGTGCCTGATAACTTGCCATATGACCTCGTCGTGCTGCATCTTTAATCAATTACAGTTTCCTATTAGCTGTCCGGTTTGTGTGTATAGGCTGATATGCTCCAAAGGCTGAAGATGAGAAGTTAGGGTTTTAGGGTTTATGGTTCCAATTTCCAAAGGTGAGCCACCGATCTGTCGGAATACGAGGGTTTTAGGTTTTAGGTTTTAGGTTTTAGGATTAAGGTCTGAGATTTATGCACTGTGTACCCTGAATCTCTCTCCCCCTGCTTCTGAGTCGAGTAAATTGACACTGATTATCAAGTATCATCAACATTTGTTAGAATTAGGTTTAACGGTTCACGTTTTCTTTTTTGCCCCTATCCAGGTAATGCCCTTGTGTTTTTTTTTTTTTCATTTTTTTTAAGTACAAAAAATAGATATACAAGTAGGCTACTCTACATATTCGTTAGAAATATGGCGTCATAGTACTGTAGAGTCATTTGTGAGAGATCCCTCCGAACCTACATCAGGGTCAACTTAAATCTCATCACATTCTTTAGGTATTAAAAAATATGTTTAACCTCACAATACGGTTATAAAGACTCGAATTTAAGCATTGAAAGAAAAAATTCATGTAATTATCGGTTGAACCAACCACTCCTTAGTCTATTTTGATCCCACTACTAGCGAGTGAACATTTACCAAAAAGTCAACTGCCCTTAGAGTCACTGACACTATTGTAATAGTTTCCTAAAAAAAAAAAAATTTATGTGAAGGACCCGCTCTTGGTGGTGATGTCATTACACAAACGGTGCACTTTCTACTTCATGCACCTTCATTCTCAAATAGGCAAACTTGAGTAAGGCTTTTACATTCTTATAGTGACAAGAGTGGATTCGTTAACTCAACAAAAAATAACAAAAAGTTTAGTTATCTAAAAACTATATATGGATAAAAAATGGTTTTTTTTTTTACACAATTTGATAATAGCAGAATTTGATCGTATTGTTACTTCAGAAATATTTTTTAGGGAGGACGAAGGCTTGAAAATGAGGTTCAATTTTCTTTTTTCTTTTTTTTTTTTTTTGGAAAATGAGATCCATCATGAATGGACAAGATCTGATCATGATCCGGTCATGAGAAGTTGACAACCCTATTTTCAGTAGTGGGGCCAAATGCCCACATCAGAAAGTCCAGCCCAACTCATAGGCTAGGCTCTCTAGAGTCCCAACCAGAACATGAACCTCATGGGGCTTCAACCCACCTAAACGCTCCACAATTGTAGATAGCGAATTTAACAAAGGCTTCCGAAACAGCAATCCCCTACAAAGAAAACGAAAAAGGTGGTGATTGTTTGGGGATATTGATGATGGATCTAGTCAGAGAATGAACACTAAATGTGGAAAAGATGAGCCGTATGTTATCTTTGTGTCGAAGTTTTAACTGCAACTAACTGGGTTAGTCAGTTTGCCAGAGTTCTTAATTTTAACCATATTTTATTTCTGTCTCAAAATTTTAACTGCAACTAACCAGTTAGTCAGAGTTCTTAATTTTAACCATATTTTATTTCTGTTCCAAAAATTTAACCACGACCAATTGGGTTAGTCCAGTTACTTAGAATTCTTAGTTTTAACTAGAGGAGGAGAGAGGGACGTTGAGAGGGGACAATTGCCCCCTGAAATTTCCACAAAAATCTTTGGTTATATATTAGATATAGGTGCAATTATATCAGTTCCCTTTTGAAAGTTCTAATTACATTGTGTTGGATAGAGTAATAAGTAATTTTATTCACATGTAACTATCAAAGAGAACTCTAATTCTTTCCAACCAGAAGTTCACTATTTAGGTTTAAAAACTTTCATGTTTATCCAAATATGTAACTCGTCTTCCCTTATTGTACAGTAGATAAAAAATTAAGATAAGAGATTATCAAATAGTCTTCTATAAGTCTGAATTTAGTTAGCATTTCTATGTTTGAAAAGAATTTACATTCACATTTTACTTTATCATCTTTATTTGATATACTATTATTTGTTAAAGTATATCAAGGGATTATGGATGATCTTATTCTGAGATATTTCTTCAATTATATATAGGCTTTAAACCTATAAATTTGTTATTGTTAAAGTCATATTACATGTAAAAACATAGGATTGGTTTTGTTTAGTTGTGGTATTTTCCTCATCTTGATCTCTAATTACTGTAATTAAATTCCAAATTATCTAAGAATTGTCATTCCCCCCCCGAAATTTTGGTTCTGCCACTGGTCTTAACTGTATTTTATCTTTTTCATTTCTTTCATCAAGTATCAAACAGAGCAGGCGCACAAAAAATGCACGAGTTTGTGGCTCTTTTGGGAACAAAATTTAACGGAATATGGGTACTCCATTCTCTTTGTTGTCTGCAGGTTGCCATCCTCGTATGGAGTGGGCACTGAACTAAAAGCTACAAGCTTTGAAGCTAAGCTGAGGAGCTTACTTAGACGAATGGTGATTTTGAAAGGAAATAGCCATTATAGAGGCCATCGTTGAGTCAGATACCTATGAAGCTACAAATCTTATAAAGCAAATGAGAATCTGATGATGCTTTAGTCCCCCACGAGCTCCAAGATTTTCTGCTTGCAGACGTGAAAGAAGAGGAGAAAAAAGAAATTTCAAAAGATACAAAGAGAAGGAAACAGCGGTTGAATCAAGATTTGCAAAGGAATCTCATAATTACCAAAATATTCTTAAAACAATTGTAAAGGTCAGTTGTATCCATGAAGGTAGGAGGAGAATCTCCTGTTATAGAATCAATTTTATACATAATGATGTGGTTGATTTAGAATCTCTCCTTTTAAGAAAAAAATTCTATCAAAATGGGAAAGAAAAATTTAGGAGTTCAGTAGCATTGAGTTTTTCGATAGTTAATCTTATCAGATTTTTCAAAATGACACTTTTTTTTAAAAAAAAATTATGTATTTTATAATAAATTTATATTGTTAATATAATAAAACACTATAACAATGAGTACTGAAAACTCATATTATCTAACTACCTATCTACAAATGCTTTTTCTATCAAAATGATTCTTAATTTTAAAAATGTCACTATCACATTATATTAAAAATATTTTCCGGTATAATATTTATATAAGATTAGAATTTTCCGGCCAAGTATTGTTCCATCATTAATCAGAGAGAAAAAAAAATTGGGCATTGTTCCACTTGCATCATTTTGTGCAGTCTGTGTATTGCGTATCCATTACTCTGCCGCTCATTGGTTGGACCTGACAGTGCCAAACGCGGACTAAACACGGAAACTCTTACACTAGTCCGTGATGTAGAAAACTTGACGCTTGATTATCCTTTCTTTCTGAAATGACTCAAACCAAGGAGGAATTATTCAGTGTTCTGCAGCATCATCTGACTCTACTTTTTTTTTCATATAAAGGTGAGTCTCTCACTTAACGTGGTGCTCCAAGAATACTGAATAATTTTTTTAAACTCGGGCTAATTTTGTTTGGTTTTGAGTGTGAGTCAAAGAAGAGGAAAAAAAAAAAGTGCAAAGAACAGACGGGAAAATGTTTCATTTTTGTTTTTCATGTCCTTAGAAACAAAATTTTGAAAATATCTCGTTTTTCTGGTTCTCATAAATCAAAAAAATGAGATCATAAAAACCACCATTATTTTTGTATTGTAAAAACTTGGGTAGAGTATCCGGAGACAAATTCGGTTGCTAAAACTTGGATGTGTTTTAAAAAAATTTCTCGAGAAATCTATTGATTGCAGGTTTTTAAAAAGTTTTAATGATTCCTAAAACTTTGGTGTTTTTTTGAAAAAAATTTCAAAAAAACTAATTTTGGAACCAACTTACTAAATATGATTTTGACGAAAATAGTCCAAACTAATCTTCCAAACGCAATTTCATCAAAATTTCAAAAAAATAAAAACATAAAAGCAAAACCACAACCAAACGATAGCTCGTTGGATACAACTTTTTTTAAATTTTTTCGACTTGACTTTTTTGATTTATAAGCAAAGCAAAGTTAAATGGTTTCAATTTTTTTGCTTTTGTTTTTTTTATTTCAAAAACACACACATGAGGGCCACGTGTTTATTTTCTATCTATGAAACAAACGGTATTCAACATAAGGATGACATTGCAATATGATTAGTGTGAAAGTTGATTGTCATAATTGAAAGGTCAGGAAGTAAAGTGAGATGACGTGTAAATTGAAATGGTGATAAATATAATTAACTCAAAAAAATAAAACATATTAAATTTAAGTTCTATCAATCGAGTCTTTACTTTCTATTCATTTTTTCCTCTCTTTCTTTTAAATTTCATATAAGAAAAAGTTATTTTATTTTATTTTCTTCACAAAATCAAAAAGCGGAAACAATTTTTCTCACTAACCCGTCTCTCTTTTTCTTCCACATGTTCCAAACAGGCGTAAGAGGCCCGAGGGCATACTTTATTAAGCATATCTAGAAAAGAAGAGGGTCATCAAATTCTGTGGAGCAGAGGATGACCTTAAAAACACTTGCTTTGTTATCTCCGAAAGATAACAACGATCGAACACTATTTTTATATTGATTTTGCTCTGCAATGATCTCATTTTCTCATCCAATAATATGAATATATGGAATGTGGGCTCATTCATACCATTATGGAGCTTGACCTCATCATAGGATGAGAAAGATAGAGCTGTCCTTGTATTTAAAATGGAGCTAGCCTATGTTTATATGTCTTTGTTACGTGTGGTAATCATGGGTGGTCACTTAATTCAAACTTTGGACCTTATATAGCTCTTGATGATCCTTATCTCTTGCATACTTAACTCCTTTTATTTTCAAATTTCATCTTGTTTTTTTTGTCGTCTAATTCTAGTACAGCTTAAAAATTCTGTTTTATTTTCAAAATTTATATAAAAATTCTGTTTTATATTACATTATTATTTTTTCAAAAACAAAAAGATATAGTCAGGATGTGATCAAACATATTGATCTCTTTATTAAGAGTGATACTAATACAGAATAATGTGACTTTTTGTAATTCGTATATGTATCAAATCATATCACCTACCATTTTCACTCATAATATTAAAAATACCAACCATTTTAACTCATAAAAAATGCCGCTACCCGATTCTTCTAGTCGAGTTCTCTGCATAAAATTTATATTAGAATAACAGTTCTTTCACTCAGCTGTTGCCCATTCCAAACTGCGATCCTAAAATTCCATTGTCACCTTAATTTTGCAGGAATTTAACAACCTAAATAAGGGGTTAACCGTATATGGCTGTGGGATCCATGATGTCGCCAGCCTGAGGTGGGTGCATGCACGCTCAGTGCTGCCATCGCTTTGTGAAAAGAAAACTCAGAATCAAAGTTATCTACTTCTCTTTTCCCATCGGAGAAGAAAAAATCAACCCCAGGTGGGCCAAGATATCCTTAGAACCAGTTTTTCTTTATCTTCAAAATGATATCCATCTTCTTCCCTTCTTATTTTTTTAATGAGTCCACTTCTGATCTCATCTCCTCCGTCCGCCGAATGCTACTTGAGTGGAGAGCCTTCCTCTTTACCCAAAATTATAGCTCTCATCCTCCTCCACTTCTGTGGAAGGTGTAGTCTCTTTCCTTCCTTTTTCAATCTCTTTTAAAATTTTCAGTGTTTTTTTTGTTGCAATTTTTAATTAATTGGTCCAAGTTTATCTCCAGCTTTCTTCTTCTTTTTTTTATTTTTTTTTATTTTGTAATTTTTAATTTTTTTTGGTTTTTTTTTTTTTGTATTTAATTAATTGGTTCACTTTCAAGTACAACTGCCATGGCACATGGGACACCTTTCCTTCCCCCTGTAGAACAAGTTCCGGTCATTCATTGCTACCCAAAAATCGGCCACCTCCAATAACTCCAATGTCCTTGCTATCGGCGGTGTTTTGTTTTGGTATGGGGAGTACCATCACCATTGCTCTGGCATTGATTAATCGAATCTGGTCAAAAGAGAAAACGCTAGTCACTTGGCCATCGCCACCAACTCAGTCATCTTCCAAAAACAGAAGAAGGAAAACAAAAAATCATCATAACATCAAAAACTGGTAAAAGACAAAAAATAAGGTGCTAATATCATGATTTTTCCTTAAGTTTTAGAAAATATTAGTAGGCCCGGAAAACTTCTGTTATTTCAATTCACAACGTTCAAAGAACAATATCATCAAATGGGTCCTTAGCAATAACAGCTGAGAGGTCAGAAAAGCTAACCAGGTATTGAGAAGCAAGACAACATTTTTTTTTTTTTTCAGCTGTTGTCCAGACCAGCTTCTACATATGTCGACTAATCTCCTCTCGAGTCGGGCTAAAATAGATCACGGGACTCAGATATGCACAAGAAACAAATTTTTTGCGACAACTCTTAAATTGGCAAAAATCCAATTCTTGACCAGACCAACTGAACTGACCCTGTTGGTTAACAACTAGCAAGATAACATTCATAATTCACAACTATATCTGTAGTAACCTATCCGCCAAAAACCAAATAAAAAAAAAAAAAAACAGGAACAAAGAAGAGAGACTGTTTCTGCAAATCTAACAAATAAAAATCACAGAGTTCATACTCAACCCAAATAACAAAGGAGATTATAAGTTCTAGAAATAAAAGTTGCCAGAGCTAATATTGCTCGACTGCAAAATCAATCAGAAACATAGATCGGATTCAGCTCCTCCCCAATTCAGGCAGGAATTAGAAATGTAAGTCCAATTAACATAGGTTAAATCTAAAACACAATGTCTTCAAACTCATAATAGTGTAACAATTTGTAGACTATTGGTCTTGAATTTTCATAATGTATTGCAATCTTATCTATTAAACTAGAGATCTCCAGTTCGTAGCTGGAGGATCCAATGGGGACTCGACAGCAATCAAATGGTTTTTCTCTCACAATAGCATTGTATAAGTTTCTCCTTTAAAAAGAAACGGAGTAACAAAGCAATGAAACTATAAATTTAAAATAACTTCACCCTTGTTTTTTTAACTTACCGTTGTCCTCCTCAGATGCCATAGAATCTCTTCCTCTACCTGCAAATCACAATAGCAAACTAACAGAATTGAAAACCTGTATATATATACCCAAATACATATGCATACAATTAAATCGCAAAAAATAAAAAAGGAAATAAAAAAGACAAAAAAAAAAAAAAGAAGAGAAGACAAACTAACACAACTGCAAGCGTCGGACAGAAAAAAGGTGATGAACACGAAGATGGATGATGCATGTATGTGCCAGGCACAAGAATCAAAGAGTACAGACACGTGAAAGGCAACGGGGGTTATCAATCGGATAACGGCAGTTAACGTGGCACGCAACACGCAGAGTCTGACAAAAAAACCTTGAACGCATCTTGGGTTATTACGGTGACTTGTAACGAGTAACGGCTATTCACGGAACCCTAACGAGGAATTGGGAAGAAGAGAGAGAGAAAATGCTCTGCAACAATGGCATCCAAAGGGACGAACAGTACTCACCATCACAATAGGATGATCCAAATAGAAAATTGGACTGATAAATTCCATTCATTTCACGCCACGGATCAAAAAAAAAACCAATCCTTCTTAAAGAAATTTACAGTCCATTCTACATCATACTAACCTTCATCCCCCTTTTTTGATTTGGCTTTTTTGTTCTTCGATATATTTTCTAATTGTAGTATTCAATCTTATATTTAGTCCTCAAGTCCGCCAAAATCTAGCGAGAGCTATTGCCAATGGTTGCCATTGTGAATGAGGTATATATGGCTAGGGTTTCCAGGATGAGCATGGTATGCATAGTGAGGAACCTTGCCAGCAGCAGATTTCTCATAGCAGAGGGGATACACTACCGGCTTCGTTATCTGATGGATGCACCGATCTGGATATCTGGAAGACGACCCAACAGAGTATAACGATCGTGGCGGCGACGCCGCTTGGAGATTACTGGAAGCGGCGGTCGAAGGAGGAGGAGAGACTTTTTTGGTGGATTTGGGCGGCGAGAGGAAAGCTCTGATTTTCAGAGCGGAGGGCAGTGAGGCAGCTCGATCGTATTCCTCGATGAGATTGGCGAGATCCTCATCGGAGGTGATCGACACCAGAGCATCTAGATCTTCTGTCGGCAGCTGACACCTCAGACTCACCGACGTACCGCACAACTGCCCCAGCTTCACCAATAGCTCTGTAATTAACCACACCACAAACCATCTCAATCCACATCCTCCTCATATATATATATATATATATATACACACACACACAGATACATACGTATGCATTAAAGTAAAGGTAAGATGAACTGACCGGCAAAGGAGATAGAGCGCTCGACAGCGAGTACACGGGTTTCGCCGCCTTGGTAACGGAGCTTGCCGTCGGGATAACGGGGAAGGATCTTGCCGCCGTAGCTGCAGAGAAACTTAATGGTGGCAGCGGCGGCGTTGGGTTTGAGGGTGAGGTTATGAGTGTGGAGAGAAGGTCCGACCATGCTGTTTTGAGGTTGAGATACAAGAGAAATGGAGTCCAGATTTTGATAAAGAAGAAGAGAAACTTCCAGGGAGCGCGGAAGATGCTTTGGAGTGGCCTCTTCAAGCCAATCTAAGGTACCCATAAACCCTTATTTATAGAGATGGAGGGGAGGGGCTAAGGGTAAGGCTTCGCCGAGTGTTGAGGCGTGGGTGGGCCGGGTCCGGGGCCCTGGAGAGAATGGGTGGGGGTGGTAGAAACTAGAAATGGGCCCCTTAAGGTTACGTCAGTTATAGAGATTCCCATACCACTGGACCCCAGGGGTTAAAGTTTCAAGAATTTTATCTTTACAAAAACGACAAAAATTCAGGATTTAAATAATTTGGATGGTCTTATTAAAGCAAAAGAACTTACTTCACAGAATTTGAAAATTACCATTTTTGAATTTTCCTTTAACAGACCACTATTACCTACTAAATTACTGTAAACTGAGTGTATGAGTATTTGAATTCTCTCTGTTACGCACACAAATTAAGACATTCACTTAAAATTTAAAAATATTTCTTATGATTTTGTCATATTTATTAAATTTAAATGAAAGTGCAACTTGTAAATCACGTTTCTATAGTTTAAAGTAAATTTTCAAAACAGAATATAATAGTAAATTTGTTTATCATATGAAAAGTTACACTAGATCATAGGTGTGCTTGGACGTGGTTTTTTATGACAATTTATAACTTTTTTTTTTCGGAACTAACTTGTAAGATGCAATA
Organism: Euryodendron excelsum; assembly: GCA_033060915.1. Taxonomy (NCBI): domain Eukaryota; kingdom Viridiplantae; phylum Streptophyta; class Magnoliopsida; order Ericales; family Pentaphylacaceae; genus Euryodendron; species Euryodendron excelsum. Next base: position 13,579,183 of record CM065378.1, on the reverse strand, counting down.
TATCATAAGAAAGACGAATAAGAGTGTAAAATTGGGGTTTTATTGCCGATGGTTCTGTGGAGCTACCTTGTATGTTCTAACGGCCACCACGTGTATCTCTTCAACTGTAACCTTCTTTCCGAAGTTTTGATATGTGGAGCGCATACCCCGCCGACGTTGGAGTCCTACTCGTTGCATATTCAGTGATCGGTGCATGGCATGGGCCCCACGTCCCGTTGTTTTTACCGGAAGAGTGAGGTGCTTGGGGCCTACATGGACTGCTACTTGTGAGGATATGATTGGATCGCTGCAAGGTCTGAAGCCATGCTAACAAATAACGACTAGAGTGTTAATTAAGTTGACTTTGGTATTGCTTAGAGTTCTCCTTCTCCCTTAACATTCATGTGTTCGTAGTTATATAAAATAGGTGTTATTAGGAAGGGGACTATTATTGAGAAGAAGCTAAATATTATTTGTATTTTGGTAAAATTATGGTGATAAGTTTGTCTTTTTTTGATTAGTAGTTATAATTTAAATCAGATATTTTGTAGCGGATGAAAACTCTTATGGTCACGTCCAAGAGGGTTTACTATGTTGATCGTCATTTTCTATTTTTATTGGCTTAGCAAAAAAAAAAAAATTCATAATAGTAATTCCCTTATCATTTGAAAAATTATTCAGTACTCTTATCGCTCCTCCTCCTCTCACAATGCACTAAAAGTCATTTCATACTCCAAGAGTACTAAAGAGTTTTTCTCGCCTTTAGTATTGTGGTCGTTGGCGTGACATGGTCTCACAGGGAGCGAATCCTCCATCAGTTAGTGAGAGTATTTGACCATATCTAACAAGGTTGACATGGTCTCACAGGGAGCGAATCCTCCATCAGTTAGTGAGAGTATTTGACTATATCTAACAAGGTTGTTTGCATATGAAAGAAGGAGTAAGGTCAAGGATGAAACTAGTTCAGAGGGGGCTAAGGAAAATAATTTTTAAATTTCAGAAGGTCAATATAAAAATTTGTGAATTTTGTGACGACCAAAGTAATATAATTTTGTATTTTGGAAGGTCAACATAATTTTTTTTGAATTTTAGGGTGCCATCACAATATTTCTTCTCATAATACTGAAAATTATAGGATCATACATAAAATTTTACCAAAGTAATGGGCCATGACCACATTATCTTAACCTTGTTCCATCCCTAGTGAAATTTATTTTTCAGTAGTCCACCCTTGGAGGAGGTGCCTGTTTTTTCTATATCCTTTAGTTTTGACGGAGACTCTTCGATTTTTTGTAATGGCTTTTGGGCTTTTTCTTATCTAACGAAAGGGAAAAAAAAAAAAAAAAAAAAAAAACCCTCTGGAGGGAGAGCATTACAAAATGGTTTCAACGGACTATATTCAAGTTTACCATGTTAATTGCACTTAGTACAATCCTGGTTGATCCATTTTTAAAATGGATAGGTCAAGTATTATAATGAAGGAAGGTTAATGAGAGCTCTCTAAGTTTAGTTAATGATTATTAACATCCCCATGATACCTAATCATGAGTAGGTATTCCAATCTTTATCCATTCTCTTTCAATTAATCCCAACAAAAAGAGAGTTCACATCTTTGGTATTGATGATTTCCTACCCCTAACACCATTTTTTTTAAGCCGGGATGCCTTTTAGGGGCAACTTCAGAGATTTAGGGTAATATTCCGCTAATTGTGTGTCCTTTTCATTTTATTGTGCATCGTGGGTCCCACTTTGGAACATGGTATGTGGTTCCCACACTTGGTATGGTGGGCCTCGAGGCTTGCATATACAAATCCACCTATGTTCGCATCTCTTTTTTCTTCCTCTTTACATTTTGTTTGGGTATTTTTTTCAAAAGGGACTTAGCACATCCACCTTTATCTCCTTATCCTTTTGAGGAGAGAACCATCCACTTTGCTTGATTCATTCATGTACATGTATCATTTTAAAAATATAAAAAAGGAGCAAGTTTACCATGAGGTGGATCTCATGGTACTTCTCATGAGCTCAGCTTTTAACTAGATTGTCTTTTTTTTAATATAAAAAAATAAAAATAAAAATATTTTCAAATAAAAATAAATTATAAAGAATTTTCTTCAATAACTATTGCTTCCAAGATATAACATTGTATTTGGGTTTTTTTAGCATAATCAACAAAATTTTAGTGGAGATAGCAATGATTATATGCCATGGAATAATAGCATTTTAACATTGTTTGTGGGCATATTTTCCTTTTCCTATTTTGGGGAAAGAAACCCTTGAATTGCTTGTAGTTTGATTTGGGGGAATTGGAGATATGCGGTTAAAAAATCTGGGCCCCACAATTGCTTTTTTACCGATGGCATTGGGGCCCAGTTGGACAGTTTTTTTGGTAAGTGGGAACATGATGTTGGGCCGACCCATCTAACACGCAACCATCCAAGTTGGGCTGTTGTGGTTGGGGGTCGGCTGTCGTTTTGTGGGATTTTTGAGCGTGTGTGACCACACGTGTCACACCAAGGCAATGGTATCCGTAATTTTTGACTGGTGATTTGAAAGGTGGAGTTTGAGGTGATGGTGACCTTGATGTCAGACCATGTGTGGAGGAATATACACTTATACAGTCTTATACAGTGTATATTATACGTACCTAAAGTTTAGTATTTGAGGTTTATACTTTATAGTTGGGGTAGGCCTGAAAGTCCGATAAATCTGTTCAAACTCATTTATAAATTAGAAAGCTTGAAATTTTTTTTAGGCCTGATTAGTTTAATAGGAGGGTTTGAAAATTATCTTTAAAGTCTGATTCGGCCTGAAATATATATAAAATAATATTTTTTATATTGTAATATATATATGTATATATAATTAAACTTTATATTATTCAATATTATTTTCAAAAAAAAATTATTTATTAAATAAATTTTAAGTTAAATAGGTGAGCTTCGGCGGCTTAAGAATGCAACTTTTTTAATTGGGAGATTGGAATTTAGTTTTAGACTCGATGAGATTTATTTCTAGTACAGACTCGCCCAACCCCGCCCAATGACCACCCTTATTTTATAGTAATATTTTATAAGTACATTTATAGTAATATGATTTATTTTGTGTAAATTTATCTTTACAGATGGTTTTATTCATGCGAGAACATTAATATTAAGTGCATATAATTTATAGCGGTCTCAATTCTAAACATTTCTATATTAGACACGTTGACTCATGACATATCTAATAATAAGTCCACATTTGCTTTATGAGATCGGATAAAAAGAAATTCAAAAATAGTCACCCATAATATTGCAAACTTTTTAAAGGGTAATTTTATAATTTGAAAATTCTAAATTATTTATTTGGAAATAATTTATTCTCTTATATACATGATAAAATGTCCTCTCTAAATTACTAGCCCCAATTCCATTTTACGTAACCAAATGAGAAACGAGATTAAGAGTCAAATCCCGTGGCCTAATAATATCAGACGCTTCACATCCTTACAATTTTACACAAAGTAGGCCAATAAAGTCATGCCACATTCTGAAAGTGGAAGAAATGGTAAGTACATGGGTTTGTTTGGTTGGGGTTTTTTTTGAGTCTTTTTGACTTGGGCTTTTTTTTTTTAATAAGTAAAAAAGTAAAGATTTTGAATTTTTTTTACTTTTCAGCTTATCTTATTTTATTAAAAGTAAAAAAATTTTAAAAAATATAATTTTTTTTACTTATAACGTAAGAGCACAAAATTTAAAAAATTGTACCAAATGAGTCATTAATGTCGATAGTGCCATCTGTGCGATGATGAGGCACAATTTCATTGGGTAGTTGTAGGTCCCAATGGAGTTGGGTTTTGGCCTGCTATGGGCATTCCGTTTGAATTGGGTAAGGGTTGAGTGATGGGGGGGGGGTCTTCAAAACAAAATACTCTTAAGATTCTCAAAGACTTTAGATGGAGAAGGACCATGATGACTTTTATCTCTTTTTCTTTTCTCTTGTTCTTTTCTTGGGCTCTCTCTCTCTCTCTCTCTCTTGATGTGAATGAAAATTGGCCGGTCATCACAAGGTGAATTTTCGTTACAAACATATGATTGCTTTGAAGGTGCACTTTTTAAATGTTCAAGGCTTTCTAGACAAGAGGACTTTTTCCAATTTTATTGATCTTTCGTTTTTTTTTGGTGTAAAAAATAAATATAAAGGTAGACTACTCCATCCCTTCACACCACAAAACTATTTGCCATTATTGCTCTTTCATGAGAATGTTGATTGTTGCACAAGAAACTTCTCCTTAAACAAACTTGAAGAACAAATCAAGGAATAATGTTCTCTGGATTCCTTTATTTTATATTTTTTTTCTTGTCCTCGTATTCTTACGATTCGATCCCCCATTTTCTTGCAATGTAAGCGGTTGCATTTGATGGGCGTCAACCATCCTCTTGGATATTACGCTTTTTCTATTTTTTTTTTATTAACTTCTCGATTTACACCTTCAAGAGTAACTTTCGAGTTATATGAAACCAAATCTATATATATACACACACATATAATCATTCTTCCTCAGCAATCAAATTATACAGTATGAGAATACATAACCTTCCCGTACTCTTCAATATTTTTGAATTGGTTATTTAGCTCCTGGGTAATGCTCATCCTACGATAACAATGGGAAAAGAGAAAGATCATTAACATCAAGATGAACTGGTTGAGACAGTGGCAGACCCACGCCTGTTTGAGCGGTGTCGACTGCCTTCATTGGATTTTAAAAATAAAAAAAATTTTAATTTGATTCAATTAAAAATAAACTTTGCCCGACCAAACTTAATACCAATTTTAATTTTTTTAACATAACCCAAACTCGTATCTATCTAAAATACATTTAAAATGACAAAAGTGCTAAAAACATTACCTCTCTGCTCAAAAATTAGTTGAGACGAAGAAAGATATTATTTACTCATTAGTATATTTGCTTGTGAAGTTGAATTTAATCTTACCGATTGCAACTGTATTGGTTGAAAGAGTTTTTTCTGCAATGAATATTATTAAGATTTCACTACTTAATTGCAGGAGAGATGAGTGGTCCAAGTGGATGAATGATTACTTGGTGACATACATTGAAAGAGACATATTTAACACCACAGATAATGAAGCTATTTTGTAAATATTTCAAAATATGAAATAACGAAAAGAATTATTGTAATTTGTCACATTAATTTGAATGTTGTTTTGTCTAAAAGAACATTTGTTATCCATATATATAAAGTTTTAAATGTTATCGTATTCTTTACAATTTATGAAATTAATCATCTTGTTTATAAATAATTATTTAAAAATATTTTTCACCTCCACCAAAAAAATACAACTTTTTTGGGTAGAAAATGGTCTTGTTCCGTCGGATCTGGTTGGGCACCCACTCCATAATTCTTATTCTTTTCCTTGTCATGTTAATATTATGAAAAACAAAGAAAAGGATAAGGACTCTCTTATCATATCTGTCTGCATGTGTTTGGTAGTGAGAATTGGTCGATTCACAATATCCCTAGCTCGGCTACTATAGGGTTCACCACTCATTCTGGATCTCAAAACTTCACAAGACCACCGACTAGCTAGGAACAGATAGAGGAAAGTAAAAGCAGTGCTTTTAGGTTCTGAATGGCATCATTTGGGTTCTTCTGAACTATTTTTTAGTAAGGCTGGATGCATGATTCGTATGCCTAACAATTTGGTATGTGAGGCTTTGTAGTAGCTTTTTTACATGCCCAATATACTATGGGAATGAATTTGATCCGACAAGGGACCCATCTTCTAGCTTACTGGTCATGGATTATTATGGAACAGTCTTCTGAAAGTTGATGTTGTCATGGCAATCCCATTCAGATCAACTTGAGGATAGGATCATCCAACACTTTCAAGACATGTCCTGCTCCAACGTTCAGTGGAGCGGGCCTTTAACTACACATGGTTTTTGGTTGATTTATGTGGGATAATGTTATACAAATATAAAATTTATATAAAATTTTGATACAGAATCATGTGTCTTAATGACAGTCTTTCACTTCAAAACGAAATACTCATTATAATAATTTTTAATTACAAAACTGTCACTGCCATATCATTCTGTGAGATTTGTATATGAATTTTCTGTATGAATAATATTTTCCTTTATGTGGAAAAAAAGGGGGTGGCAAATCAAAAAATCAAATCATACAAAACCCAACCCCAAGGGGTTGACCTGATGGTCAAGATTTGGGGCCTAGGGGTCTCATGCTCGAAGTATTTAGGTGTTATTAACTCTTTGTGGCTACTCTAAGGGTTTTTGGCCTAGTAATAATTCGATTTGTATAGGACCGGGGGGCTGTGCAATATTAGTCGAGCTGTGTGGAAATTGGCCCCGACACCCGATTTGTACGGGACATGAGGACTACATAGATCCCAAGATTAGTCGAGCTGTGTAGAAATTGGCCCCGACACCCGATTTGTATGGGACATGAGGACTATATAGATCCCAAGATTAGTTGGGCCAGACATCTAGTTAGCCAAAAAAAAAAAAGAATTATACAGAACCCACCAGTGAAATGTGTCTGGTGCTGCCTTGCTTGGGGTCCTACTGCACTGCATGTTCTCACAATTTTTAGTGCCAATACAATAAAAAGTGGGAAGTCGGAGAAAGGGTGGGAATTGATTCTCTTCACATTGGAAGCATGTTGGTGCATGCACAATTTGGAGGACACAACACCTCCATATATTTCTTTTTAGTTTTGGCAGGTACAACACATACCCTATAGTATGGGATCAATTGCGTCGCACCACCTTAGAAAAACTATCAAATCAAACTAATATTTTACCACCTATATTCATGTTTTTTTTGTAGGAAGTTTGGCCATATTGATTTTTCAGCCAGCTCTATGTCCAAATGTGGAAAGGTGAAAGTAGAAACCCCGCACCTTCTAGTGCAGTAAATTATTTATAAAAATAAATAGTTAAGCAACTGTCCGCTTCTTTTGGATATAGCTTATTTATCAGTTTTTTATTTAAGTTTATAAAATCAATTAAAAAAAACTATAACCTTTCGCGTCTGAACTGCTATGGGTAATTACAACAGGTACTACTGCTTAAATTGAATAGAATACACATGTAAACATAATTGTGCAATTTCAAGGGATTGCAAGAATGACATTAAACAATGGCATCTGTTGCAAGAAAATAAGGAATATAATCCAATTGTAATATACTTCTATTCTTTGGTTTGTTGGATTCAACGAGGCTTTCAGCACACACATGCTAGAAAGATTTGTATACTAATGCCCTCTAGAAAGCCTAGAAAAAATGAAAAATTTAACAACAAAAATTCTTTTTCCTCCATTAATTTTTTTTTTTAATTTTTCACGTCAAAGAACAAGAGAAAGCAGTCTGCTGATCCTAGCAAAATTTTTCTTATCTCAGCATATGCCTTTTGGGTGTGAATTTGAGCACGAGTTCATGTCATAGCACAAGGTACTTGACCAAATTTAGTTGCAAAAAACCCCCGGTTGTGAGAATATAATATGCAAAGACCTAAGAAAACCAAGAGGGAGAGACTTAAGAATAATAGCTACGTAAGCAGCCTAAGCCAAGGGGAAGAGACAGAAGAATAATAGTTACATGAGTTTCTCTGCATCTAGTTCAAAATGTTTGACACAAGTTGCTTTATAAAGCAGCCTCCTCAAAGACTACGTGAGAAACTTGTATTAAAATTCCTTCTCGCTTCTCTTGACTTATTTTCTTCCGGTTTTTGTTTGGTCATTTGTTGTCTGGAATAGATACATTGCATCAAACGTTGAAAACATTTCTTTAATGTTCTATTTCTATATCATAGTTATCAAAATCGACCGGGCATCAAACCGGTTAGACTATTCACTCACGATTCATCTGTTCAACTAGTATTATAAATTAAATATATTTTAGTTATTCATATATATTTTACTTTAAATATAATTTATATAGCAAAGTAAAATACAAAAAATTAAATGGAGTAGCGGTAATTGTTGTTTAATTCTTTTCGTACTTCTCAAGTTCAACTCTTGGGATTCACAAATACATCAAGTTTTAGAAAGAGGGTAAAAAGTCAAAGTTAATTAATAATTTTTTTCAAAAATTAACTGATTGGTTCATTGATTTTTAAAAAACCGGCCGGTTCAACTAAGTTCAATTCGAGAATCAAACCTGAAACCAGTACGTTTCAATTAATTTATAAAAATACATCTAAATCGGGTTAAATTGGCCTATCTAGTCCAGTTCTCGTAACTATAGTTCTATATAATTAACCCCCGAGGGATAGATCAGAGCAAACTCACCATAATCCTAATTTGGAGCCGGTCCCTCTTTGGGGCCACCTGGGATTTTATCCGGAGTAGTTCGATGCTTTAAGAGGCCAAACATCTTGTTAGGTAAAAAAGAAGTTGGGGGGGGGGGGGGGGGGGGTTGGTTCTATAATTATTTTTCCTTGTCAAAAGAATCCATTCCCGTAATTCTTTTGTTTTGTTTTGGCTTTTGGTTTTTTGTCTTTTAACATTAATAATTTTCCTTAAACTCCATTTGCATGTTTTGAACACTTGACCACCATCAATTAATTGAAGCATCTTAGATCTCAGGTTCAACCCCATGTTCAAAGAAGTGATTTCACAAAGACATATTTGGGCATAAAACATAGTGGGCGTTTGATTGATCATCATAGAAATGCTATGTATATATCTCACCTGTTTGAAATTCATGTCTTCCATTGCCGCCCAAATGGGTGTTTGCCATTGATGCATTGCTTTTGAAGACGAAATTAGGGTAAAGAGGCCTACACACCTCCCAAAAAAAAAAAAAAGGAAAAATCTTAATATACTACTCTACAGACAGACATCAGCAGAGTAGCCACTGCCATCCGTGATTAGACAAATTAGTTTTCTGGCTAATATTGTTTAAATTATTTGATGTATCAAAGTTATAATCTGTAGTATCTCTATTGATAATTTGATACTTTGTTCTTGGGTTAAGTTCGGCAAAAGAGTGGACTCAGCGTCAGGAACCTCCCTCCATCATGAAATTGTTCTAAGCAAAAAATTTAGATGCTCAAGCATTATAAGAATTTTCTATGGAAGGAGGCATAGTCAAACGAAGAACCATATATTCAAATGTATTCGGTCATTAGGAAGACCTTGACTGGATAACGGTTGAAGAAAGAAATTGTAAAACAATTTTTTTTGCTTGACTAGTCTTTGAAGCAATTGATTTTGTTTCATTAATTTCTTTCCCCTGTTTTTGATTTGGCTCCCAAGTCCAATGCATGGAGCTAAGTTTGGTCATTTTCAACGCACATGCTAATGGGTTCAGAACTTCAGACTTGCAGTGTTCAGACCTCACAAACTAGTTGATTGTTGATTGTTAGGTGAATGTCACACTTGCATCACAATCATTAGAAGACAGATAATTGGTTTTTGTAGAACTCGAAGCGCTAAGAATGATGTATTAGAATTTCAGCAAACAAAATGTAGTGAGAGAAGCCCAGAAATTGAATATCGATCAAAGATCTCAAAGATGAGGAATGGTCCCTGTCTAGAGATTGGTCTGCAAATATAGGGCTTATACTTAATTATCAAGTGACAACAATTTCACCCAGCAACTGTTTTTAACCAAGTTGTTTAGATTACCAGTTTCCATGGGATGGAACCCAGTCAAATGATTTTTGAGATAGAAAGCAGTTTTTCCTTAAGCGAAACCCTTCAAATTTTTCTTAGTTAATGTCACTTGGACATTATGCACCCATAAAATATATGTATGTAAATGAGTGCATATCTTTATATTTGGCACATATATATCTATTAGATTGGGTGGAATTAATTACAATAATTTATTAAATTTAAAAGGGCATTTTTGGAAACAAAAGGACTGAGGTCATCCTTAAATTTATATAATATACGTATAGTTATAGATTTATATAAAATATCTCAGGGTTACAAATTTATATAATACATTAGTGAAGGATTTTATTTACTTTATACAAGCCAAAGACTGAATTTTGGGAACTCCCAAGTCTTAAGTTAATGAAGGATTTTTTTTTGGGCAAGGCTATATGTATTCTGTCCCTCTCTTGGGTAGTGGATAATATCTGTCTAAGTTTTTCATTTATATAATTTTTGAATAAAAACTAGTGATTGCGTGTGATGGAACGGCCTCCAAACAAAATAACCACCACTCGTTCCAATCGACCAAAGCAGGCAGCCAAATCCACCCACACCTTCCCCTTTTCCACAAACAAAAATTAAGTCAAGAGAATGCACATTCCTCCACCCTTCCTCCTCCACCTACACCTCTCCCCTCTTCTTCTCTACTTTCCATGGCCAAGATCCTAACTGAATAATCCCACATTCTCTCTCTCTCTCTCTCTCTCTCTCTCTCTCTCTCTCTCTCTCTCTCTCTCTCTCTTCTATTAAGTCATGACTCCCTCTTATAGCCTATCTTCTACCAGAAACACCATATCACCAGAAGCTTTCCTCCATAAATCTAGCCTCTATGCCCCCAGATATCGCTCTCCTTCATTAATCCATGAGAGCCAAAGCCATCTCCCCAGGAGAGACTCGCTCATTTTCAAACCACACCCACCACTACCCAAATCATCTCTTTCACTTCTAAGACTAAACAACTCTAAACTCATACACCCTTTAGCTGCCTTATCATCTTTTGCTGAAGCTGAAGGTGAAGAAGGCCAAGAAATCAAAGCCAAAGAACAACAAGAGGATGCAAAATCCGACGACGACTTGCCCGGAATGGCACAGGCCTTCCACATATCTTCTAGTACAGCTTCTGCCATATCAATTTGCATAGCATTGGCTGCTCTCACTTTTCCATTCTTCATGAGTTCTTTGGGTCAGGGGCTGGCCTTGAAGACTAAATTGCTGTCCTATGCAACTCTGTTGTTTGGTTTCTACATGGCTTGGAATATTGGAGCCAATGATGTAGCCAATGCCATGGGGACCTCAGTGGGTTCGGGCGCCTTATCGCTCCGGCAGGCCGTGGTGACTGCAGCAGTGTTGGAGTTCTCTGGGGCATTGTTAATGGGTACTCATGTGACCAGTACAATGCAGAAGGGAATCCTGGTTACTAGCGTTTTTCAAGGGAAGGATACTTTGCTTTTCGCCGGTTTGCTTTCTTCTTTGGCAGCTGCTGGTACTTGGTTGCAGGTGCATTCAAGTTCTGTCTCTCAAAACTCATGTTTTTCACATATAATCCTGAAATAAAAGGCTTCATATGTTTTTAAAGCTATTAGAGCTCATCTTGATTAATTCTGAAACCTAAGGTCACTGAGAGCTAATTACAGCTCTGATTTAGAATCAAGAATGTTTTCTTACGACAATTTGCACCATGGAAAGTTGATTCTAAAATCTGAAGCTTGCTCTGCTTCCGCGCATTGTGCAATTTCCAGTGTAATTGGATTCTTCAGATGCCATTTTGTACTTCAAATGAAATTTCATTGAAATCATTTGAACTGCTAGTATATGTTCTGGTTATAATAGGCGAGTGTTCTATTGATGATGTCATTGGATACTTCTATGATTTTTGATTGGTCTGAGTAGAACTCTCAGTTTGATTGTCCTTTTCCCTTAATGGACTATTCACATTGGATGAAACGAAAGGGGAGTTACTAAAAGAAGTCTGTCTGGACAACTAGAAATTTTTTGGCATAAAAACCATTTTGTATGGAATCACAGAGGAGCTGAAAACCAGAAAGGACTTCATGTGTTTATGATAACTGTAACTTCTAGGAACAACCCTTTTAATTGTTTTTCATTCTCTCAGAAGAACCTTTTCATTGTGGTTTTAGGGACTGAGAAAGGCTGAAGAGAACAATGAAATTCTAGTCTCTGAGCATTCAGTTGAAGCTATTAGATCGATGAATTTGCTTAAACTACTGGAAATAAAGGGAAAAATCCAAGTGCAAGTCCCTAATTTTGGTTTCCCTTTGAGGAATAATAACTTATGAGTTACTACAGATTCTTTGGAAGCTATGCGCCAGGGCCAAACCTAGAATATTTTCCTTCCCTTTGGAAAGAAAAGAGAGAGGAAAAAAGTTTTCCAAGCATGTCCTCTTTCATGGATTTACCTAATGGCATGCTCGTTTACGCTCCTTAATTACAGATTAGCAGTAACCGCTAGACATTTCATGCAACTACTTATATCTATGGAAGTCAAGAGTATCAATGATGAACTTTCCTCAAGTAAGAAGTTGAAACTATTTGGTGCATATGCTTAGACATAGGATGTATTTGTTCGCATAATCTATATGCCAATACAATGTTGTTTTCTCATAACCTTGATGATTTATCATGTGTATTCAGGTCGCGTCATCTTATGGTTGGCCGGTCTCCACCACGCATTGTATTGTAGGATCCATGGTTGGATTCGGTCTTGTCTATGGGGGAACTGGGGCGGTCTTCTGGAATTCGCTAGCAAGGGTGACTTCATCGTGGGTGATCTCACCTCTGATGGGAGCAATGGTTTCATTTCTTGTCTACAAATGCATCCGTAGGGTATGTTCTCATCCATAGGGTATGCAACTTAAGAAAATTTTAGCATCTCCAGAACCTAAAATTTGGTAAACTCAAAACGTTATTGACAATTCTAACACATTTACCTTCTCTTAGTTTGTTTACAGTGCTGCAAACCCTGGACAAGCAGCTGCCACAGCTGCACCAATTGCTGTTTTTCTGGGTGTGACCGGAATCTCATTTGCAGCCTTCCCTCTTAGCAAGAGCCTTCCTTTGGCTCTGGCCCAGGCTTTAGCCTGTGGTGCTGCTGGTGCAATCCTTGTCGACCGAATCATCAGGAGACAGCTTGGTCACCTCCTTACCAAGTCCGACTCGGCACAATCAGAGCCAAAGGAGAATACCTTCCCCAGCAAAAGCATCGGGTTTCTTACTGAAATTGCAGGCCCTACAGGTACCCAGCTAGAAATAGTTTATGGGGTCTTTGGTTACATGCAAGTCCTGTCAGCCTGCTTCATGTCATTTGCCCATGGCGGAAATGACGTCTCCAACGCTATTGGCCCTTTGGCCGCTGCGTTATCGATCCTTCATGGCGGCACAGGTGGAGCTGAGATTGTCATTCCCCTTGACGTTCTCGCATGGGGAGGATTTGGGATTGTTGCAGGTCTTACAATGTGGGGGTATAGAGTGATAGCAACAATCGGAAAGAAGATCACAGAGCTGACACCAACTAGAGGATTTGCAGCCGAGTTTGCAGCCGCTTCTGTGGTTCTATTTGCATCGAAGCTGGGACTACCCATCTCAGCAACCCACACTCTCGTTGGTGCAGTCATGGGGGTAGGGTTTGCCAGGGGACTCAACAGTGTTAGGGCAGAAACTGTGAGGGAGATAGTGGCTTCTTGGGCTGTGACAATACCAGTTGGTGCGGTCTTAGCTGTTTTCTACACATGGATCTTGACTAAGTTGTTGTCATATATACTGTGACTGTCAGTGGGTATTACAAAGACTAGAATGGCAAAGAGTTCGATGTATGTGATCAGTTACAAATCACCAATATTTAGTGTGGTTTTCTCCAGGTCAATATCACTGCATTTGGAATTGAGAAAATGAAATTGGTTTTCACTCTTTTATGTAAAATTGAAAATCTGTGTGTGATTGTGTGTGTGTGTGTGTGTGTGTGTGTGTGTGTGTGTGTGCATATTTTGCTAGTTTGCTACCCCTAAAATTGTGACTAATGTACCCAAAGATGCAACTGGTACCTCTGAAACATAACAGGAGCAGTACGTAGATATTTTAAACGAATAGGGGAAGTTGAAATTAAAAGTAATTTCTTGCAACCCCTGTCAAAATGTTAAAAATTGCAGATTGCTATATAGTTTTTGCTACAAGTATCCAAAGGACCATCTCAATAAACTGTTGTGCCTTTATGTCATAATTCATAAGCACTGCTAAGCATATCATACAGGCACTCAAACAGATTTGAATTATCATGCATGACATCTCATCTATACTTTTTATATATTTATATATATAACTATCCCATCTATACTAATTAGGTCCGAAAAATGTTGTCTTTAATCTTTGTCAACTACATCTAACTCGTACAGTCATGACATCAATATAGTAAATCAAAAGGCCGGGATTCCCCGTAAAATATCTGTCAAGGTAAACATCCAACAAGGAACAGGCAAACATGAATAATCAATCCAACAAGAAAATTTAGTGGAGCCACATACATATCTATTTGAAGGGTCTAGAATCCAAAAACACAAGGCCATAAGTAGAATGTCAATTAAAATAGCGAAAGACTTATTAGACAAACATAAGTAGTGCAACTGCATAGACAGATCTACATACCAGGTTACATGGTAAGAACTAAGAACCATCAAATATCAGGAAAAGTCATGGAGAGGTCTCCTGTATAGAATTTAGGCTGGGCTCCCACCCCAATCCCCTCCACATTTTTGGCTTTTGGATGGGGGGTACAAACGGCTTCTTCCCTCTTCGCGATTTTCTCAGCAAAGAACTAGTCCTCATTTCTCTAGTGACATAAAAGTCCTTTGCAGAATAAACAGAATCCTCTGAATAATCACCACTTGTATCTGCAACAATCTTCCCATCCAACACCTCAGAAGATTCTTTTAATTTGTGCTTCCCAGAGTGTTTACGCTTCAGTTTTTGTACAGTTGTAGATGGGATTATATAATATTTGTGACCAGGCAACAAATTCTCCTCTGCCAATAAAAGAGATTCATGGGGATATTTGAAGACATCTGGTCTGGCCACACACATTCCGGGATATTTTTCCATGAACTTCGACGCAGGAATCTCATTCTGATACAGCTCTTCACGACCGCCTGCGTGAATTATTCTCACAGTAATATCCTTCAATTGCACACTCATGTCCATTGAAATGGAAGCATCTCTCAACTTTGTCTTTCTTCTGGATTCTCTGTCCCTGCACTGAAGTAGCCCGAAAAAACAAGCACATATCTTCACCATCGCCAGCAACCAGAAGGTCCGCAACTCCAATTGTTAGCATTATAACTGGATGTCATGGGAAGTTCTGAAGTCAATTAGATCGAGGCATTTCAATATGACTAAGCGTTGCCCATGGAAAACATGTTTTTCGTTTTTCATGGCCGGCTCTCTCTATTTTAACACCAGCGACAAATCCAAGGCTTAGCAGAATAATTATGTTACCTGTGGAATTATAGTTCTCCATATTTTACTCGACGTGAAAACCCAAGTTAGGGAAGGAGAAAAAATAAGGAAGCATCTTCCAAGTTTCAGAAATAACTTGTCAATTTGTTATTGTGCCAGCTCTGCAGACACATCCTTGAGCTAATATCATACTCCCATAGGCCAGACAACACCTGGCGTTCCAACTTCTTCCTCCTCCCACTGATCCAGTTGTTATGGAGAATGAAACAGCCCTTCTCTTCACAAGTTGCTTTCACATTTTTTTCTTCCCAGAGATCTTGGTATGCACCATTTGGGAAGAGGTTTCTGTCCAAAAAATGTACAGTCAGATTTGTTTCTGGTTCCAAGCATCGGTTATAGCCCACACGATTGGATCCACCTTCCCCACATAACATGTCATAGAAGCTCGGCTGCTCCGAAAGATTGGAAGTCGCTGCATGCTTCACCACCTTCTCCAATGCAGAAACTGTTGAACCATCAGTGCGAGCAAAGTAGAATCCAGAATTCAAGCGTCGAGGTAAGTTTATGGGTCCTGCAGACAAGATACCAAGAGTCCCAGCAAAGAAGTTTAGAGTTGAGCTCTATGCTTCAACAAATAACGAAATGGAAGATTCCCTAAATATTTTGTTTCTATATGAAAGAGTATTTAATACTTGTTTTCTTCTTATTTCGCTTATTCATTTTCCTTGATTTCTCTCCTATAGCTAACCAAAAGCTGTTACAAAAGAATACTTTTTAAATATAGGGTTCTTGGAATCAACACCTGTTTTGTTGTATTCATCAGACTGTGCCACAAGAACTGCAGGTCCAAAAGAGTAAAGAAAGGGCAATGGATTTTTAAACCAATAAACATCAACATCACTCAGTAGTACATTGTAACCCAGCTTCAGTATCTGCAGAACCACTCTGGACTTCACTTTGGTCACCCTCTGAAAGCATTTTGTTCCAAAGTGGCAGTCATTAAAGCTGATGTTGGTTAGAGCAAGCGAGTCCTTGAAAACTGGTAGGCCCTAGCAAAGCATATATCTTTCAAGTTCAGAGAAAGAGATAATTTGAACTGAAGATGAATATGTAAATGAAAGTCACAAGTGAGATATCTAAGGTTTTTCCCAACAATGCTTGAGGGCTACAACGATCAAAAATATGAATTGAAAACTAGGGTGAAAACCACAGACAACAGGGGCTATCCATAGATGAATTGAAACCTAGAGTGAGAATCAGAGCATCAGATGTTGAGAAAGCAGACTACCTGCAAGACAGAGAACTCATAAATATCATGGTCAAGCGCACAGACCACAAAATTGGAGACCAGGAGGCTCTTTAATCTGCAGACCCAACTCATTAGCATGTCCTTGTAACTATATCCCGCAACCGCTAGCACAATTGTTTTATTCTGGTCTGCAAGCACTGAAAGAAGCATTTCTAGGGAGAATGGAAGAGATAGTGACATTGATGGCTTCAACTGGTCCTTCACATAACAGTCCCTAGTTCCATCTAGTGATTTGAAACCATTGATGCAATCCACAATTTTCTTCTCTATCCAGGATCCTACGATCTTTTCCTTCCTTAAGCTCAATGATCTCTGGTATCCGAATGGGTAAACAATACTTTCTGCTGAATTCACAAAAAGATAACGTCCATTGCACTGACAAAATCTAACCAAGTTAGAGTAATTAGCTTCATGGAAATACAATGATCCGTACAGAGCCCCAAGATGGGAATTTCCTACATTCTCCCAGCCTCTCTTTCCAATATTTGTGATATTGAAACCTCCAAATGACTGAGAAGACCTATGGTCAAGATCATTCAGATGGAAATTTGAGATGGTCCAACTTGCATCAAATACAAATCTAAAGTCAGATGAAAACGCCTCATTAATGATCCAATGGTTGTGGAGCCCCTTTCCAAATAAGAAAGGAGGAAGCACTCCAGTATGTAAAGGAAGATCTCCATTGTTCCATGCCAGAAGCATTCTTTCTTCACAATGCTTCGATTGCCAAGCATGAGCAAGAAACACCTGCAACTGAGGGAAGAGAGTACAATTTTAATGGAAGTCGCCCTGAAGATCATATACGTGGAGTCTCTGTGACATTCCTCCATACCTTTTTGGTTCTAATATGTTCACTATCCTCATCCAGCCAATGTTTCCCATCTTCATCCAAGTGAAATGGGAAATAGGAAACATCCCGTGAGGAAGCAATAAGGAGCCAATCATGGTCAAGTTTGTGAGCATAATTTAAAGTTGAAATGAAGTCAGCCAAGAGAATGGTTTCAGGATCAATAAGAACAGAAATATCTGATCTGGATGCCAGTGACCTTGCAACCATTGAGTGAAAGAATGGTGTACCCAGGAACCTACATAATAATGGACACAGATAAGGAGACTTGGGGATTTTGATTCCCCCTGCAAATTTAGAAAGAATGACTCTAAAATTTTTTAAAGAGCACAATAGAACCAACAAATGTACTGTCACATTTAATTATATCAACTTGCAAGTATTCATCTTTTAAGCAAAGAAACATTGTGTAAAGTTGCTCTCAGTTTGTTTTATACCATCTTGAACACTTCGACTTTCCATTATATGATTAAAACCAAACCCTTCAGTTTAACATGTTGATGCAGCATAATGTAGCATGTGCTTATATGTATACAATGCTCCAGAACAATACTCTGCATCAAACTGTGGTGATTGCATAACAGAATCAATTAAACATATTCCAGCCAAATCAATAGCGTTTAAGGTCTGACAAACCATCAAGACTGAACTATTCTTTTTTGATGACCCAGGAAGTAACCCCACCAACCGAGGAACCTGGGGGTGCTGTAGTACCCCCACCCATAGCACCAGGTAAAGTGAGTAAAAGACCCTAGGATGGCCCTCAAGGAGATACACAATGGAGCTACCATCAAGACCTATGATAATTAGAATAAACTCAAATTTCCATAGTACATCCCACTAATTTAAACATCTTCTTTTCTTTCATGTCCTTCCAACCCATTTCTCTTATTGCTCTCAAGCTTCCAAATACCTCATTCTTTGTTTCTATCAACAATCTTGGGATACTTCAAGTAGGATATAATATGTCACAAGCAAACTAGCACAGCTCATCCACTAATGAATTCTAATCTCTTCCAGTATTTAGAGGTGTCAAGTCAGCTCAATCCTAATCATTACCAGCCAATGTATATTAGATTACTTAACCATCTGTGGTAAAAATTCTTCACAACTTGTTCAATCTTTTCACTTCATTCTCATTATCTGAATCCTCTCATCCATGTTTAACTTGTTACAGTATTTTTTTTTTTTTTTTATGCTGAAGCATGAAACTTCACAAAACCTAGAAATATTACCACTTTTTACTTTTTCTTGTACTCTTTGTTTCATTTTTTTATTTTTGGGTTCTCTCATTTCATATGTTTTGCCTTTTCTTATTTCTGAAGGTTTTTCACTTTTTATATGTTCTCCTTCTTGTTGCTTTGCACATCATGGGAAGCTATATACACAAGTATGATCATATCACTTAATTCCAGATTTTTTTAATCTTTTAATACCACCTATTTTATGAAAATAAGCATTAAAAATTCCTTTAACACTGTCCCACCCTGCCCAAAGAAAACAAATGGAAAACTATGGGTGGATGAACTGTGCTGCCCTTTTTATTCCTGCAACTTGAAATCTTCTTCCTCTTCTTTTGTTTTTTTGTTTGTTTGTTTGTTTATTTGTTTTGTTTTGTTTTATTAGACATCAAAACAGAAAATTTTCAACAACCCCATTCTTTTATCTGTGTAATGCGATGCAAAATCTCCTCCTGAATTGCATATCCCCATCTTATGAACACAGCAGTTCGCCCAGGAAACCAAAAACAAAAGAAAAGTAAGCACTGCGCAGATGAAGCAAAAATGCAATATACAAAATTTCCAGTTCAGTGGTTCTATTCCTTTGTCGAGTAGAGATGGATACACTAAAACTGATTATCATCGCCTACAACAAAGTACCCTGCTTGAACTAAAATGAGTCAAAATTCAGAGGATACTGTATGTTACTACAGATGAATAACACCCCAACAACACATGCTTAGCAAAGAATTCAAGAGTAAAACTGAAAGGGCTCTTACGTGAAATCGATATTGGATTCAACTAAAACCCGGGAACCAAAGCCAGCTGCAAAAGAAACAACAGAGGGGTCTCGGCTGAACAGAACAACAGTGATATCAGGGGACAAACCGAGCCATGATCGAACGGCAAGAACCTGCCTTGCCCCGACTGAACCATTGAAGGGGCTAGGCGCCGTGAATATCGTAATAGTCGGAGTAGCCGAATCGCCGAGACCACCATAGTGAAAGAGCTTGGTATAGCTGATCTGATCCGAAGGCAACTTCTGAGTAGCATAGAAAGAGAGACAAATCAAGAGAATCCCAGATAACCAAACCGACCATAACCCCACTTGCAATGCCTGCGAGAATCAAAATCATTTCCTTAAAAACAATGCACAATACATATGTATTGTATGCTGTGTTTGTCAATATGTACATGAATCTAATTCCGAAAAAAGAAAATGAGAAAGGGTTTTAGTAAATATGACCTTCTTGTCGTAGCACGAAGGAGAGAAAGGAGAAGATGCTTTCATCGTTGCTGCTGTTGTTGAACTTGAGGGGAAGAATGAATAAGGATGGCTTCTGATTTGTAGCTTTTGGAGTTGGGGTTGGTGTGATGGTCTGAGATAGAGAAAAGTAGCACGTAAGGAGTAAGGCACACTACCACTACCACCAACAAAGGCACCAGCAACGCCGCGAAGGGCATGAGACAAAGGAGCTGAGACGCCGAGGCATGTGAGGTTTGGCGTCACGCAACCGTCACGCACGCATTGCGTTCGCCATCCAAGCATAACGGGAAAGTCAAAATGCCAACAAACGTAAGCAATACATATGGATTCGAAAAGAAAATTTGTAATCCCACTTGAAGTGCTATACAATAATTCATGTGTTGGGAGTTGTGATTTAGTAGATAATTGACCCATGATCTATGTAAAATCTAAAACATCTCACGTTGTAACTTTAATAGGCACCCCATGTTGGAAAGAAAATCAGGCACTGCGTTATAGCGGCCCAGCATTGATCGAAGAAAAAGCCAGTTAGGCAAGGCTGGCTTGCTTTCTTGCTCGTTGGCCATTTCCAGACCAAATTAATAAATAAAATGAAGCTCCAATACGATAGCACTGGCCTGCCAACATTCATCCAATGCATCAATTATATATAACTGTGACTCTGCACAAAGAATATTTAATCGAAGAATTGTATACCCTGTTGCCAAAAATACAAAAAAAAAAAAAAAAAAAAACACGCCAACCTGGATACATATGGCCTCGATATACATATCTCTCACTTTCTGTCAGGGCATGGAACTTTAAACGATGTTAATGTCCATATAATCGAATTACACCTCCTATAATCATTTTCGTTTGTTATTATACGAACTAATAGAATCCCCAGTTAAGCAAAATGAAGTCTCTAACAACACTCAACATAGGAGGTAAAAATATTTTCTAAAAATGAAATTACCATACCAACGAGAATAATATTTCGGCACACAAATAGATGCGTTACCTAAAACAGTTGACACATAAGAATGGTGCAACCCTGATACCACAAACAAAAAAAAATATACAAAATCATCGAAAATGTAAGCGATGAAATACAGGATACAACCCATCTAGCCCATGCTTTATGCATATCATCAATTTGCCTCAAATGTCTCAACCAAGCTTTTCTACTCCTCTCAACAGCACCAACTTAGACTAGCATTATCTCCGTAATACTACACTGCAGCGGCTATAAATCATAGTAGCATGAAAGATCTCCATTTTTGGTGCAAATTAGATATACGAAAGTTCTCCTGCTATGTTCGAACAAAGCATCAGACCCATTCCCATCATCTTTGCCGACGAACAGGTGACCTGGACCTCGATCTCCTTCCCCTGCAATAGATTGCGATTAGTTAATAAACTAGAAAACATATTTGAGACAAAAGTCCAAGACATGATGCTTTCACCTGTGTTGCTTACTGTTAAGATGATGGGTGGTGTCTCAAATACATTAACACAATCTTAACCTTAAGAGACTGAGAAGCAACATACCTAGTGGTCTCGAGAGAAGAGTAGGGAGAATGCCTGCGCTCAGAATGCTTGCTATGTGGTGACCGCGAATCTTGTCTAGAAATGAAACATTCCATACTAAGGCAGTGAGTCAAAACATGTATAATTATGGAGAACAGCCTTGCACACAGCCAAACTTTATGAGGATTGGTCTGTTGCCATAATCTATGCTGCTTCTGAGGAGAGTATAGCATCTAATAGGATTACATACCACTATTATAAAAAAAAAATTTAAAAACAAAAAGTAAAACCAGTATCATAAAAGACAGGCAGGAAGTTGCTAAACCTGAACAAAAACAACAAATCCATCCACTATAAGGATTTTCCAAGAGCCCCTCATCTAAATGACAGACCGATAACTCCTCCAAGAAGATTCAAAATTCACAAAATACTATCCAACTATCCACTTCACCATATGATTTTTCACAAGGAAAAAAACACCTAAAATTGACAAAAATTTGGACAAGGTACAAAATCTTCCAAAATATTTAGAGGTCTTATGGAGGAGGGTTCATAATTCCAAGTAATTGGAGTAAAGAATTTTTGGGGTTGAGTTGAGTTAAGACTTGAGAATATTTACACAACCAAGAACCTTTCGCAAAAACACAAAGAAACAAGTCACAACTCACAAGAATGCTTGGTCAATTAAGACGATAAGAACACAAATCACCACTCAAGACAATGGACAAGTGCTCTTGCAGAAAACTGATACAAACCAAGATGAAAATAAAATATAACTCTGCCCATAATTTCTAATATTAACACAAACAAGATCACAATATAACCACTCAAATACTTCTCCAACATAGAAAACATTCCCTATCAACATTATCAACTCCAAGTGATGTTTATTTGAGTCATCTGCTCAATCAACATTTAGTTTCACCACTGCACCAATATGTCAAATCCACCAACAATATCCAAGCATCCCATCAATAAGTTAAAACTGGTAAAGCAAGACATTAAAGATAGCCGATGCACAAGACCTAGGCCTCAAGCCAGCAAGGTTACTGCTTCACAAAGAACTTAAATAATCCTAAACAATAAATGTAAAACTAGCAGAAAATGAAAATAATAATAATAATAATAATAATGACCATGAACCATAAAAACAGGAGATTTTTATTTTCCAACCCGAAGCGTGTCTACAGATCTTGATTTTAAGGTCATCTGGAAACAAACAGATAGATTCTTTAGAAGCCCTAAATGACACAAGCCATAAATGACTTGAGTGACTCCCCATACCAAAATCCAGCAATGGAATAAATTCAAGGGTAGAATGACTCTTTGGTCAACTGGAGGCATCTGTTGGGATGAGTTAAGTTTTGGGAAAAACTACTTGAAATATGAGCCAACAGCATATTCCAACGATAGCTAATTGAGTTTATGCCAAGCTGCTCTTGTTTTTTCACTTCCACAGCAATCTATTTGCTGGGTGGGTGGTTTTGTTTTTTGTGGGTTGAGTGTTTTTTTTTTTTTTTTTTTTTTGGGGGGGGGGGTTTTAATTAAGTCCCAGGGCCACATCACTCTATCCGTTTAGAAATTAGCATGCAGTAACCAAAAGTTACCAAAATCGGATCTTTCTACCACATGCTGACACCTGAATGAAATTACCACATGGCCTTGGAGCTTCAACCATGGAATTCTCCTTGCAGTGGAAAACACACAATGGCCTTTGCTTTGTCCTGCTGTCATACCAACACTAAGGTCCCAGCAGTGTCACAGCCAATAGACATCTATCCAAGCATATGTATCATGACAGTGCAGAAGACTAATAAAGGACAGACAGTTACCAAAAACATCCAAAAAGTTGTGCTACTCCCAGTGTGGATAACATTTGGTGTGGGGCCATAACGAAAGATGCACCTTATTGTATAAAACAACAGTACGTGCACCTTTTCTCGGAACAACCCATGTGCAAAATTGTGTTAGCACAACACAAGCATAAGACTCAACCACCATATAGAGTATATCAAAATATCAGATGATAGAAAATGGGCAAATATGAAAATGATAGTTTTCCATGCTATAAGATACTACAGAACACCCTACGGTTGACGTAGAATTCAGAAGTAACATAGAAGCACAAAGAATAATTCTTTGAATCAACTGTTATGCGTCTGTTTGCAACTGTTGCACTGAACATTACTTTCAGAAATGCTAAAGCTAGAAGCTGCATAAAACTGCAGCATAAAACCAACTGTTCAGAAACATATATATAACAGAACAATGAAATCTGGTAACTAATACAGAATAAACATCTCCTATTACGTTTATGCACTTGCTCATTTAAAGTTCAATTTTTAATAAAAACTTCCAACGTGTCTAATTATATCACCTATTCAATAATATCCCTGTCAACGTCTGCACTCTGTTCTTTGAGAAGAAAATTCTACCTCTAGACTCATTTTTCTCATAGTTTCTCCCCTAAAAGATCTGTTAAGTTCAAACTAAAATAGAGAGCAGGAAAATTAACTTGCACCAAAAAGTATCTTCCAACTCAATAACAAGGTATCAAAGTCACCTTGCAGATTTTAGGAAAATACCGAAGAACTTGGTAGCCAGAAACTAATTAGAAAATTTAATGCTCAGACAACATGACCATTCTGAGAGCATAACACAACAACTTGAGCTCGGCTCGTTCATTGACCAAACTGAAAGTTTAAGCCTTACTCGCTCGTTTGCAGTCCTATGTGGGCGTTCCATGTAGAATGGACAATCCAGAGTGTTCAAGGTGGGGTTTTAAAACATCCCACTCTGTTTCTTAAAGCAATTAAGTCAAACAATATCCATTTTCCTCAATCCTAGTAAAAAAGAAGGGAATGTTGTGGTTCTGCAAAAGGCTATATTAGTATTTCATTCTGGTGTTACATTGTTGTCTTAATCTCAAGATTGAACTATCAATTTGTTGTTCATTTGCTTACCCGAAACTCAAAGGTTCGATTCAGTTTTCATGGACTATCACACCCATAAATCTGATAGTAACATCATGTCAACATAAATACATACTAACATGCATCCACATAAATATGGTGAAACAGAAAGAAAAAGAGAAGGAATAATTTCAGACAAACTGAGTACCTTCTCCTAGACCTGTTAGGGGATGGTGATAAGTTACGCCTTTTTGAATGCTGCTTCCTGCAGAGCACAACTGAATATGAGGAACTACATTATAAGCTAGAAACAAAAAGAGGACGAGTTTTTAACTCGATGATTAACCTTTTAGGATCATCAGAGGATTCATCACTTGAATCATAAGCGTGACTAACCACTGAATTGTCCTTGCTGCTTCTACCTCTACTGCCAATTGAAGAAGAACGCTGCCTCTTATGTCTGCTTGATTCACTTGCAAGTTTATGTCTCGATCTTTCTCCCTTGTCATCCTTTGTTCGTTCTCTTCTTCTATCACTATCCTCTTTAGTATTGGCTCTTCTGTCTCTCTCTTTTTCCTTTCCATCCTCCTTAACATCAGGATGAATAGACCTTTTCTTTGAATCAGATTCCTTTGCTTTGTCCCCAGACTTACCACCTTGCTCTTTTATTTTCGCTTTTGAACCATTCCTTCCATCGGTCCTTTCCTTTTTTACATGCCTCTCATCCTGCTTTCTATGACTCTCCTCTTCCCTCTCACCTGTTCTATCCTCAGCATTATCCACCTCCTTAACAGAGTCTTTCCCAACAGAACTCCTTTTGGTTTCACGTCTATCATCCTTATCCTGTTTATTCCTGGTTTCTCTACATTGAGAATCATCTGTAACTGACTTTTTGGCACTAATATTCTCAAATGGTTCAGTTTTCATAACCTTCTCTCCTACACCATGATTTGGCTTGGAAGCATCAGCGCTCTCCAGTATTTTATCACCATCAAAGTCATACTCATCTTCCACAACTCCAGAGACTGTCTTCGAAGAATATCTGGATCCAACATTGCCGTCAGATGACCCTCCACCTGTTCTATGATCACTCAACTCATTAGCTACAGCACCATGATGAATTGTGGCCCCATTAGGACCTATTCTGCTGGTGGCACCCTCCACATTTTTGAGACCTTTGCTGTGCCCTTCAGTTTCTGCTCGTGAACTGCCATTCCCAACTGTGTGCTTATCTTCTGAAAGCTTTCTTATCCTTGGCTGCTGGTGAACAGTATTGTCATCATCCTCATCATCGTCAGAGGCATAACTAGCAAGACCCAAGACATCTCCTGGAGAGCTAGAAGTAAATTTCCCACTATCATCTTCAGTTTCAGTTTGCTTGGCTTTGGCTGGAACTAGAACCTTTGCAGAAGCCTTAGGTGTAGGAACTGCTGGAGCAGAGGGTGATAGTTTATGATTTGGACCGACAACATTTTGGTCAACTGCAATAACAAAAGTGACAACATACATGTAATTTCAGAGAAGGAAGAAGCTTATCAGAGAACTTGAGTACTAGCACCACAAAAAGAAAAAAGATGAACAAATAAGTGAAAGATCAATAAATCATATAATTATTACCTTCAACACTAAGATCATCTTCACTAAGAACTTTTGTTGCAATTTCATCAAAAAGTTCATCAGTTACCTGTTCAAAAACGCAAGTCAAAAAACACCGATAAAGAGATAATATAAGAAGCTCATCAAGTATTAACTAGCTTCAACCTTCAAAAGAACTTCAGTAAGGATACGCTTTATTTCCTGGTTTACCGCTGCTGTTCTAGTTGCTTCCACATAGTCCTACATAGAAGAAATAAATGATAGTTCAATTCACACATAAAGTGAAGTTCCCCCAGATAACCATGGGATGATCTCAAAAACATCAGAAATCCATTGACCAACTCAATGGATAGAACTCCTCCAGGAAAGTGAAATTCCAAAATGAAGAGATGACAATTAAATCACAAGGGAGAAGAAAACCTCATCATCGTCCTCTTCTTCGGTAGATCTAGAAGAGTCAAGGCTTTTACTATCTGCTAGATCAGCCTTCCCCAGAGATTTACCAACAGCTTCATCTTCAATGGAATCAGTTTCCGCTTTTGGGTGTTCTGGAGCAGAACTGGCAATAACAGCTTTCTTCTTAATTATTTCCTCTCTCAGCCAGTTAGGTACTGAAGCCTGAAATTTCCAAAAGAGAGATTGCAGGAATAATTATGTAACTTAGATTGTAGGAACAACTATGCAATGTATAAGCATCAAAGCTGGAGTACACAACTATAGGTACCTTTTTAGGGCGATCAGAAACGCTAGAAAACCCAAAAATATCGCCCTGAAAGGCTGTTGTTGGATGAAGTCCACTTCCTGCTCCAATGCCGAAGGGTGTACCTACAGATGGGATTGTTGGCTGGAAGGTTGGTCCAGGCATCCTTCCAAACAGAGGTGCAGAATGTCCAGGAACTGGAGAAGGTACACCTATGGAAGGATCATGCTGTGAAGAATGAAACAAATATTAGCATGATCATATCAGGGCTCTAAGATTAAAAGAAGAATTATGTCAGAACCAAAAAACCTGTTGTCCTGGTGGGAGTACTGGAGGGAGTGGAGGATAAATTGTGCCAGGCACAGCAGGGGGAGTCCAAATATGATTAGACGGGGCAGCACCAGAAGGGTCCACACCTCTTATAGGTCCGCCGGAATCAGCATGAGTATAACTTGGTTGCATAAGTGGATCATGATCATGATTAAACCTAGGAGCAAAATCTAAAGGCTGGTCACTAAGATCAGTTGGGGCCTCAGCTGCCTGGTTGCCAACTGCATAATGAGGCTGTTCCATTGAAACTGATCTACCAACAGCCGGCAGTGGTGGATGCACATGCTGCAGACCTTGACTTGAGTCAATGGGCAAAGTGAAAGACTTGTAAAACTTTTCATTTTGATATCCAGTCTCTTGTTTACCTGCCATTTGAGCGAGTAGTTAAACAACTAAAACATTCTCAAAGCCCATTTCAGCTAACAAGGATTCCAATGATTGGGTTATGTGCAGACAAGGCTCAACTTTCTCCAAAGTTTCTGAACCACAAGAAATGAAGACTTCAATTCTTAATGTCACAAAAACAAAACAAAGCAGTCCTCATTAGAATGCTCTAATTGGAGTGTGGAGAAGTTGAATTTATGATACTCTACGAAAGATGATTGTTTGGGTAGAAAAATACTGTTGTACAAAAGATGATATTGAATAACATATTGTGTCTCTCAACTCAAACCGCTCATTTTTCCCCCTCCCACAGCAGGCAAGGACATCATTCAAGTGAAGCATTTTCTTTCAGCTATTGTTGGAACCGTTCCATGACCAAATGTTTTACAATTATGTAAATCTTTGTAAGCAGAATGATAATGCCATATGCAGAACACAAATCAAAATTCTCACCTGTGACAGTAAATAATGCATAGTCCTTCCTTTTGGATGAAATAATTATATCAGAAACAAAGCAAACTGAAATAGAAACATTAAATAAACAGAAAAAGGAAAACAACTCAAACAGGCTTCGAACTCCAGTAAATACTTCTAAGAACTACCCCAACATGCTCACTAACAATTTCTCCCCAATCAAGTGAGAATCAACATAACCACCATCCTCCCCCTCCTTCCTTCCCCAGAAATAGATATAAGGGGAATAAAAGACAAAGAAAGCTTCCAATAACATAGATCTTGGAGTCATTAACAAAATTCATTGTTAACAAAATTAAATACCCAACATTATTCCTACCAATATCCTCCACTATAAGGAGTTTGTTATTTTAGGCACCTTTTATTTGGTCGCCTTAGTTGGTTTCTTTAAAGTATTTGGGAAATTCATGACTATAGACTTGCATGACAGGCCACTTGAAGGATGACTATTTGGCCTCATTCAAAGTCCATCTCGACCTGTTTGTCACACACCAGCCACTAGCCATTGACATGCCTTTTCACCAAAAAAATATCCACTAGGAATGCAGCTATAGAGGCACCAAAAACCTAAGATGGTCTCTTTACAAAGGAGATGCATATTAACAAACCTATTGGCACCGTTACATATAAAAGCTGTCACAAGCAGATATATGAACAAGATTGACAGTAGAAATGTACAACCATCAGACAAACCAAAAGAAATAGATCCATGTAGCCGACCCAAGTAATTGGAACAAAGGCTTGTCGGGTTGCGAACAATAGCCATAAAAATCACCCCAACCCCATAATATTTGTGCTCAAATGTGGGCTATTATTCTTCCAAATATTGATATTTTCAAAAGTTGTATCATTCACAATCCACAGCTCAAAACAAGGGGGAAGAAAAGGAAAAACCATGCATCAATGGGGAAGCATTTTCATGGATAGAGCATAAATCAATTAAAGTATCACTTATGATAATCAAATAAGAAAAGTATCCACTACTAGTACGGGATAAATAGAAAAATAAAAAGAGAACGAGACAGAAAAAACATGTGCATCAGATTTAATGTCTAGGCAAACCCTAGAGGCATGAAGCTTGAAAAATCATAAACTTGACAGTCAAAAAGGGCGTCTACTCACAACTCGTATAGGTTCACAGGATCTATGATGACCTATGGGTGACTACAGACACAATTCAGAAATTATCTTAATAAAAAAATCCCAAGTTCTATAGAAGCAGTTCTTCAGCACATGCTTCACATGCAAAATCAATATGCCAAGTAAATTATTACCTGTAACAGAAGAATAACTAGAAGGTACCTCCTGCAGATGAAACGATGAACTTGTAGGTGAACTTTCTTGATGAGAAAATACAGCATTTGAATCCCCTGCCAAATTTCCATCTCTGGCACTGTAAACTAAATGCTCATCTGGAATAAAAGATGATTGTCCAGAGCTGAAGGATGCAGATTCCTGTGGATAAACAACGGGTGGCCAGTGTGAAGGTGCGGCTGGAGCTGGATATTGTTGATAGCTCGATGTAGGAACCGTCGGTTGAAGAACATCAGGATAATGAGGATCAACATTTTGTGGATACTGATCATGATAATGAATCTGCTCTTCCAGTCTGCTAACTGGAGTAATATGTGACTGTGAATGCTGATTATCTGTTGCAGCTTTGGCTGCTGCCCATGCTCTGGCCTTGGTGGCCCAATCTTCTTCATTGTGATGGGCTGGCATTGCAGTAATCGTGGAAAGTTTAACATAAAGTCAGTGACATATGAGATAAAGGACGCTTTGGCTGGGGGTTTGGGGGGGAGGAAACTTCTAGCAGGTTTCTTTGACCCTGGGGGGGGGGGGGGGGGGGGGGGGGGGGGGGGGGGGGAAGGGGTGAGGGGAATACTGCCAAGTCCCAAGACGGAGAAAAGGTTAAAAAATAATTAAATAAATAAATAGCTGTCAGCGAAGACAAGCAGCAGCATGATGTGAAACATCCATTTGACATACTTGCTCCCAGAAATGCAAGTCAAACTCCTCACTTAGACAAGGCTTGTGATGAGGAACTCCAAGTAAGCAGCAACATATACTGACCTTTATCACTATTAATAAGGATGCATAGAAGGCCCAGGCTGATGACTTTTTTCTTTCTTAATATTCAAACCCACTCACCCCCACAAAACAAAATAAAGAAAAAGAAAAAACCAATAGCATGGCCAGGCAGGGGTAGTTGGCCAGGCAGATATTTCCATTTTTGTCACGGTGTCTGCAAACAAGCCTTCTAGTACACCATGAACACTATAATTTTTTACAAGTTGAGCTCTCATCTATTGTCTCTCCACCACCCCCGAAACCCCCCAAAACCAAAAGTGATGTGGGAGGAAAATCTAAGCAAAACCAAGAATGAATATGTTGTGGTATGAATGAAAAATAGTTTTTACTTATTTCAAACAGGCCTATGCTTCATGCAGATACATGTCGAATACTTCCTAGACACATCTGAAATTTAGAAATATATCTTGGGTAAATACATTTTAGCTCCTAGGGGTATGGCTTGAAAACACACAACCCCTCTCTCTTTTAAAAGTGAACACATAACCCCCACATGCTTTGAACCAAAGTGCAAATTGGACAGGAAGTGTTATAATTAATGGTGCATGTAACTATATGCGTAGATTGAACCAGCGAGAAAACATTGAATTCAAAATAAATTATAGGAAAGATAAAAATTGGAAAATTATTTTGATTTTGTTTGATCATTTCTTTTATTTTTTAATTGTACGAACAAGATGGATGTTTGTTGTCCCCGCTCTAATAGCTCCAAATAAATTAAATACATGACAACGCATCTTCACAGACCAAGAACTACGAGATCACCCCACTTTTTGGGGAATATGAGATGTCTTTCACATCCAACTAGAATAATGAGTAACCTCTTCATTTACCCTAAAAAAAGCTTTTCCCTTTTGTTCTTATTTTTTTCCTCTCCCAACAGCCATCACAGAAGCGGAAGAGGGGAAACTGCAAAGCCCTCTTTTCAGTTTCTTCCTAAGATCTCACTCTCTTCTTTTCCTCTCCTTTCTCTTTTCATTACTTTCATCCACAAATCCAATATAAAATAATATATACACACACATCCACACATCCAAGAGTCACATGAATTTGAT
Source organism: Euryodendron excelsum (assembly GCA_033060915.1). Lineage (NCBI taxonomy): Eukaryota > Viridiplantae > Streptophyta > Magnoliopsida > Ericales > Pentaphylacaceae > Euryodendron > Euryodendron excelsum. Next base: position 13,548,358 of record CM065378.1, on the reverse strand, counting down.
AATGAGTTTAATTTGATACCCAATTCTCAATAATTTGGGTAGGTGAATAAGAGATGTATACATAGATACATATGTATAAATATATATATATATAGACTCAAAAAGAGAGAGAGAGAGAGAGAGAGAGGATTAGTTTCAGGCAAGTATGGACATGAATCTTAGGATCCTATGATATTCATCTATGGAGGAGAAGAGAGAGGGGAAAAGATGATCAGCCATGGTTGTGGTGGGTGTTGCAGGTGGTCTCTGTGAGACCTGGGCAGCTGCACGTGGGCGGGGATGAAATCCTGGCAGGCTGGCTCCAAAGTCATGTGATGCAATCCCACATTGCATCGGAAGGAGCGATGAAATGTTATATATATAGGCATTTGTATTTACTTGGTATAACGCATTTTAAAGCCGTGCAGGCCAAGGCCCAAAGTGGACAATATTGTACCATGTGGATCTTGAGTCATGACAGAATGGTATCAGAGTCAATCCTAGTAAGAAGTATGGGGATCCAGCCCAACACGAGGACGTGTTACCTGTTAGGGGGGTAGATTGTGAGAACTGGGCAGCTGCACGTGGTTGGGGATGAGATTCTAATAGTGGCAGGCTGATTCCAAGATCATGTGCTGCGATCTCACGTTGCCTAGAGAAGGAGAGGTAACGTGATATGTATGTATCCACTTGTATCTACTTGATACAACAAGTTTTAAAGCCGTGCGGGCCAAGGCCCAAAGCGGACAATATTGTATCACGTACATCTTGGGTCGTGACAGTCTCAATGTGGGTTACGGTAGGTTGGTGGCTGCAGTTGTGTGATGGAGAAGGAAAAGGTAGAGGGTGAGGTCAAACGACAGTGAACTACCATGGCTAGGACCCTCCTCTCTCATTGATATTTCACCATGTTTCTCGAAGTTATAAATATATAGACATATATGCATATATAGCAAGTTGTCGGTGTAAAGAGAGAAGAAAAAGGGAGGGCATTTTTGTCTTTTAATAGAAACTGTAACAGTCCGTCCAATTTGCACTTTGGTCGAAAGCATGTGGGAGTTATGGGTTCACTTTTAAAACAAAGGGCGTTTATGTGTTTTTGAGCCATACCCCAAGGGTGATGTATTTGCCCCAAATATTTTATTTAGAAATTAACCCATATATGTCCTGGATGCTTTTAGGGCCACATGTCTGACATGATTTGAAGATTGACATATAGCATACAGTAATAGAGTATTTTTCTCAAGAAAAATGTAAGAACAATTACGTTTTAAATACTTGGACTATTTCTTAAATAAGAAAGAATTGAGAATAATTAAGATGTAAACCATGTCAAGATTGTTCCAAGAATCAATGTTCATCCAACATACCCCAGTAATTGAATTTAAACATTATAATTAGAAACTCATAATATCTCTTAGGATGTTACATAGATTCATTTTGAAAAAGATTACATAAATGTGTTTCTAATGTTTACAAAATACAGATAGGTATATATATTTTGATAAGTTCAAATAAAAACACATATAAGTGATTTAAGGAAATGCCAAAAAAGGGGTGCAACCTATGCACACGTCATACATAGAAAAGCTAATACTCTATTATCCTCCTATATATCTAGATCGTCCTATATATGTATTGCCAACCCTTATGTATTGCCACATCATTGTCCAAATTATTTGTAGGCTTGTAGCAGTGTTTCCATAATGTCTATCCCCCATGTTGGCATATTAGTATTCATGCTTCATAAGCTTCCAAAGGACCAAACAAGGTTAAGTCTCCAACTAAATTATGAGAACAATACTGTGTTCAAGTCATAATAGTTCAGTCTAAGGTAGTTACATGACTTTATTAGGCATGAGAAAACAAAAAATATAAATTAGGTACCATCTGTGCCTAGCTAAATGTTATAAACCATAATCAAACGGTCGACATTGTTAATTCAGATTTGGTTCACATGCTAGATGATAGTATTTCCATCCATGAGTATATATTTATGAAAGCAACGAGTCTACTTGCAGATCAATCAAGCAGTTAAAAGATTTATGCAAGTAATCTAAGCATGAGATGATGAGAAAATTAAGTGATCTGATATATCCCAATGATTTCCAAAAACCAATTTGCTTATATTAACTGACCTGGGTGCTCCCAACCTTGAGGATGACCCCAGTTCGCATTGCCCCAATCCTACAAGAATTTTCGAAATACTTGTTAGTTCACATGCGAAGTGATTGACATTTGACACGCATCCTCCATTACCTGGTATTCACTACAGCAGTCTTTTTTGAAATACTTGTAATTGTAATGTTTTGTCATGTCAAAGGTCTATCTGGCTGCACTGGATAGTTGCATTCCTGACCTTGGAGTGTGTGTGTGTGTGTGTGTGTGTGTGTGTGTGTGTGAGAGAGAGAGAGAGAGAGAGAGTCCTTCACCAACAAGAAACTCGTTATCAAATTTCAAGTTTATTATTAAAACTAAGTTCTTTTTTTCTACCAATTAAAACAAAGTTCATTACTCAACAAAACACTGACAAATTCACTCGGAAAATGGCAACTAACCCTAGCACCACGAACTATATGGTCAATTTATTGCATTTAACAATCACCTTTCAAAACCAACCAAAAGAAATAGTAACACTGAAAAGTAGAATCATAGAACGTTCAGAAAACAAAGCAATAATCTACCCTAACGCCCACGACAAATGGCTCGAGAGATGCTTATGAGTTACCTGAGGGTAAGATTGGGGAATCTGAGAATATGGATGATATGGTGGAGGCACGTGAGGTCGATGATGTGCGTACTGGTTGTGAAGGGGATGCGCAGGATAAGGAGGGTGAGGAGAAGGCGCAGCATAAGGAGGGGGAGGGAGATGATCGGTGTGAGGGGCTGGTGGTGGAGCCCATTGCTGGTGAGGCGTTGGAGGCGATGGAGAGTGCTGCGACGGAGGTTGGTACTGAAATTGCCCGGAGAACCAGGGGCCCGGTGGGGGAGCTGGCTGCCTCAGCGGTGACTGGTGGTGGTGGGGATCCGCCGAAATGGACGGCGGTGGAGGTGGCGGAGGCCTCATGTAGCGATGAGACTGTTGAAAGTCCATCTCTTATTCTGCTATTTGTCTTGTGTCGTTCTGTGGTAGGGTTTTCGCTGCGTTGTTAGAGCCTGGTATTAGGTTATTCCTATATGGGGGAATAGAGTGTGAGAAGTGGGGTTGGAGAGGAGGATGAGGAACGAATGATATTTAATATTTTTGATATCGAAATAACTGTTCTAACACAGTTTTAATATATTTTTGTAACTAAATATTATTTTTATGTGTACTTAAAATAAAATGTCCTAATTTTACTCTTTTCTTTGGTAGAGTATATAATATGTATACATGATAAGAAAATTTACAATAACATACACCTTATAGAAATCCTTTCAAATGGTATGGTTATTCAATTTTATAATTAAAATCCATTGTAATAGTTTAACCGAAAGGCACTCATTTAATCATATTATTATAAATATTATTTTTTTATAAGTGAGACATGTTAAACATACGTTATCTATATAAAAATCTTATTAAAGCTCATTGCACAGAAAAAATATATGCAGTCATATTTTCATAATATATTTAATGGGTATTTTATTATAAAACTTTTAATCTGAGTACCAGTAGTTAATACTACTTTGTCACTAAAAATTTGTGTTATTGTGGAGATCACACCAATATCATTTTATTTTTCACATAATGAAAAATTGACATGAAAATAGCTTAGTTTCTGTTTTGTAGAGGAAAACTCAGCAGTGTTTGCCAATGGAGCTGTGCGGTTACTAAAGGAGTTAATGGTTGGAATTCTTGCCAAATCAATTGTCCGCATATTATTCCAAATATCTAAGGCATTAATCTCTCCACAAATATTTAATGGGCTTTTTTTATTTTTTTGGTCTAAAAAGTGAAATCCACACCAATAAATTTCCTTCGAGGCTTAAATTGGTCAGCCTGAAAATACTATGGGAAACCAAAACAGACTTGTAATAGGATGTAGACAAAAGCCTTTCAGATCTTTTTGCATTAAAGGCACCTCACATGCTAAAATTACTATAGTCATATAACATTTAAAAATCATAGCAAGAAGCATATGTGCTCATATGCTTTACCCAAAAACCAAAACAAAAAAAAACAAAAAAATTAAGAAACGATGGTGGAATTTGGGCCATGAGTCAACTTAAAAATTGATGCATTCACATTTCACCTCTATCCAGTCAATGATACAAACAATACTCAAAAAAAAAAAAATATATATATATATATAAAGCAACAAATGAACGAGGAGTATGAGCACTTCAGCTTGACCTTCTGCAAAAGCTTCTGCTATGCAAATAGATGCCATTGTTCCCATGGCTGCAGCAGCAGAACATCAGGCTTCTCCCTACAATTATCTATGGCTATAGTCTTGCAAATCCCTTACTTCTAGTGCCTTCTCTCATATTCTTTTCTCCAACGCTTGTCTTCTCTTCCACCATTTTGTTTCCACAACAAGAAACCCCTTCAACAGCACCGCAACAGATTGCACCATTTTTTGTGTTGCCTTTATTGCTATTTCCCATGGAGCTGTTCCTGCTGTTCTCCGAGTTATTTTCATTCCAACATACGACACCACTATTTTCTTGAAGCTTTGGTTCTTCATGTTTCTTCCCTCCTCCATTCGACAAGCCCATTTGTCCCCTGCATAGAATTAAACTTCCACAGTGCAGCAACTTGCTCTTTTCTGGAAGCAATAGATAAAACAGAAAGCCCAAATTCAAAAACTATCAAACAAGCATTCACTCATTTCTTTGCAATATGTTTATTGAACCACACAAAATTGTAAGAACGACAAACACATTGCTTGCATAATAGTCAAAGCAATCACACGCAATTGTATAGGACCTGTCATATAAATTACAAAGTGTTTAAATTGTTGGGAACTAGATTACAGGATGGACATATTTGCTGTAGACTTGGCTTTAAGGAAAAGCTCAAGTTTCTTACCAAATGTTCAAAAGAAAAGGTCATAGCACATGTGATTGTAAAATTGATCAGGGTATTAAAGTTGCTTCCTCCCCATAATCACTTGTTTGAATGACACCCAACGATAGGCAAGAATTCTCAGAAGAGAATTGAACTGTCCGAAATTTCTACATAGATCTATAACTAAAGGAGATGATGTTGGAAAAACAGTAGTTTTGCACTACTTTGGGCCAATTAAAATATGAGAATCACACCTCCGTTTAAGTGGGTCCATGGTGTGTTGGATGCCTAAACTTGATTTCAATGCTAATCATAAGTATCCAACTTGCGTTGAGGCAAAGTTCACAAGAACTCCATTTAAATCAATTGAAAGGAGTACTGAACCCCTATAACTAATTCATAGTGACGTTTATGACTTGAAATTTGTGCAAACTTGAGGCGGTAAAAAATACTTTATAACTTTCATTAATGATTGCACTCGCTATTGCCATGTTTACTTACTGAGAAGTAAAGACGAAGCTATAGACATGTTTATACAATACAAAAATAAAGTTGAGAACTAACTTAGCAAAAAGATTAATGTGTTAAGAAGTGATAGAGGTGGTGAGTATGAAGCACCATTTGTATTGTTATGTGTTGAACATGGTATCCTACATCAAATCACTGCACCTTATTCACCATAGCAAAATGAAGTTGCTGAGCAGAAAAATCATATTCTGAAAAAGATGATAAATGTTATGTTGATAAATTCTAAGGCACCCCAAAATTTGTGAGGGGAAGGCTTGCTATCCGCCAATTATGTTCTTAACAAGATACCCCATAAGAAACTTAGCAAAACCCCTTATAAGTTATGAAAAGGTCGGGAACCTTCCTACAAATACTTGAAAGTGTGAGGGTGTTTAGCTAAGGTAGCAGTTCCTTTGCCTAAGAAAGTAAAGTTAGGATCTAAAACAGTTGATTGTATATTCATAAGCTATGCTAAACATAGTTGTGCATATCGGTTCCTAGTTCACAAGTCTAAAATATCAAACATACACGTGAACATAGTAATGGACTCTAGGGTTGTATCCTTCTTTGAGGAGGAGTTTCCTGATAAGTCTACACCTGAATCAAGTTCGCTTAAACGAACTCATGATACTATCGTAGATCAAGATCATGGGTCGGTGGATAAAGGAAACAATGATGAGCCTAGACGAAGTAAAAAGACAAAGGTTGCAAAATCTTTCGGTCTGACCTTCTAACACTTCTGTTAGAAAATAAATCCCAGAGTTATAAGAAAGTTATGTCCTCTCCGGAAGCCTTTTTGTGGAAAAAGGCTATCCATAGTAAAGTTGAATCGATTCTACAAAATCATACGTGGGAACTAGTGGATCTTCCATTTGGTAATAAACCTCTTAGATACAAGTAGATATTTAAGAGGAAGATAAAAGCAGATGGTTCAATTGACAAATACAAGGCTAGACTTGTAGTCAAAGGCTACAAGCAGACCAAGGGCATGGATTATTTCAATACATATTCTCCTGTAACCAAAATAACATCCATACGTATCTTGATAGCCTTTGCGGCCATACATAATCTTGAGATTCATCAAATGGATATTAAGACAGCATTCTTAAATGGTGATTTGAATGATGAGATTGACATAGAACAACCAGAAGGGTTCATTGTTCATGACAAAGAGAACAAGGTATGCAAACATGTTAAGTCCTTATATGGACTAAAACAAGCCCCTAAGCAATGGCATGAGAAATTTGATAATGTTATACTGTCAAACAGCTTCAAGATAAATGAATGAAATAAGTGTGCCTATGTAAAAAAACACTTCTAATTGTTATGTCATTGTGTGTTTTTATGTAGATGATATGATTATCATATGTAGAAATAATAAAGTCATTAAAGGTACTAAGAAGATGTTGAATAATAAGTTTGACATGAAGGATCTAGGTATTACAGATGTAATACTTGGTATTAAAATTACCAAAACATCTAATGGATATGCGTTATCACAAACTCATCACATCGAGAAAATACTCGAAAAATTTACTAAGTCTGATAACAATCTAGCGAGAACACCCATAGATAGAAATCTACATCTATACAAGAACAACGGTGAAAGCATATCCCAATTAGAATTCTCATGAATAATTGGCAGTTTAATGTGTCTCATGAATTGCACACATCCAAATATTACTTATACGATAAGCAGACTGAGTAGATATACGAGTAACCCAGAGTCAAACCACTGGAAGACCATAATTAGGGTTCTCAGGTATCTGAGATTCACCTTGAAGTATGGGCTACACTATACAAGATATCCAGCTATTGTAGAAGGCTACGCAGACGCAAACTAGATATTTGATATTAGAGATTCTAAATCCATAAGTGGATATGTCTTTACTCTTGGAAGCGCAGTAATTTCATGGAGATCCTCAAAACAAACTTGCATAGCCAGATCCACTATGGAATCTGAGTTTATCGCTTTAGATATAAAGCAGGAGAGAAAGTAGAGTGGCTTCGTAACTTTCTGGAGGATATTCCCGTGTGGCCAAAACCTGTCTCTGTGATTCGTATCCATTGCAATTGTCAATGTGCAATAACAAGAGCACAAAACCACATGTATAATGGAAAGACGCGACATATCCGTCATCGACACAACACCGCGAGACAATTGCTTTCGAATAGAATTATATTCATGGATTATATCAAGTCTAAGGAAAACATTGCGGATCCACTTACGAAATGCTTGACGAAAGATCAAGTAGAGAATTTATCGAGAGAGATGGGCCTTTAGCCTATGACTTAAAAAGTTACCATAATGGCAACCCAACCTAACTGACTAGAGATGCCAGGATCTAGATTCAACGAGATAACCGAATTATGTGTGACTTAGGACAAATCACTGAGGAACTCATTCTGCTGTCCATTCCTATAATGAAATGGTGATAACCTATGGTAATTGAACAGGATGAGCTTAGCTTTTAATGATTCTTATACCTTGGGAATTCCAAGTGGAGTGTAGCAGGATACTTTTAATAAGAAATCACTCATATGAGTATTAAGAGGCCGCTTCTATGAGAAAATCTAAGGCTAATTTCTCTAGAGTACCCATAAATCTATCAAGCATTGTTCAGGGCCAAAATGAACACAACCGAATGGATCACTAGATGACTGAAAAGGAACCGTGTGAATACTATTGTCTTGGTTTATACAAACAGCTGAACAGTTCAAGACATCATGTCCATTGGTTAGCCAAATAAACCCGATAGTATTTCCCTGGGGAAGGTTCAAAGCCAAAAGTCACCTCTCCCGATGTGGCAACTTTTCACTTGTACTCTCTCTCTCTCTCTCTCTCTCTCTCTCTCTCTCTCTCTCTCTCTCTCTCTCTCTCTCGTTTGCATTTTCTTTATTAGCCAATCTCATTCATGTAGAGGATTGATAAAAAAAAATAATGATTTTGCACGACTTTGAGTCAATTAAAATGTGGAACCCATACCTCCGTTTAAATAGGTCCATGATGCGTTGGATTACCCTCTGTGAAGAGATTAATCTCATGTATTTATTTGCTCAAATCCGTTAAAGATTGAATAAGTTATTGGCTTTCAAAGTGACCAACATGACCATGGGAAATTAAAAGTTGAAAAGACTTATCCCACATCAGAATTTTAAGTAGAAGGTGATGTGCATATAAAACTATGACTTGAAGGTGAGTTTGGGCCCCAAGAGGCACATCCCAATTTTGTGGAAGGAGGAGGACCTACTCAACTCATGAGTTGACCCACAAAACACGAGCGCACGCCGCCGCCGCCGCCGCCGGCACCGCACCGAGCTCGGTCGTGGGTCGTGGGTTCGGTTCTGCCTTTGTCTTTTTGGGTCAGGATTAGATTCAAATCAAATAAATTGAATTCAAAATTAATTTCTGACCGTTGGAGCCATTAGAATTCCGCTGACTCTTAACGGATGTGTTCGTTCCGGTGAAGGGATGTGTCCCATGGGGCTGTTTGGTTATTGTGCCTGTTCGAACTAGTGCAATGAACAGATACCTGGGCTCTATAAATAGTGTTGAATCCTGCATTCATAATGAATTCAATTTATTCAGTAATTTCGAAAATTGCATAGCATTGAATTTTCTGTGCTGCATTCTTTTTCCTCCTCCCATTTTCCGATAGAGTTCAGTATTATCTGATTGTTCCGCCGAGCAGATTCTCTTGATTTGCTGCTTAGAATCTGCTGAGGTCGTTTCATTATGTAAGGCAGACACCCATCTTCTCGTGAGCATCAACTTTGAAAAGCAAATCTGTCTTTAAGGAGAAAGTGTCACACACTCGAATAGATGTACCTTTCAGTTCTTCGATCTTTTGTTCATCTTCAAGATTTTTTATTTAAGTACGACAATCAGGTAAGTTGTTCAAGTTCTGTATTGATACTTTTAGAATTGCTTCTATTTGCCTTCTAGTTGATTTTTAGTTTGCTTCAAGTTAATTGCTAGTTTTGTACTAGTTGCATTAAGTGTTTAGAACACTTCTTATACACAGTTTAGAAGGGAAGTATTTTCAACAGATGCATCCGAGTTTGAAAACATTATTTCTTATTCATTCCACTTTTTTTTTCTTCATAAAACAGGACATGATGAACAGTTCCATTGCAGGCAAGCCAAAAATTCCATAACAAAACTTTTTAGTCATGCCCTTACCGGAATATGAAAAGATCACTTCAGATTGACAGAAAAACAGTGGAAATGTACCAAGACAAAACTCAAGACAACTTTATTGGGATTTAGAAACTACTCAAACCTATGGGGGTTGACAGAATAAGGGATAAAATACAAGAAAAAATAAATAACGGATTTTCGAGAGGCAAAATTGAGTCAGAGACAGAGAGTGAAGAATGGCACCCTAAATCAGCATGCTCTTATAAATCCCAAAAGAACCAATTGGCAAAGTTAACATCAACAAAGAGAAAAATTTGGACTGCGATGATCAATTTCCAACTTGAGGAAACAACCTACTAGAACTCAAAAAGTGACGAGTTCTATTCCTCTAACCAGAATACCAAAATAAGTCAGTTAACTATATGACCTACATTATTTAGTAGTGATTGGATAGAAATCCTACAGATAACATCCTTGGCAAAGCCAATCAGAGATAAATAAGTAAAAGTTTTTATTGGGTAAGCACAAAATTAGAATTGAACCAACCTCCAGAGCCGTTCCATAATCTTCCTCTTCCCAACATGCACATCGAGCAAAACAGGGACATCATTCGTAGTTACATAACCGTACCTACAATATAAAAGTTTAAACATCAACAATCTTTATATGTATGGCCCACAGTTTCCTTGTATTTATGGAATTTACAGCCGAACAAACAAACTGATGAATGAAGAAAAAAGATCAAGCGATCAACAGAAAAACCAACAATTTATATCTGGAACTTACCAATGACCTTCACAGTTTCCCTCTAGATTTTGGCTGAAAATTATCAAGTTTCCAGCATACTGGTGCCCACCAAGGTTGGAGCAAGGACTAACAAACACTTGATGTTTCATTGCTAGCAATTCAATCTCTTCTTTAAACCTCTCGACAAGAAGAGAGCCACATATGCCACATCTCCTGTCTCGGTTCTGATGGCAACACACAAATACACATAAGCCAGTCAGCATCTCCGGCGATCCTCCTGTTGCCCGTCGGGAACCAACCACAAGCACATCCTCTACGAAAGTATCGACATCAAGATCTGTCAAACGCCTAAAACAGAGAAAGACAAACGAAGGAAACAGCTCTCATATCGAATCCGAAAGAAGCAAAACAAAGCCTTTGCTCAGATACATTACCTATATCTAATCATATCTGGAAAAATTAAAATGTCCCTATTCGAAGATTCTGAACCATCGTCCCCTCCCTCACATAGCTTTAAACGAATCTGTTCAAGGAAAAAGTTTAAAATTAAGAATTTGATTAATGGAATCAATTCAACTAGACCAGCAATTTTTCAGTAAGAAGTCCATTTTTTTAATTCTAATTTCGTTCGGTTTTTCTTTTCATATTTCTCAGCAACCAAACAATGTTAGGTTTGATACTACCAAGCACATTTCCCTCAAGTCACAGGTGAAGTTGCGATGGCCCAAACAAGAGAAAATGTAGATGGAAAAGGCGACCTTTCCGTGGATGTGATTTCTGCGGGACTTGGGAGAGCTGCGTTTAGAAGCCTCGGAAGAGGATCGGACTGCGGGTCTTCGCCACTGACAGCCAGTTCTCGGGATTTTTGTAACAGAGAAAGAGGTGGCGGTCGTAGGCGTCAATAGTTCCGGCGAGAGGGTTCTTGTACATTTCCGGTCGTGGCAAACCGTACTTGAGGTCTTCGTCGGTTTTCGATGCATTTGTTGAATCGCCATTGATCTGGGAATCGGAGTTCACTGTGGAGAGACACGAGTATACTTCGACCTTAAAATGTTTTCCATATACGTACCGAGCTTTGGGTGAATGGTCCAGAATCAGCACAGTAAAAACTAGTGAGGCCTCCAGGACCCTGGTAAAGTTTTGTTACTTCATTTATGCATGGTTGGTTGGTGGGAAAATCTATACAAACACAATTTTTTCCAATCCCACCAAAAAGTTATAAAAACACTCATAAATTTTTTTATTTATTTACAGAAAACTCGTCTTACCCATTGAAAATTTCTCCTGAAAATATGTAAATATTAGTTTTATTCCAATAAACAATTGAGATTTGGACCTTAATGTGCTGTATGATAATTACAGTATGTCAAATTACGTGTTACATTTTCTGGCCTTAGGCCTCGTCTAAGAGTTCTTAAAAGATAAGTTAATAAATAGGGAGGAAATAATCAGCAGATTCTGTATGAAGCTCCCTTGCTAATTCTGAGAGCTTTGATATGTCCACACTGCAACTGCTTCAATGTCATACCCTCCTATTCTCCTCTGGGGAAATTCCAAATTTTGCAGCTGGACAGATGCAAATGTACATGCTCAGCAGTAAAAAAAAATCACTGCTTCACCTCCGCACTGCAACTGACGAACATCGTCTCTGAGGAAGAACACATACAGGAAAATCTATTGCATCAGTCTGTTCCAGTTCACGCCACAGCATCAGCTTGTCTTTTGGTCAGTCGTGCATACAAGCCATCTTTAGTGAGAAGCTCCATGTGGTTGCCCATCTGCATGTGGGAACATAAGTCACTGCTTAATGCTAAAAGGTTAATGGCATTGCCGTCCTGTGATGGCAGGATCAAAACCTACTAGGTTCATTTGCATGGTAAGGAGGTGTGATGTTTTGTCGGTATTATCATTTACATGTTTTTATACAGAAATCCAACAACCAGTGTGCATATACCTCAACAATTTGACCACCATCCATTACCACTATCCTGTCAGCAGCTTGTATTGTGGAGAGTCTGCAGAAAGAGGGAATTATGTACTACTAGAACTTGAGATCAATATACTCAAATGGAGATTATAGGACTCACCTGTGTGCAATTACTATGACGGTTCTCTTGGTCTTTAGATCATTTCTGAGGGCACGAAGAACACCCTATGTACAATAAAAAAATAACACACATGCATTGTCAGTGACTTCAAAGTTCCCATGTTTTATGGTTTCTGTTATTGCCGGATATAAGCTACCTTTACATAGTGTTCACTCTCTGCATCTAGAGCACTAGTGGCTTCATCAAGGATCAAAATGGTTGGGTCCCTAATAATGGCACGAGCAATTGCAATTCGTTGCTTTTGTCCTCCACTGAGCAAATCATCATCAACAATTGTTTCGTAACCATTGGGCAGGGATAAGATGAACTCGTGAGCATATGCCTGCTTGGCAGCCAATTCCACATCCTCCTGCTTAATATCTTGGGTACATCCATATCTTATGTTTGAACTAACATCCATCCGGAAAAGTCGGGGTTCCTATTTAAAACACATACAGTAAGGAAAAAAATATCTTACAAGTTTCACTTTATAAACAGGCTGGAAGTTAACAAGCAAAACCTGTCCCACAAATCCGATTCTTTCCCTCAACCACTTGATATCCAAGTCTTTAAGAGGGAACCCATCAATTAAGATCTAACAAAATTAAACAAGAAGTTCAGGTGAAAAGTTCAAGTAATTTACATTTCCCCCTGTATAAATAAATAAAAGCAAGAAAGGAATAATCAATGTTTGGTTAGTGAAGTAAAGCCAAGTGCTAACAGGGTACACTGATAAAGAAAGAAAGTAGAAGACAAAATGCCATTGAAAGAAAAGCTAACATGCCAACCATCAAAAGAAAAGCCAACATGCAACCATCAAAAGAAGAGTCAACATACCAACCATCAAAAGAAAATTTTATGACAATGATCACAACTAATACAGGAACAAAGCTCTCCTTTTTTTCCTATATTAATAGAGTGATCAGGCTTCTGTGAACAAGAGTTTTCAGGATTTGCTTCTTTAGGGAAAACTGAACTCTTCTGGAGTATTTATGTGTATATGGATCGAGTTCTTTAAGGAGCCAATTCCTTCTTTTCATTTATTCAATCTGGAGCATTTATATGTATATGGATCGAGTTCTTCAAGGAGCCAATTCCTTCTTTTCATTTATTCAATTACAAGATGTTAAGAGCCCAGCACAAGATGTAAAGGAGCTTACCTGACCACTTGTTGGTTCATAAAGACGAAGCAGAAGGTTCACGAGGGTGCTTTTTCCACTACCACTAAGACCAACCTAACCAACAACAGAACAAAGTTCTGTTTATTTCTTATGGTCATTACTGAAGATATAACACCAATAAACAGACAAACAGTTTCTTACAAGTGCAACCACTTCATTAGGACGCACCGAGATGTTTACATGTGTTAGTACAGGTACCTGTTCAAACAAACAAATATCAATTCTTTCTATAGTAACACCAAAAAACTTTACGTGAACTTAAAAAGCCAATGCACTCTTGTAGTCTGATCAGAAAAAGCAAGCAACATTAGTACAAGAGAGATTTAGCAATATGGAGTTTAGATATCACTTATTATACATGATATTGTTATTGTTATAGATTTTTCAAGGAGATAGTGCATTGCAACATTCGCAAATTTAGTGCAATAGAAGCAAAAATGCTTGACCTGGAAAAAGTGAGAATAATCAGCTTTTGATAGAAAACTTCATCTAGACCTTCATGATATTGATAGGTGATCTCAAAATGTATATCATGCCTTTCAAGTTGCATGAAATGACATGCTCATAGCAATACATTTTGCTTGAAATTTCATTTCATTCCCAAACATGCAAAAATGCATAATCTAGGACATATTCAACCTAGTGTGACCTACCGCATTGATTACTAGGGTACAGGGGATGGGATTAACCCCGAAATGTGGGACAATGGAGTAAGCCTTTCAAAAGATTGCTCAAATGCAAATGCAAATGCAAATGCAAATTCAATTTCTTCATTCGATGAAATGATAAAGTAAGCAAGGTCCTCAAAGTAAGTAGCCAAATAAATTCTTAGGAGTGTTGAAGACAAAGTGTTGAGTATTAACTAACATACCGCTGCTCTTGAAGGATAATAAAAGGAGACATTCACAAACTCAATATGCCCCACCAGCCTTTGCAACTTCAATCCTGCAACATGATTAATTGGAAGTCAACCTCAGAAAAGAACAGAAAAAATGCCAAGAGGCAGTGTAAAAAAATTAAGTCATATTTCAGCGTGAAAGTCCACCTACTAAGAAAAACCAACAGTCACATGAATCAATACAAGGTTCTAGTGTCAATAGTGAAAATTAGTATGCACTTCTACTGGTAAATTATGAGGTTGTGCCCTTAGGTCCTGTGCCTTTAGGTCCACATCCAGTTTCGGGATAGAGTTTTTGGGGCAGCAGCCTGAAATAAGCACTCAAGTCCTCTTCATTGCCTACCACTATCCTAATGCCAGGGTCCAGGCCACTAGAGGGGTGTATGACAACATCGTGCAAGAACTGACAGTACTAATTTAGAGAGAGAGAGAGAGAGAGAGAGAGAGAGAGAGAGAGAGAGAGAGAGCTGAGAATAATAACATGTGAATGAACTAAAATGATAGTTAGGAAATCGTAACAGATCCTTTGGTTAGCCCTTTTACACACACACTTGCAATCATAAAAAAAAAAGAAGCAATTGGAAGTAAAAAGGCCTTATAGACTTCTTTTCAAGAGTAATGTTACCTACACTGGAACATATTCCAAGCCTAGCACATAGTTTAATGCAACCAGAAACCATAAAGAAGTTCATTAATTATGTGTCGGTATTATGATGAGCACGGGCTTTCAGACACTCAACACATCCCTTATAATTAATTCAAACATAATTGTCTACCATCAAGTAATTCTGGACTTCACTATATTGGGAAATTTTAAAATTGCTTGCCTTGAGATAGGAACTGGCCACTAGGTGAAAGATCCATCAATTGTAAGACTTTTTCACTTGCCCCAACAGATTGCATCAATGATGACAAACTGTCCCCCACCCACCATGTTGAAAAGATCAGCCATTCGCTGTACATAATGAACTTTGTCAATTGCTCTGCTGTTATTCGACCATGCAGAATAGATATTCCTCCTATCAGCACAGCAATAACCTATAAATTTAAATATCCAAAATAAAGTACAAGTTAAATTCTAAATCAAATGAAAGAGCCAAATCTGATGTTCCAAATGATATAAGTCAAAGCATTTGATTTAACAGTGGTCATTAATCTGTAACTGACTTCCACATTTCCCAATTGCATTAGAAGAACATTAATCTGTAAGTATCCTAAAAGAACATCAGTTGTTTCAGAATTGCTTGCAGTGAAAAAAAGGGGTAAATAACCTTGCCTTTTCTTTGATGAAGCTATGTAACAACAATCTTCACTTTTTGTATGGCAATTACACAAGTTTTAATACAGATTTGTAGTGCTTAATTCAATGATCAAGGAATTGAACAAAAAATGTAAAAAGAAAATCTGAGAACTTGTACATCTGTTATATATTTACAACTTCTTTGGTGAAAAGAGAGAACTATTCACATATATATCTTGGATTACGGATGGCACTATATCTGTTCTATTTTATGGGAAAGGCCAGGTTTCACCACTCATCCATAGAGTAATCTATATTTCTACCTACGCCAAATAAAAACTCCCATAATAGAGTATTCTTTCTATTACTGTAGACTAGCATTTCCATTTCCAAGAGTAACTACTTACCAAAAAAGGGAAATCGAATTATACCCGCCTATAAGTTTAATTGAAAAACTATTCAAAACAAAGTGCAGCAAACACCACTGCAACAACAGGTGCACCACCATTCCCACCCAAGAAATCCGGGAAAGGCATCTTCAATAAAATCATGGGTTATACAAACATTACAAGTGCATAAAAAATTGCAAGTTCAAAATCTAGTGAGAAAACTAATTTATCCCTCGCACTCGCCTTGATATTGCTTAGCATAGTGAGCTGATCATGCATGCTCCAATGACATCTAACATAGAAGCAAATTGCAGAATTTTTCAGTACTTTAAATGCGCAGTTCAGAAAGGTTATGGTCCATGGCATGTGTGAGATACATGGGGAAAAGTTACCGTTGAAACAGATGAATTTGACCCAAGCAACCAAATGACTTAATGTGACGACCAGGACACCACTGATATTCCACATCATCCAACATAGGGTAGACAAAACATATTTAAGCAGAGAGCCAATTCCCAATAGGGAAGCGAGCTGGTAAGCAAATTGTTTAGTATGAATGCATATATCTTGATCAAAGGATACACTCTGAAGTTTAATACCATCTTGAGCAAGCTGGGCATGTGAAAACTGTAGCACCAGCCAAAAATGGGCAACATATAAATATTCTTAAGTATTTTTTTAGAAGTAAATATTCTTAAAGCATTGTTATAAAATCATATATGTAACACCATAATTAATCACATAGATAGAACCTGAAATTATTTCAACAATCCTCTCCTTCTTCCCTCTTTTGTTCTTCCTTACATAGATATAGATGGACCCTATAATCAAGGAACAAAATTTCCATTTGTTTCTATTGGAAAAGCCTAAAAGTTTCAATTTCCTAAAAGACTGAAACGAAAAATTGGTGGAATAATGAAACTCTATTGCCTCCATCAAACCAAACCGGAACGTAGAGAAATACAAAATGCAATGCTACATACCGAGTCGTACAATTTTTTCTTGAGAAAAATACATAATATTATTTTTGTATATTAGTATTTGTCACTTTTGAAATACTTTCCAAACGTCCTGAAACATTACCGAAACATTTCTGTTTCCATGCCAACTGAAACATCACACTGAAAAGAAATTTTGATCCTTGCCTATGATGCAAATATGTGCTTCCCCTAGGGTAGCAGAAAGTTGGTTGGTAGGAGGACAATTGAACATGTGGCCACAACCCATCCCACCTGGCCTTACCTCAGGGTGGATGCTAAATCAATCTCAAGTTACGTCAAGTTAGGCCAGGTTATCAAGTTACAAAGAAGCTCCAATTTATTGATTAGCTACTTCCATAGAGAGAGAGAGAGAGAGAGAGAGAGAGCAACAAGTGAAAATGAATTAGTAAAAGGGTTCAACCTGTGTTGAATGATAGAGTGTGTGGAAACTAAAGCTCCAAAATCCATTTGCGGCACTTTGTCGCAAGCTTATATCAGCTAGCTTTCCCAGCCATTGCTTGTACCTATCCATCAAATCAGGTTAAGTCTACGTCTGCCACAACAATTCAAGTTTAAAACATACACGTGCAAAATGTTAGTGTTCACTTGACATATTATGTGACAAAAAAATAGCACAGAACATACATTTTTGACCAAGAAAACATGTTTACCAGCAGCACTTTTACCTGCCAAGTTCTTGTTTCTCAGTTCCATAAATTCGAACAGTTCTCATCAAAGAGAATGTCTCCTGTGCCACCTATATTATATGAAGAAAAATTATCATTCAAAGATAAGTTGGCAATTATATGGCCTTATATATATATATATATATCTAAACATGAGTCTTCTAACATTACTTCATTGGCAGAAGCAGTGAATTCTTGAATTAGCTTCGCTGCTTTTTTTTGGTACCTATACATGAAACATGATCAGTAATAAGTACAGACATGACTCATGTAGCTGATCCCAAGTAGTTGGGAAAGGCTTTGTTGAGTTGAGTTGATTGTAGCAAAACTTAGAAATGCACAAGGCATAGTAAGAATCTTAGATCAGTCGCTAATCCAAAAGGAAGGCTCCAATTTAGGACTTGTCAAGGTACGTCTTTCAGAATGCCATGAAAAGCTAAGTTTATTTCACCATCCTCGTCATTTCAAACTACCTCCATTGCTGAGTTCACCCAGATAATCCAAGAAAAACCATAACAATAGACTTATGTCAAGTGAGCTGACATTTCCCTCTCCTCATTTCTAATTTCTTATTATAATACCTTGAATGTCAGTCCTCTTTAGTCTTCCTTTGCTTATACTTAAAAGGTAATCTTATTACATATCTTGAATATCCTACAGAAAGTTTGATTCTAAAGCATTGAATCCACAATTTAATATTCAAGTTTCTTTACAAAACAAAACTAAAAAATTAGGACAAGAAAATCTGTATATAAATGAAACGGCGAACTGTATAAAATCTTACTGGCTGTATACCAGCATAATGGCTGATAGAGTAGAGCATATTGCCAATGTACATAATCCAAGTGGCCATGATAAAATGAACAAATAAATCAATGAACCTGTCCCCTGAAAAAGGCTAATGAGAATGAGACTCTCCACTTGCAGATGAACTCAAGAACACACTAGCTTTTAATTAGCAAAGCAACCTGTAGAGCATTGCGTAATATGAAATTAAGATCGTTTCCAATAACACGTGACACTTGCTGACAGTCTGCTCCAAGCCTACTCGTCAAGTCACCAACTGTTTCAGCATCAAAAAAGGATATATCCTAGAAAGAAAGTAAAACCAAAACAAATTATTCAGTACACCAAGATATATAGACAGAAAAGTGTGCTTGTCTTGTGATCTGCACATGGAAACAGAGGAATTCACGTAATACATATAGATGCATATATTTACACTTCAGAACCTGAAAAAGAAGAGTGGAATACAAAGTTTCTCTCATTCGCTTGACCTGCAAATTGTAAAGGTAGGGCACTCAATATCAATTGTAAAGGTGGGGCATTCGGTATCAACTGAAAATTTTCAAATGACATTTTAGAAAGGTAATTCCTAAGATATAGTGGTTTTCCACTCTCAAAGGAAACACAAGCTTTGTACATTTCATAATGCCACCCACATGGCCCAGCCATGTAGGAATCATGACAGTACATAAGTTGACCACTTCTTGGGTGAGAAATGACCCAAATAACTTTACAATAAGTTTGAGAATAACAAAGCCAAAGGTCAAGCATCCAGGAATTCTCATTGCATCAGAAGCTTCTCTTCTCTTTAACCGATCCAAACAATAATCGAATCATCTGATAAGATAGGCCATCTATAGAACTCCAAATCACACATCCAAGAGGTGACAACTATACACACACACACACACCCCTCCGATATCTTAAAGAAAGCTACAACCACAACATATAAACTCACAAGGATCATATTTGCAATGCCAAAACAGCAACTTCGTAGACCACTGCAGTTAGATAAAAAAAAAAAAAAAAGAAGGCAGGGGATCAAATTCCAGTTATGGAGTGTGCAATGTTTGATACAAAGCGGAAACTATTAACAATGGACAGAAAAGGATAGAAAGATGATTTAAGTGAATGCATTTATGCATGTATCCAGCCTTACAATTTGTGTATAACCTGCACTTAGGTAACTAATCACTAACTTCTATACACTCTAGAATCTAGGTGCAACCTTAGTTGGGACTGCCTACCTCACATATGACCATGGCCAGATTTATTCCGCAGCATACTGACAAATGAATCATATTTTTACTCATTCCTAACCCTGATATCATAACGAAAATTCCCAATATAGAAAGACAGTTGTGAATCAACCAAAACATTAATTCCAGGAAGTTTAAAGTTTAACAAAACTATTTCACACTCTGGTTTCTTGATCTCTCCCCTCATAAATCACTTCTTTACATGAGCAAATTCAACCATTCCAATAAAAGCTAGAAAATAAATTACTTGACATTATATGTGAAAGCAACTGACCAGTAATGCTATAGTTACTACTTCGTGCATCTGGAATTCTATTTTCTTAAGGCAGACTAAATTTCTTGGATTCAATTATATCATAGATTAATGAATAACTTGATTAGCAGCTGTGCTGGTATCTTCAAAGTTGTCAAAGTGCATCTGCAAGCATTAGAGCCCTAGGCACGTAAGTAGTTTCATTAAGTAAATGTCATATAATAAATGTCCTACATGTTATCACATGCACCATTGCCACTATATTAGTAACTAATTACATTTTTAAGCCAATTACACAGAATGATAAAACATTTTGAAAAGAATTTATGATTGAGGAAAAATACTTCATAAAAACTTTATACTACTGACGATTACATATAGAGTAAGAACCAAAACACATGTTCTAAGATCAAAGATGGAATGGTAGATAGCTAGGAAAATTATCCATCTTTAGTGCAATGCAACAAATGTAGGCAGGGACGAAGCTATAATGGGGCCATGGCCCCCCTAAGATTCAAAAAGTCTCATTAGATGTAGTACAAATTCAGGTTCAAAAATTTTAAAATAGTAAAATAGCCCCCCCCCCCCCCCCCCCCCCCCCCCCCCCCCCCCCCCCCCCCCCCTCCTAATTTTAAAAATATTATATTTAATATCTTATGCAATTTGATTGTGGCCCATTTTTGTTGCTATTTGGACTTATTTTTATATGTTTGTGGTTTGTTTTGTCTATGTCCCAAGTTTTATGCTCACCCATGCCTAATTAATTAAAATTTAAGATAAATTTTTATAGAAAAAACACAAGTTTCTATTGATTTTTATAAATTGGTTAGACTTGTTTTTACTCTTTTGGTTTCTACTGTGACTAAAAAACATGCACTTTTGGCTACGAATGTTGTTAAAACACAATTTCAGAATAAGATGGGAGATGATTTAAGATTGAATTGATGTTATTTTATATTTTGGTAAATTAAATGTAACTTAGATTATCAGTTGTAATTTTTTTATAGAGTTATTCTTAGCCCCCCTTAAAACGAATTCCTGACTTCGTCCCTGAATGTAGGAATGTATTCTAAAGTCTACTCCACAAATCCTGAGTATAATTTCAATGAACAAAAAGAATTTGTGCCAAGGGGTAAAATTAAGATTACAACTTTCCAGGCAAGCATCAAAAAGTAACATCGAATAGATACATGCAAACACCAATGCATGCATGCATACACACCCACACACACAAGTTTGTGTCAAGTCATTATTCTCAATAACTAACAAAGGTTGGGGAATCACTTGAATTCAAATAACTATAGTCTCACACCCGAGAACACTAAGAAAGCACGCTGCTATTACTTTCCTGTAGCCCAATTGCCTAGCCTTGAAAGCAGTTTGGGCATGCATAGGCTCACTCTCCTAGACATAAACCTAATGAGTTTCTAATCAGCATGTAGGCTGCTAGGTAAGAAGAATAGAGGCCAACTACATGAGAACATGAATGGTTCCCAAATATTCAAAAAGTAAAGAGTTCTTCATATATATGTAGGTATACATATTTGTAACTAAGCACTGCAATTGAAGAAAAGCAAATCTTTCATCTGATTCTGAATTACTCCTGTATAAAATCAAAGCACTGGTGTAAAAAAAATAGTCATTCGACAGTCTGCATTAAAAGAAAAGATCCTTGACCACACGAGAGTTTAACCTGCTAATTCCTGTAGTGATACATAGTAGAACCAAAAGACGCACATTCTGGTGGAACACCAATATTTCACCACTTTGCGCTGAAAAGATTGACGCCGTCAAGAAATGTGGTATGGAGATCTCCGAAAGCTGTATCGCAAAATAAAGTGAAATTAAAAATTGATACAGCTTGTTTCACAATAGAAAAGTGTTCCATGTACATATATGCAACGCAATGTATGTATCAGGCATGATCAACAGCCAACAATCTGGTTATAATTATTTGAATTATAGCACCATTTTCTTGCCTAACATTCACTTTTAAAGAATTGCAGTTAATCGACCTCTAATGCTACACCCTTTTCAATGGTTCATGTTGCTTTTCAGTGAAATCCTACAATTTGTTATACACTCCTAATTGGTGCATTATGTGCCAAAAATAGAAGAATCAGTCAATCATTTGTTCTTTATTGTGACATGGTTAGAGAATTGTGGAGCCACTTAGTGCCTATATTTGGAGTGTCAGGGGTTATGCTGGCTTCGGTTGTCCAATTATATGAGTGTTGGCCTGATGGATGAACTTTTAAGAGGTTGAAAGGTGGCACCAATGTGCTTTGATGTGGTGTATATGGAAAGAGAGGAACTGTCAATCCTTTGAAGATATTTAGCCAACTGTTCATAGACTCAACTCATCTTTACTTCATTACTTCAATTTTTGGACTAAGGAGAATTTTTATAGATGATCTTTTTCTTTAATCTACTTGGAGATAGGTCTATAGTTTTTGTTGTTGACACTAACCAAACTACTATATCTCGGCTCGTGTTCGGCTCGTTATCTAAACAAGTTTGAACACATTTTAAGCATAAAAAATTTTCTAACTCAAACTCTCCTCATTAAGTTTTTATGTACTAAAACAATCAATCTACTCGAGCTCGGCTCAAAAATTAAACAATTTAAACATGAACACATTTTGAAACTCATTAAGCTTATCAAACTAAGACTGAACAACGCACAACTCGACTCGAATCAGCTTGTTTACAAGGCAAATATAGTCAACAATAGGTTCTACATTTTTAGTAAAATTAGTATTGAAGCCGATTTTCTATCAAACCAAAATCATGCTAATAGATTCTATAGATTTAATTGGCATCAAACTTACCTGTATATGTATATATGCAACCAAAAATGAAAAATTAAAAGAAAATAACTCACGGCTGTGAAAATTAGGGCAACAAAGGCAGCAAAGATGACCCATCGATCTTCCGCAATCAACTCCCACATCCGACCAAGCGCCCGCAACACCGTCAGCGGCTTCGCAGTCATTACAACATCGACGTCTTCAGAGAAGCTCCACCAACTTCCGCCAGGCAAAATTGATCGAATAAAAGCAATCCACCTTTGCAGCCTCTCACGGAACCGCACATTGGTTTCCCCATAGTCTTCCGAAGACTCGTCTGGATTGATCTGCACCTGAAATCCATTGATCGAAGCTGATTTGGGGGGAGAAATGTAACCGAACCTCTTATTAGAGCTAGAGACGGGGAAAGAGAATTGGAGTTTGGTTTTGGCGGCGAAACGGAGACTTCTGCGAGGAATGTTGATAGAGGTTTGTCTGTTGTGCAGATAAGAAATGAGGCGAGGTTGAAGATTCCAAAGAGTCAGAACCATTCTTGATGAGTGAGCAACACTCACAGGTTCAGGATAAAGTTACTGTTCTGTCTCATATAGAGACACGACTCGCAGGGAGGACGAAGAGAGAGAGAGAGAGAGAGAGAGAGAGAGAGAGAGAGAGAGAGACGTGTCTGAGAGTCCGAGTTGCACGTCCGCCGCGGAAGTGATAAACGGGAGGACCAGTGTCTGACCCAGAAATTTGCAAGGAACCAGCGTATATTTATTACATGGTCGTTATATTTCCTTAGGCTCCGTTTGGTTTGAAAAACATTTTGCACACCTACCGTTGTTTGATTAAACAAAAATTAATAATTTTGTTTTTTCAAAAAGTGATTTTTGTAGGCTCCGTTGATTTGACATGAACTCATTTTTTATTGTTCAATTTAACAAAAAGTTCAAAAAAATTAAAGTTAATTTTCATCGAAAGATAAAAATATTGTGACTCGTAAGTCATTTTATGCTTTTAGCCATTCTAAACTTCAACGTTATTTCAAAGTTTGTACTTCCATTGTTTGATTGAATAATATATATATATATATATATATATATTTTAAAATGTAATCTTTATAACCTTCCTTTGATTGGACATGAACTAATTTTTTATTATTTAATTGAATAAAAAGTAAGAAAAATATTTTCTAAAAAATTTATTTTTCATCAAAAAATAAAATAAAATGGAGTGACGCTTTAAAATTTCTCAAGTCATTTTATACTTTTAGCCCTTTTAATTTTTTACATTATTTCAATCATTTGGCCATCACCACCGCCACCCGCTACCACTCCACCATAGCCCACCAAGGCAACTATCATTGTCGCCAACACCACCCATTACCATCATCAGTTGCCGTCGCCACCACTTACATTAAAAAGAATAATATTCTACAAAACAACTTTTTCTACATGAACAATTTTTAAATGTCAATCAAACATTGAAAAATAAGTTTGAGTAAAAATAAAAAATATTTGATGGTTTAAAATCTATTACATCAAATTAAAGAAATATAATAATTTATATTAATAAATTTCTATTGCTAAATAAGGTTGCAATATAAAAATCAATACTTATCATATTATTTATTTATTTTTTATAAAATATTTAGTATATATCTTTAAATTATCATATATTTTATTTAGTTATTGTTGATTTGTTTTGAACCATTGACTTTGGCTTGAGCTATGGATTTCACCCGAGTTGGCTCAAGTTAATTTAGTTCTGTTTCGTATGACACTCAATTTGGTTATAAATTTGGTACATATCCGAATAGTGTTAATCCATACACACCTACAGTGTTAGATAATTCTTGATACTATGAAATGACAACACTTACTCTTAAAAATAAAAATAGCCTTTTTAATAAAATGTAAAAATAATTATTTTTAAAGAACAGACTTTTTTTAAAAAAAAATTAAATAAGAATGATTATTATATTCTTTTGAACTAATATAATGTACGTATATTGTTTATTTCCCTCTTTACCCCCGTCATGAAAATATTTCAGCAAAAAACAGGTGGGCAAATCGGTAATAAACAAAAAAAGATTACACTCATCCCTGCTCAATAAACACACTCGCAAAGCCCTAGCCTTCATCATTTCTGTCCCCAGCCGCCGCGGCCTCTAACACAGAGAGAGCAACAATGACAACAAGGTTCAAGAAGAACAGGAAGAAGAGGGGTCACGTGAGCGCCGGTCATGGCCGCATTGGAAAGCACAGGAAACATCCCGGCGGCCGAGGTAACGCCGGAGGCATGCACCACCACCGAATCCTCTTCGACAAGTATCATCCGGGTTACTTCGGGAAGGTTGGGATGAGGTACTTCCACAAGCTCCGGAACAAATTTCACTGCCCCATCGTCAACATCGACAAGCTATGGTCCCTTGTCCCCCAGGACGCCAAGGACAAGGCTTCCCCAAACAATGCTCCCATGATCGACGTCAGCCAGTTCGGCTACTTCAAGGTCTTGGGCAAGGGCGTGTTGCCCAGCTCTCAGCCCATCGTCGTCAAGGCCAAGCTTGTGTCCAAGACCGCCGAGAAGAAGATCAAGGAGGCCGGTGGTGCCGTCGTCCTCACTGCTTAGGTTTGCTTTGATTTTTTCAAATTTTACTACACTTTGACGTCCTTTAAATCAGATCTATTTGCACTTGATGCTATATTTTTGGCTACTCTGTTTACCTTTCAATGATGCAATGCGATATGGATATGGGTTATAATTTTTGTTTTCTTCAAAGCATTTATCGATTTGATTGTGGTATTGTGAGTTGATTTCAGCATATGAATAAGATGATGAAATACTGGGTTCAAATTGCAAGGCATGTCCAATGAGTTAGTGATAATGTATCTAATGAAAACTATCTATGTTTGGACATGGGATTTTATTGAAGGAAAGGGAAGGAAAACGGGAAAAAGGATTTTTTGGTTGGGCGAAGTGGCAGTCTTTATGTAGATTTTCCGTGAGATTACAATTGGGATTTTGGAGTCTTTAGCACTCATCAATTTTACGCAGTTTGCACTAAATTGTTCCCCTAAGTCATTGACGTATTTGATTACTGCAAACAAGTGATGTCAAATGAATGCTAAGGTTAATAGTGAGCTCTTTTGTTCAAACAACTATTCTATGTGGTATGATTTTCTTGCTGGCACCAATAACTGCGTTTACATGAATTTATACGATTTGTTTTGTGTCACAAAACATAAACTTGTGATCACATGTAAATAACACACCTAGCAAAAAAGACTCTTCATTCGGGTTCTCTTTTGGAATTCAAGCGTTGGATGGCAATTCAGCTCCCCTTCATGAACTGGTGGGTTGATATGTAGTTTCAGTATTCTTTTTTTTTTTTTTTTTTTTTTTTTTTTTCCGGTGCCTGGGCCAACTTATACAACTAACCTCCTTCCCATCTGGATAAGGCAGGCTCTCCATGCTTGAATTAGGGGATTCATGAGAGAGAAATTTCTCACAGCCTCAACAGAGTTGGGACGTTTGGGTTTATAACTAGTTCCTCTCCACTGGGCTGCCCCGTGGGGTTTAGTTTTGAGTATATTCTTCCTTAGAATTAGAGCAAGAGGATTCTTTTCTAGTGTTGGAGCAAACAGCTCTTTTAGCTAATTGGCTTACTGTAAGAACTGCATTATGCCAACATGTAGCCATGGAATATGTCCTTGTTATTCTGAAGGTACAAGTCAAACTCAACACAGGTCACCAGAGGAAAAAATTATCACATTTGACTGCAATGCCCTTTTTTATTTGAATATTTGTGGGATTCATGCAGGACCATAAATGCTAAAATCAAGGCGTCCATAAATCGCTAAACACTTGGATGCCAAAAATTTAAAAGGGACTTGTTAATGGTTGAATTTTGCCAATGGTGGCTCGATTTCGTGCACAATGTCATCTCACTTAACGCTTTCTTCAACATTCTCTTGATGATCTACTTTTTCTCCCCATTCTTTTATTCTTTCTCCGGCATTGGATGCCTGCATTTATCAACAGAGTGATTAGAAGTCATTCTTAGCAAATCCTTCCCTAGAAATGAATGCATCTCTGAATAGAATCTACAAACGGTGAAATTAATGATATCATGCGGGTGGGTGTTAGACCTTAATGTGCAATGTGTCTGCATTTGAATTGGTCTTTTGCTGACGGTTTTATTGTCAGGACAGAGCAAGCTTTTGGCAATGTTAATTGCTATAGAAAAAGCCAATTTTGCCTTGACAATAGCAATAGCCCTCCTTTATTTCAATGTTTATGAACTTTACGATGCATTGAAGTTCATGTATGTTGTTGTCTAGCAAGGAGAATGTTCCCTGTTGTTTACCTCTTTGTTCCAATTGGTTCTATAAATCATCCACAACAGAATGAATGTTTGCAAGATTGTTCCGGACAACACTCCGTTCGAGATCCCCTGAAAATCACGAATGGCGTCAAGTTTTGGAAAATAACAACTTAAAATTATTTTTTATTCTTATGTTTAGCTCTTTGCATCTTTGAATTTGGATTGAGAAATTTTCATTAACTGTTGCCTTGACAACAGATTATTATGTAATAATTTATGAATAAATGAATGCCGGTGACATGAAAAAACAGTATCTGAATTTGGATTCAATTTCTTTTAATCTCTAGACACTAACAAGAAGAATTAGTGATTACCCCTATGCCCATGTTGAAGGTGAAGCCCAGCACAAGACCCATAGGAATGCCAAATAAGTAGTAGCACCCTATGTTCACATAGGCGACATAAGCTTGCCACCCTGCTCCAATGGCCACCCCCTGCAAACCACACCATTGTCACTTGTTACTCTGTAGGGAAGAAAAAGAAGACTTTCGAAACAGAAGAAGAGAAGCTTCAAGGCTTTTATGTACACACCAGAGAGAGTGGGTTGAAGACTGTTAACTACAATGCTTGCTCCTGACAATGGTGTAAGCTCATGTACAAGCTGTTTGACCTCTCTACTGTCTGAAAACAAGTCTGGGTAATGCTTTTGGAAAATAACCAAAACGAGTGCCATGAAGAAGCCAAGCAGGAGCGAAGTCACCATGGCCACCAGCACAGAGAACTTTGCTGTCCTTGGTTGCGCCGCCCCTAGTTTGTTGGACACCCTTACACTGCACAAAATTATTTTCTTATAGAGTTTATCATAATGATATAGCAGTGATATTTTTGTAATTAAAAATTAACTTGACGGGTATTTTACTTAAAAATGATAGGTCTCAATTTAGCCACATATTCTGTATATAATTCCTGTGTAGTACTAGTCAATTATGGAATATTAAATTTGATGGAGGGTTGTTTCTGTTAACAATAAGGCTGCATTGAACCCAATAGCTACCATGACTGTCCAGCTCAATATGTTCATGCTGCAAAAAAAACAAAAAAGCATGTGGCACTAGTCCAAATTTCTACCCAAATGATATATAGTAGATTAATGATATACAAATAAAAAAATTATATAAAATTATTATGTAAGATGATGTGGATAAATGAAAGTTTTCTTTTTGTAAAATAAAATACCTACCAAGTAGCTTTTAATTTCAAAATTGTCATCCATCATTCTCGAGCATTTTTTAATTTTAATTTCTAAATTGTCATCCATCATTCTCGAGTAATTTTTTTATTTTAAAGTTATGATTTGAGTAGTGATCAGAAGGAGACAAGCCCGTCATTATTACGACCAGTACGCCCGTGTCCCAATTTTAACCACAAGCCGATATCGACCCCAATGGAAGCAACACAAAGCTATGTGCAGAGGAAGGTAAAGACTAGGAAGATATAACTATGTACATGCAGCTAGTAGGCGGTTTAATATACCTCAGCTAAAGACTAGGAAGATATAACCATGAACATGCAGCTAGTAGGTGGTTTAATATACCTCACCTAAAGACTAGGAATATATAACTATGTACATGCTAGTAGGTGGTTTAATATACCTCACCTAAAGACTAGGAATATATAACTATGTACATGCTAGTAGGTGGTTTAATATACCTCACCTAAAGCCTAGGAATATATAACTATGTACATGCAGCTAGTAGGTGGTTTAATATACCTCAATATGACCTGGTCAGACATTTATACAATAATAATATAGGCTTCTATACAAGAAAGATGGAGAAGCTAAGTTGATTGGATACTATGACACAGATTATATTGAAACCACGGTACGTGTTGCTCATGTACCGGTTATGTATTCAATCTTGGCTTAGGAGCAGCCTCTTAGTGTAGCAAGAAGCAACCAAGAGTTTCACTCTCAACTACGAAGGCAGATTATAGAGCTGCAATAATGGTAGCTCAAGGAAGCACATAGTTAGTACAACTAATGGAGGATCTTCACCAGCCAGTGGATCACTTGGTGCCGCTACGTTTGAATAATCAGTCAACTATCCGATTAGCTGAGAATCCAGTGTTTCTTGCAACACTTGGAGGTGCATCATGACTTCATTAGAGAAAAAAGTGCTACAATGAGAGATAGGGACGAAGCCCATCAAAACAAAAGAATAAGTTGTTGACATAGTCATGAAGAGTTTGAATCCTTCCAAGTTTAAATAATTCTGCAAGCAACGGGATTTGATTGAGAAGAGGCTGTTGTGAGGGAGTATTGAGAAACAACACATCATTGTAGAAGATTCAATCTAGATCTTTCTCTGTAAAAATCTCAAGATTTTATATTCAATCCTTCTAGAAGAATTATTGTTTACCAATCATCTTATTAATCAAAATTTCACCATACGATCTAACCACCACCATGTGCGGTCCAAGTTTCACCAAGCTCACCTTTTAGAAACTATAAATAGGGGGAAGTTCAACCTATGGGAAGCAATCAAGGAGCAATATTCCAAGCATATGAGAGCTTATGTGAGAAAGTTGTTTAAAAAGTGTTTCTTTTTATGAGAATGTCATTGGAGTGAGTGAGGTCTTCTTTGAGTGTCTCATATGTATTAAAGCTTTTTTGCACAAAGTGTTTTGTAATAATGAGTTTTATTCATATCTTTGAGTGCTCCACTGATTTCTCCACATAAACCACCATCTCACCGTATATATGGAATATTTTGGTATGCTCGAGAATTTCCTCCATTACCAGTTCTTGAAAACTTTTGATATGAAGACTTGTTGACTGAAAAAGATACATATAAATATTAAAAAATAGAAAAAATCTTGCTAGTGTTGGAATGAGAAGAAAGCTTATGGAATGAACTTACTTCTTTTTGTTGGCCCTTTGTTTAGGCCTATGTGTGCTGTTGTTTCAGCCTTAGAACATAACAACATAACTAGAAACAAATTAGTTTTCACAGGTGAAGAAGAGCATAAATTTTCTGCAGCAAAACAAGGGAGAAGAAGGGGTCTCCGAAAAACTGATTCTTTTTCTAATCTGATTCTAGAACTTTCATCATCTATGTATAGATGATTCTACACCACTTAAATCTTTACAAGTGTATAAAATATCATCAATACAAATTAACTTCAGTTTACTTAACTTAACCACACTTGACTATAGTTTAACTTACACAAAATCTGGTTAGTATCAGTAAAACTAAGTTTTGATTTTTTACAGCACATTACTTTTTAACATTCTCTTCCATAATGTGCTGTTCTTGAACTCCCAAAGCTTCTCTAAAGTACTCAAACTTCTCCCTTGGAAGTGCCTTTGGGAATATGTCAGCCACTTGCTCATCAGACTTACAAAATTGCAGTTGTATCTCTCTTTCTTCAGTAGCTTCTCTGATGAAGTGATGTTTGATTGCAATATGCCTTGTGCAACTATGACAAACTGGATTTTTAGCCATAGCAATGGCTGATTTGTTGTCACAAAAGATATCTATACTTTCTTCTTGCTTCTCACCAATGTCTTCTAAAATTCTTCTCAACCATATAGCTTGAGAAGTTGTCATTGCTGCTGAAACATACTCGGCTTCTGCTGATGATTGAGCAACTGATTGTTGCTTCTTTGAACATCAAGAAAACACTCCAAATCTCAGAGAGAATGTATAGCCAGAGGTACTCCTCATGTCATTAACACAATCACCCTAATTGCTATCACAAAAACCAATCAGCTTCCCCTCTGAATTTTTGCTAAATCTGATTCCATAGTTGAAAGTTCCTTGAATATACTTTAGCACTCTTTTTGCTGCTCCAAAATGGAATTGGTTAGGACTGTGCATGAATCTTGAAAGCATACTTGCTGCAAACATGATGTCAAGCTTTGTGGCAGTGAGATAAAGTAAATTTCCAACCAAGCTTCTATAGAGTGTTGCATCCACCATCTTTCCTCCATTTTCCTTCTTTAATTTTTCATTTACAACAAGTGGTGTTGCCACAGGCTTACAACCATACATTTTGAATTTTTCAAAATATTTTTAGCATACTTTTGTTGAGAAACAAACACACCATCTTATCTTGGCGAATCTCAATACCAAGAAAATAATGTAACAGCCCCACATCACTCATTTCATACTTCTTCATCATATCACTTTTAAATTCTTCGATCATCTTTGCATCATTTCCCGTAAACACCAAATCGTCAACATAAAGTGCAACAATAAGAATGTTTGACATACCTTGCTTCTTCACATATAAAATAGGCTCACTCTTACTTTTCTTGAATCCTCTTTCATTGAAGTAGTTGTCAATTTCACTATACCAGGATCTAGGTGCCTGTTTCAGTCCATATAATGCCTTGCTTAACTTGTACACCTTATCTTCTTCTCCTTTAACAACAAAGCCCTGTGGTTACTTAACATATACTTTTTCTTTTAACTCTCCATTCAAGAAGGCTGATTTCATATCAAGTTGGTACAATAACCAACCTTTTTGGCTTGCCAAGGCAATAAGAGCTCTTATGGTATCAAAACGAGAAACTAGAGCAAATGTTTTATGAAAGTCGACACCGGGTTGTTGTGAATAACCCTTTGCAACCAAACTCGCCTTATTTCTTTGCACCGATCCATATGAATTGTATTTAATCTTGTAAATCCACTTCACTCCAACAATCTCCTTGTGTTGTGGATTTTCAACCAGCTCCCAAGTTTGATTCTGTTCAATAACTTCAATTTCTTCTTCCATAGCCTTTCTCCAAGCTTACTCCTTCATAGCTTCTTCAAAACTGTCTGGCTCAACAACACAAAAATTACATCTTTGATAAACATCACTCAAACTCCTAATTCTTCTCGGAGTTGAGCTAGGTGATGATGAGCTTGAACTTGGAGAGGATTGACAGAAATCTTCTTCATTCTCCTCTACATAAGCTGGTAGTTTTGGTGCCATTTCATCAGTTAAAATATTTTTCTTCTCAACTTGGGCTTCCTCTCAATTCCATTGAGCTTTTTCATCAAACACAACATTCCGACTTATAATAATCTTATTGCTCTTCAAACTATACAACCTGTAGCCCTTTGATTTTGAGTTGTATCCCACAAAGATGCACTTTTCACTTGCTTCATCCAACTTTTGCCTATTTTCTTTTGGAATTTGAGCATAACAAATACACCCAAAGACCTTCAAGTGCCTCACTGATGGCTTCCTTCCAGTCCAAGCTTCAAATGGAGTTTGGTTCTTCAAGGCCTTTGTAGGACACCTGTTAATCAAGTATACTGCTATGTATATAGCTTCAGCCCAAAAAGTTTTAAGTAGCCCTTTTTCATGAAGCATAGACTTGGCCATTTTTTTGCCACGGTTTGATTTTTCCTTTTGGAAACTCCATTTTGTTGTGGCGTGTAGCCAACCGTGAGCTGTCTTTCAATGCCTTCATCTTCACAAAACTTATCAAATTCATTTGAATTGTATTATTTTCCATTGTCATTTCTAAGACATTTTATGTAATGGCCACTTTGTTTTTCAACAAGACATTTAAACTTCTTAAAAATGGTAAAAACTTCAAACATTTGTCTCATAAAATAAACCCATGTCATGTGAGCATAATCATCAATAAAGAGAATAAAGTACCTGTTTTGAGCATGAGAAAGTGTTTCCATAAGCCCGCAAACATCCGTATGCACTAACTCCAGCTCCTGTTTTGCTATCCAAGCAACGCCTTTAGGAAATGATTGGCGGTGCTGCTTTCCGAGTGCACATCCTTCACAAGCTTCATGCTTCTCTTCAATTCTTGGAAGTCCTTGCACCATATTTTTTTGAGAAAGCAATTTGAGGCTTCCAAAGTTCAAATGCCCAAATCTTTGATGCCACAACCAAGAATCATCTATAGCCTCCACCTTCAAGGCAATATCATTTGCATACCTGAATGAGAGCAAAAAGCTTCTATTCACCATCTTTATTTGACTCAAAATCTGCCTCTTCATATTTTTGTCATAGATGGTGCAGCATTCTCCTTCAAAATTGAGTGAATAACCATGTTCTATAAGCTGCCCAACACTTAACAGATTTTGATCCAACTCCGGCACAAACAGAACAGCACGAATGAATTTAGTCCCCTTCTTTGTCTGAACACCAATAGTGCCTTTCCCTTTCACTTGCACTAGTACTCCATTTCCCATCTTCACTTGAGAGTGGATAGTGGTGTCCATGTCAAGAAAAATACTCCTATTTGCTGTCATATGATTAGAACAACCGTTGTCCACGAACCATCGATCAATTTTCTGCCCCGAGACACTTTGACAAGCATAAAACAAGCTTCATTCACTTTCTTTCTTCTTTGAAAAACTTGCTTGCTGGTTAGAGTTGAATGTACAATCTTTTTGCGTATGCCCAAATTTGTTACATTTGAAACATTGAGGCTTCCCTTTAAACCAACAATCTTTTTCTTCATGGCTACTTCTGTGGCAAATTGGACACCTTCGTGAAGACCATTCTTCATTTAATTTTCTGTTAAAATTGTTTCTACCATCATAAGTGTTTCTTCCTCTTCCCCTTGAATTTTTACCTCTTCCTCTTCCTTGTCTTTCACCTCTAGAAGATTCTCCTGTATTTTGAAACTGTGATGGTGGCTTCCTTTCAAAGTTTTTTGAATGAACATTGAGCTTAGATTGGAAAGCACTCTCAATTGACTTTTCGGACTTATTAGTTAATCTCTGCTCGTAAGATTTCAAGGAGCCCATCAACTCTTGAATACTCAACGTAGAGATTTCTTTAGTTTCTTCAATAACAGCCACAATAGGGTTAAATTTTTCTGGTAAGCTTATTAGAATTTTCTCTACAATTCTTTGAACAACAATATCTTCTCCATAAGTTTTCATTTGATTAATTAGCTCTATGATTCTGGAAGAAAATTCATTCATAGTTTCATTTTCCTTCATCTTCATATTCTCTAATTCTCTTCTAAGGGTTTGAAGTTTGATAGCTCTTGCCTTCCAATCACCTTGAAATTCTTGTTGAAGAATATCCCAAGCTTCCTTGGCTTTTGTTGCCCTCATGATTCTTGGAAATATTGAGTCTGAGACACCTTGCTGGATTTTTGAAAGAGCAGCAGCATCCTTTTGTTGCTTTTCCATCAACTGAGTTTCTTGTGCTTTAGTCATATTCGACATCGATTGCGGCATCTCAAAACCATTCATCACTGTATCCCACAAACCCATAGACAAAAACAAAGTTCTCATCTTCACACACCAAAAATCATAACGTTCTCCATCAAATATTGGAATTGCTTGCTGTTGAACACTGATTCTGGTTACCATCAGATTGTTCTTTCCTTCACCTTCTTGCAGCAGATTTGCCTTTCACGAACCAGGCTCTGATACCAGATGTTGGCATTTTGTTTAGGCCTATGTGTGCTGTTGTTTCAGCCTTAGAACATAACAACATAACCAGAAACAAATTAGTTTTCACCAGTGAAGAAGAGCATAAATTTTCTGCAGCAAAACAGGGGAGAAGAAGGGGTCTCCGAAAAACTGATTCTTTTTCTAATTTGATTATAAAACTTTCATCATCTATGTATAGATGATTCTACACCACTTAAATCTTTACAAGTGTACAAAATATCATCTATACAAATTAACTTCAGTTTACTTAACTTAACCACACTTGACTATAGTTTAACTTACACAAAATCTGGTTAGTATCAATAAAACTAAATTTTGATTTTTTACAGCACATTACTTCTTAACACTTTTGAAGGCATCGACTTGGTCCTCTTTCCCTCGTATGTACATGTTGCTTCCTCGCAAACTCCTTTTTTTTTATATATTCCAGAGCATACTAGGAAAAAATTGCATAACACTTAAAACGATCAGGAGACAAACAATATCAGGAAATTTCTTTGAAGTATCGTTGACCAATTGCTGGACAGAAAGTTATACTGGAGGCTATTATGATTGCAAAGCAAGTGGGTTCTACCTTCGTACAGTGAAGCATGTTGTAACGTCATATATAAACTGTCCAAACCAGTCAGGCATTCAAAAACTCAAGATAGCTAGCTAAAGGCACATAGCATTGAACATATCAAGTAGAATATCAACATAAATTTGGTATAAGCAGAGCATGTATATTTTAGGTGAAAATGCGCCATGGTTTGAGAATACTATGCAGGAATTATACAGAAGTACAACAAAAGTGTAGTAAACTTTTAAAACCCTACTTTCAATAATCAAACCACACTAAGTGGTGAGGACAACAGGCACCACCATCCTCCTTGATCTTTTTCTTGGTGGTCTTGGACACAATCTTGGCTTCTAAGGGTGATACAATGTAAAAAGAAAAAATAAGAGACTCAGAGAGAGAATGAGGGACACACAGAAAAAATGAGGGACAGAGAAAGAGAATACTCTAAAAGCGAAACGTATACATGTGATTACCTTTTTGCCGTGCTCGGTGCCTGGAGGTCTAGAGAAGGACATGAAAATGCTAGTTGAGGAAGATAACAGCAAACCCAGTTGCTAGGGTTGTGCCCAGCAACAAAAATCTGGGTCGAGTATTGATTTCTTGGGCAAAAAATCACAACGCAACGGTGTGTTAAAGCATTTAGCAGAGAGAGGGAGGTAATGAGTGCAAGCGCGTACAAAGTGAGAGGAGGATAGAGAAATTTGGGCGGACAAACAGATCTGCCCGTTGGATCGAATAAGAAACAATCCCAGCCATTGTTTAGGTTTCCCATTTTTGGAAAGGAAAATATTATTCTTACACAAAAAAAGTAAAAAATAAAAACTAAAATTTTCTTATAGAATCTTGCATTAAAATAATATTGGTAATTAAAAAAAAACTATCATGGTTGGTATTTTGTTTTGTAGTGATGGATTAGGGACCACAAAGGATGGATTTGGGTTGGAGGCAACCCCTACCCCATCCCTCTGCCCAAATTCAAATCTTCCCACTCCGCTCTGGTAAGCCCCTTCACTAAGAGTCACCAATGGGCTAGGCATAAAGGGATTTGACAGGTCAAAGGGCCGAGGGCAAGGTTGGGACCTTGCCCTCGGACTTAGTGAAAAGCAAAGTTTTTCCTGGGCCTACATGCTTGTGCTTGCGGCTTGGCTCATTTGAGCCTTATTAACCTAATTTGGGTTGGGCTAAAAATTGATCTTTTTACTACATTCAAAGAATCAAAGATAAGGAGAAAAAATTTTATTTATAAAAATAAATACACAATTATATCAAATCATCCATAGATCATAATTCATTACGGGACATCACATACACATTTGTCAATTATTTGTACTTCTCTCCTAAAAAAAAATAATAGTTACTAATTTGTATGGGATGGTAACAAAAAGTAAATACATGAAAAGTTTCATAAATTCAGGAAAAAAGGGTGAAAATTTTCGAACCTCCAAATATTTTGGGCTTTTGGGGGGGGGCTTCGAGCCTTTCTCGGGCCGGGCCGCCTATGGGCCTAAAAATCAACCCCAAGCTTAGCCCGTACTATTACGGGCTTGACCCATTCAGGCTTATTCCTAGAGGCTTAGGCTGGGCCATGGGCTTTTTGATGACCCTTGCCCTCCACCACCCTGCCTCCTTCTGTTCGTAACTTTTTTAAAGGGCAAACAAAGGCTAAAATCACATAAATAAATAAATAAATCATAATATTTATATTTTAATACATATGTATAAATGGGGCAAATTCTAGGCGAAGCGGGTTATAGCACCTTGTCCCTAAACTTGATCCTACCTTGATTATTATCACCTCATACCCGCCCCATTATGGGCGGGAGCAGGGTGAAATGTTAGGTTACTTTTTTTTTTTCCTAATGAATTAAAGATGGAAATAGGCAACCAATATAGCAACCCTCCTTGGGGTGGCTATAGGGGTGCTTACATGTTACAGGAATGTCCGATTGAGTCATAACTACTGATCTTGGGAGAGTAAACTCATCATTATAGTCCAACCGAAGTATAAGCGAACATTACACCTAATTTTAATACCATCTGGTTCACTTAACTATTACCTCAAGTAAATTTAAACATACAACTGTTGATAGAAGAGTGAAAGTTCTACCCATGCGAAGCAAGCAAGGGCGATACTCCGAGCATAAGAGAGCTTGTGTGAGAAAGTTGTTTAAAGAGTGTTCCTTTGGTGTGTTATGAGAATGTCTTTGGAGTGAGTGAGGTCTTCTTTGAGTGCCTCATATGTACCAAAGTTTTTTTTGTGCAAACTGTTTTGTAATAAATAGTTTTATTCATATCTTTTAGTGCTCCATGAATTCTCCATATAAACCACCATCTCACCGTATATAGGGAATTTTTTGGTATGATATGACAGAAAAAGATACATATAACAAATTTAAATAAACAATTTTATTTAAATATAAAAATATATGCTAAATTTATTGTCTTTTTGTGAGTTTATTTCAATAGCGGAATAAGATGATGAAATGCTGGGTTCAAAATTGCAAAGCATGTCTGAATGAGTCAGTGATAATGTATATATTTAAAACTGTCTATGTTTGGACTTGGGATTTAGTTGAGGGAAAGAGAAAAGAAGGAAAACGGGAAATGAATTTTTTGCTTGGGTAAAGTGGTAGTCTTTATGTAGATATTCAGTCAGATTGCAATTGGGATTTTGGAGTCTTAAAATATCTTATTAGGAGGTAGCGAACTCATCATTTTTACGCAGTTTGCACTAAATTTCTCCCCTCTTAAGTCATTGACGTAATCGATTACTGAAAACAAGTGATGCCAAATTAATGATAAGGTTTATTGTGAGCTCTTTTGTTCATACAACTATTTCATGTTGCATGATTTTCTTACTGGCAACAATAACTGCGTTTATATGAATTTATACTATTTGTGTCACAAAACATAAATTTGTGATCACATGTAAATAACACACCTAGCAAAAAAGACTCTTCATTCGGTTTCTCTTTTGGAATTCAAGCGTTGGATGGCACTTTAGCTCCCCTTCATGAACTGGTGGGTTGTTACGTAGTTTTGAGTATTCTATTTTTGTTTTATTATGAGCTCGACTAACTTCCTTCTCATCTAGATAAAGATAGACTCTTCACACTTGGACTAGAAAATTCACGAGAGAGATTTTTCACGGCTGGACCTCAACAGAGTTAAGATGTTTGGGTTTACAACTAGTCCCTCTCTCGTGGGCTACCCCTTGGGATTTAGTTTTGAGTATTCTTCCTTAGAATTAGAGCAAAAGGATTCTTTTCAAGTGTTGGAGCAAACAACTCTCGTAGCCATTGGCCTTGAAACATGTAGCCATGTAATATGGCCTTGTTAGTCTGAAGTCTACAAGTCAAACTCCACATAGGTCACCAGAGGAAAAAATTATCACATTTTACTGTAATGCCCTTTTTTATTTGAATATTTGTGGGATTCATAAAGGACCATCATAAATGTTAAAATCAAGGCGTCCATAAAATCACTAGAACCCATGGATGCCAAAAATTTAGAAAGGACTTGTTAATGTTGAATTTCGCCAATTGTGGCTCGACTTCGTGCACATTGTCATCTCATTTAATGCTTTCTTCAACATTCTCTTGGTGGTCTACTTTGTCACCCCATTCTTTTATTCTTTCTCCGGCAATGGATGCCTGCATTTATCAACAGAGTGATTAGAAGTCATTCTTAGCAAATCCTTCCCTAGAAATGAATGTATCTTTGAATAGAATCTACAAACGGTGAAATTAATGATATCAAAGACCTGAATGCGGAATGTGCCTGTGCATTTTGGATAGGTCTTTTGCAGACGGTTTTATTGTCAGGGCTGAACAAGCTTTTGGCAATGGTGATTGCTAAAGAAAAAGCCTATTTTGCCTTGACAATAGCAATAGCCCTCCTTTATTTCAATGTTTATGAACTTTATGATGCGTTGCAAGTTCATGTACGTTGTTGTTTAGCAAGAAGAATGTCCCCTGTTGTTTACCTCTTCGCTCCAATTGGTTCTATAAATCATCCACAACACAATGCATGTTTGCAAGATTGTTCCAGACAACATTCCGTTCCAGATCCCCTGAAAATCATGAATGGCAACAAATTTAGCAGAATGACAACTTAAAAATGCATTTTTTTGTTCTTATGTTTCGCTCTTTGCATCTTTGAATTTGGATTGGGAAATTTTCATTAAACTGTTGCCTTGACAACAGATTATTATGTAATTTATGAGCAAATGAATGCCGGTGGCATGAAAAAACAATATCTGTATTTGGATTCAATTTCTCTTAATCTCCATCTAGACACAAACAAGAATTAGTGATTACCCCTATACCCATGTTGAAGGCGAAGCCCAGCACGAGACCCATAGGAATGCCAAATAACTAGTAGCACCCTATGTTCACATAGGCAACATAAGCTTGCCACCCTGCTCCAATGGCCACCCCTGCAAACCACACCATTGTCACTTATTACTCTGTTGGAAAGAAAGAGAAAACTTTCAAAATAGAAGAAGAGAAGCTTCAAGGCATTTATGTGCACACCAGAGAGAGTGGGTTGAAGACTGTTAATTACAATGCTTGCTCCTAACAATGGTGTAAGCTCGTTTACAAGCTGTTTGACTTCTCTACTGTCTGAAAACAAGTCTGGGTGTCACGGGCTGGCAGGCCGGGCACCACACGGTGACACTAATGCGACCTGTCATGATCATACGCAGCGGAATACACCCGTGAGACGACTATGCACCAAGCAATAGTCCCGCCAAACTGAAATACCAAGGCATAAGATTATGCGCTTGTCCAGGATCCATCCGTAATGCCCCGCATATCTCTTTAAGCACAGACCTCTGATGCTCAAGCCATAAGGCAACCCAAGCTATAGGCGATAGCAACGCCATACTCAAATGCGCGCACACACGGCAAGCAATGTGCTTAGCGCCAGTCTCTCTCGAAACACAAGCCACATGGCCATGTGCAACTAGACATGCGCGCGTCAGCCAAGCATCACCTGTTAGGCACAACGCCTCCGTCCTTGAAGCTCTTAGCGCCCCGCGTCAATGTTGCCCGCAAGGAAAGGCACCACCGAATAGCAACTGTTAAGCCCACAACATTGTGCCCCACGACACCAATGCTAGCCAAACCAAGCGGCCGTGTGCACAAGCGTGAACCCAATGCGCAAGTGCACACGAGACACACGGCATGCAAGTGTGCACACCGAGGTCCAATCCGTCATGGACATAAGCCCCACCACTTTATAATTATGGCGTAGCGGGTGCGAATGCCACAACCTCATCCTCGACGCTAATGCCCAACATTTGCCCCACCGGGCACAATGCCGCCCATGTAGCCCCTTGACTAGCATGAGGACTGCAGCCACGTGCCACAGCCGGCCCCCAAGTCTCACCCACTCCCTTGGGGGACTCACTTGAATGTTGTCCCTTTCGGTAGCACC
This sequence comes from Euryodendron excelsum, assembly GCA_033060915.1. Lineage (NCBI taxonomy): Eukaryota > Viridiplantae > Streptophyta > Magnoliopsida > Ericales > Pentaphylacaceae > Euryodendron > Euryodendron excelsum. The sequence goes on along the minus strand of CM065378.1, from coordinate 13,507,685 downwards.
AGGGGGTGCCCCCCCTTATAATAGCATTCTGAGCTATCTCCAAACTGATAGGAAGAAACATCCTACCCCCTCGAGGAGTCATAATTCATAAATCCAATAAATATGAAAAATACAAATTACGAGATTGCCATGCCATCGGCCAATCATGCTCAGACATGCCCCACGCCAAGGTCCCTCGCGGCCCTCGACGTGCCACGGGTGGCAACCCGTGACACTGGGTAATGCTTTTGGAAAATAACCAAAACGAGGGCCATGAAGAAACCAAGCAGGAGCGAAGTCACCGCGGCCACCAGCACGGAGAACTTTGCCGTCCTTGGATGCGCCACCCCTAGTTCGTTCGACACCCTTACACTGCACATTAATTCAAATTAGGTGAGAGCTTACAGACTTCGCCAAAATGATATGACAGTGATATTTTTGTAATTAAAATCTAACTTGACGAATATTTTGTTTTAAAATGTTAGGCCTCAATTTAGTCACATTATTTTGTATATAATTTATATATACGTTTTTTGTTTGTATAGTAGTACTAGTAAATTATGGAAAGCTAAATTTGATGGAGGGTTGTTTCTGTTAACCTTATGGCTGCATTGAACCCAATAGCTACCATGACTGTTGTCACGGGGTTATAATCAGCAACAGATTTCCTCCGTGATGACACCAAGGTTTCCACACCTTGATCTCAGCCAAACCCAAGTGTTTACACACACACACACAAGAGATTAAACGTCTAGAACACAAACAGTAGATTTACAGGCACCAACCCAACCTTTATTAAGCACCAACTTACAAAGGAACACTTAAGATTCTAGACAGAACAGCCCTCTGCCTTTCAACTCGAAAATGCCATGCATATATATATATATATATATATGCCAAGGCTAGAAAATGTGAGTAAAGCATGATAAGAGATCATGGGAGTGACCCATGACCTGGCAGTTGACACCCCCAACTGCCCTAGGGTTGTGCTGGCTCAACACAAGGCTGCCAGCACATAAAATCAAGTAACTGCCCAAATAACTGCTTGCTGCCAAGTTTCCCATGCGACACCTGTCCATGGCATTCCAGCATATGTGCAAAGGCTGATAACTGCCAATAACCGCCTAGCATTGACTCAGTCCAAGCCAACTTCGTGATTCAATTCCCAGCTCACACACTTAACCCAAATCTAGCCCACATTTCCCACAAGCTAGTTGCAACTCTAGCATCCGTGCCTCCATATAATTTTAGGGCCTTCACATGCATTGCCACTGCTATCTTGTTAAAAGGGACAAGTGTTAGCACCGACTAACACAACCAAGCCACCTTGTAAGACATGCCTCCCTCATGCCTTGGTTTCTCACTTAGTCTTGGGTGCAAGGTGCCACCCTAGCCAAGTGTAGCACTCTTGAAGGATCAAGGTGCTAACAACTGTCCAGCTCAATATGTTCATGCTGCACCAAAAAAAAAAAAAACTAAAAAAGCATAGCACAATCATTAGCAATAATAATGACGACACTCAGTGAAAATTTCTATCCAAATGATGGTAGACTAATGATATACAAATAAAAAAATTATACAAAACTATTATGCAAGATGATGTGGATAAATAAAAGCTTTTTATTTTAAAATTAAATAAAATATCCATCAAAGTAGTTTTTAATTACAAAATTTTCATTCATCGTTCTTTTTTATTTTATTTATGACTTTTATGTGAAAATGGAGTTTTGCTTCTGGGTATATATCTTTGCCAAGAAAACCTCAAAAGGTAAGATCTCACCATATTGACAAAGCATCCACCGAAATTTCAGCACTCTTCAAATATCCGGCGAAGAGAATCAATGCCATAAAATACCAAGTCTCTAAACTGCACAATGCTTGAAACAAGAATATTTTACTATATGGTCGATAAAATTAGAATATAAGGAGATCAGATCAGTGTAAGAATCTTATCCGAAATATGAAAATGGATTGATTATAATAAAACCACGAGTTTGGCCTTATGATCTGTATCCTGACCCACATGATAACGAGCTTTTTACCAAAATAATTTCCAATCTAATATTATCTAAAAAATAATTCCTAAACTAATACTTTTGTTGTCACAAATGATGCTAAGGTGTGAGTTGGATACCATGTTGGCTCTTCGTTTAAACCTAAATCTTTTATGGGGAGTTTTATTTAAGTCGTCTCTCTCCCTCCCTCCTCTCCCTTCCCCCAAAAGTTCACATATCACCATTTTTCATACTACTACCTCTTTTGATAGCAGGCAAACGTTACTTGCGCAACAACTATAAGTACAGTCATCATACATACATAAATGTATACATATATAAATATATGTTTATGTGTGTGTGTGCATAGGAGATTAAGGTTCTGGAAAAAAATGTCTGCCAGATGAAATGTCAGTTCTCTATCATGAATTGATTTCTTGTGCAACACACAGAGACCTAATACCCAACCTAATTTTATTTTGCAGAGAATTGAAGAAGTTTCTAAATCTCTAAGAAAAAAAGATGTTTATCAATATCTATAATCTCACAATCCCATAAGGGAAAGAAAAAATGCTTCAAGAGATAACAAAACAACAATGATGTTCCCTCCAATTGCTTTGTTGATTGCCAAGTAACCTCTGTTTGGATGGTTCGTGATTTAGTTTGCATATGAGACTTTAGTCAAGTTTGAGGAGCATTAATTTGGACCTACTATCTCCATCTCTTTTCACACTGCTGGTCGAATTTTAAAGCAAATTTATCAAGAAAAGCATATCTGTTATATAAATTATATCTGTTAGATGTGCTTGAAGGTTTTCCATTCCGTGATGGTGCTTTGGCGTTTTACTTTCTTAGGTGGTTAGGCATGAATAACGTATCTTGCTTTCTTGTGATGCATCTATTTCCATTGCTACATCCATGATCCAACACAGTCCGGCGACTAGAGTTTTGGGTTTCTATGGAGAGAGAGTTTGCAAATAGAGTTTAAAAAAAAAAAAGAAAAAAAACCAACGTGTCATCCAATTCACAGCTTTGCCGCATAACTGGCAAAAGGAGTATTAGGTTGGGAATAATTTTTCGGAGAGTATTAGGTTGAAATTATTTTTTAAAAAAGTGTTATTTTTGACCAAAAACTCCATGGTAACAGCACCAAAAGTCAAGTCTCAAGGATCTCACTTTATGTGACGACTACTATAGTTTCATCAATCGCGGCAATTTCTACTCATACCAAATTCCAGTGGTAAGTAGGTAAATTTCAATAGTAAATAAGATTCGTCATAAAATTAAATTTCACATCAAGTCTAGCAAATTGTGGTTTTCACATCAATTTTTTTGGTTTTTTTTTTTTGTGAGAAAGTATTAGATACAAGTATAGTTAGTAGGGAGTGGGAAGTTAGTATGTGATTTTCACATTAGTTCTTTTGTTTTTAAAAAAAGTATCAGATACAAGTATAATTAGTAATGAGTGGGGAGTTAGTAACTTAATAGACAAAATTCTATTGAGATGAAGCGGTAGGAGAGGCAAATATAATTTAGCCCAGACACCATGCTCTTGTCGCAGTTTGAACTCCTAATCTCGCTTAAGTTAAGGTTGGGTCACAACCATCGGGCCAAATGCCCTTGTCGTTCACATTAATTCTAACAAATAGTGATTTTGCAAAGTAGTTTAAAAAGTTATTTTTCACTGAGATTGATAACTGACCACCGAAATTTATTTTTTACTATTGGGTATCTATACTCTTAAGGCCAATGAGGATATCATAAAATTTTCTTACTCAAATTGCTATTGATTAAGAAATTTTTTGAAGTAATTGCACTTTACCCCTAGTGGTGTGATTGAAAATTAAATGACTTCTTATAGTTTAAAAGTGAACATATAATTTCACTGTGATTTTAACTTAATTATAAAATAGATAAAAAAACGTTAAAGCTAAAGGAGATTCTGTCACAAGGGTAGTTTTGTGAATATTAAAAAGACAAATTTTTCATTTTACGTCAAAACAAAGAGACGTATTCCACAAAGGTATTTTTGTCATTTCATCAAATTTGTGATAATTTTATCTATTTTATAAATAAATTCAAATCATAAAAAAAGTTATATGTTTACTCTGAACCACTTTGCATACAGATGGACTCTAGCAAATAGTGATTTTGCAAAATAGTTAAAATGGTTATTTATCACTGAGACTGACTTCTTACAATCAAAATTAATGTTTCTTTAATGAGTAATGTTATATAACCAAAAAATATAATTAAAATGATGTGGCTGAGTTGTGAGCCTATCACTTTAAAACAAAGAACTCATTAAGATACATTTTAATTACAAAACTATCACTGCCACATTATTTTGGTTCAAAATTCTGTACAAAAAAATCTGAAAGAATAACATTTTCCTTTTTTAACTATTGGGTACCTATACTCTTAAAACCACTCACGATACCATAAAATTTTCCTAAGTTAGTTGTTGCGATGACAGGCTTCATTATTTCCCAACGGGAGGCGTGTAATCACTATAACAACGGGCATTTAATCACTGCTAAAGAAAGACGAACCAATACAGAAAATCACAGGTTGGCAGTCTCGCCAAAGCATTACAGCTGATGCAACTGATAGCTTAACAAATCCCCATAGATTGTGAAAGGCCTTCCATGAAAATCCAGACCAAGCTCGACCGCAGGATCCACTGAAAATAGACAAGAGCTGAGCAACAACTATCAACCACCAAGAAGTATTCAGCACCACGGCGGCCCCCACCAGTCCCCAACCGCACTTAAGCATCAAAAGCCAGCTGAAAAAAGTGTGCAAAACCAGCACCGCCGCCGATATCACAACCATCGCCGTCATCTTGCTCTGCGCCTGTAAAAACTTCCAGATCGGAAACACCATCGCATAAGCAAAGATCTCGGGAATCATCCACAACGAGAAAGTTCCGGCCGCCTTTGATATCTCACTTGTCTGGCCTATGAATTCCAAAACCGGGGCAGCAAAAATGTAGAGAAAAATCAGTAATAGTGAAGTCGCATTGAGGATAACCCAAGATCTTTGCATGTAGATCCCTAGCATGTCTGGCTGCCCAGCTCCAAATGCTTGCCCGCAGAGCGTCTCTAGCGCACTCCCCATGCCCAACTGTTCAAACAAAGTTCATGAATCAATGATACAATACTTTATATCAAGCGATCGCCAAATATATAAAACATATATATATATATATATACATATATATGAATATATGTTACCAAGGTGCCAAAAGAAAATCCGGCAACGACAGAGACTTCTATCGAGACAGCGGCAAGTTGAAGAGTTCCGACATGGCCTGCGAAGACTTGAGTAATAGCAACGAGGGAGTATTGGCAAATGAAGGTGAAGATGGCAGGACCTGCGATGAACCAGAGCTTCTTTAACTCCACAAAGAACTCTCTGAAGAAATCTTTGACACTGCTAATCGGGTTGATGTCAGCTTCATCGGCAATGAAGGATGAAGAGCAAGAAGTGCTTAAGTTTGTCGGACGGTTCTGCAGATGGCCTGGCTTATGGTGGCTGTCTCTGGTGGAGAGGAGTGGCTGTTTAATACTCTCCATTTAGGAGAGAGAGAGAGCTCTAAATCTAGTGGATGAGAGAGAGAGAGAGAGACAGAGACGTCTAAATCTAGTGGATGTGAGGGACTGCTTTTGGATTCAATTTTTTTGAGTAAAATGTTACTCTTCTATAATTTTTGACCAAAATTTTGAATCAAAATAATATAATAGTGACAATTTTGTAATTAAAATATATTTTGATGGATTCTTTATTTTAAAGTGATAGACCCACAACTCAGTTACATCATTCTGGTTATATTTTTTGATTATATATTCTGGTTATATACCATTATTTTTTTTTTTTTTTATTTTTCTCCTGACAACTAGCCAGCCATACGTACTAGATCAGAACTATTTAAATGCCCATGCAATAGAACGTTGCATGTATTAATGTATGGGTAATGCTATCTTTCAAAAAATTTATATTTAGGATGATATAATTGAGTTATTAGCCTATCATTTTAAAATAAAAAATTTATCAAAATATATTTTTAATTACAAAATTATTACTGTCACATTATTCTGATTCAAAATTTTGTACAAAAATTTTAAAAGAATAACATTTTTCTTAATGTATATATTTTGGAGTTTCTTACTTTTTCTCTCACATTGGAATGAGAACTATCCACTATATAAAAAAGGTCGAATATGGTTACGTTGCACTCTAGAGTTTACAGTGAGTACATGTTGACGTTTGATGACTTGGTCCGGCGGATCTATTAAAAGCATACATATTATGTTACCATGATATTCTGAACATACTTAGATAATTTTTCATAATCTAGAAATGATCAATGATTACTTTGGTATGTAAGAACTATTGCTATTCTCAATAACGAGGGGTTATGTACAACCAAATTAAGGATAATGCTATATAAATAAAAAAGTTATATAAAATTTTTATATAAAGTGATGTGTTTTAAAAAGAGTATTTCACTTCTAAATAAACACTAATCATAATATTTTTTAATTGTAAAATTACCACTGACATATTATTTTATATACAAATTTTGTATGAATTTTTTGTAAGAATAATATTTTTTTCAAATTAATTGTCTTTGAAATATGGTTTCAATGGGAGATTAAGTGGTTTGACTCATGCATTTAAGATTACATTGGATGTTGCATAGGTACATAAAAACTTTTATTATTTTTAGAGGTACACATATTGGTGACGAAGATGAGGTAGAAGAAATTAGACAAGAGCTACAGTTACAACCTAGAAGGTCAAGCAGACAACGAAAGCCAAATCCCAAGTATGCCAACACTTCGGTCATAAAAGATAATAGTGTCAAGACTCAAGGTACTTGCCACATATGAGGAAGCATAAAAAAAGTACTAAGTGGAGAAAGGCAATGGGACAAAAAAATATTGGCACTGGAGCAGAACCAAACGTAGGATTTGGTACCAAAACAACCGAAGCATGTCAAACTCATTTCTTGTCGATGGGTTTGCAAGGTCAAGACTCATCCAGATGGGTTAGTCGAGAGGTACAAGGCAAGGTTAGTGGCTCAAGGATTCTCCCAATAATATGGGCTAGACTATAATGAAACATTTAGCCCCGTGACTAAGATTACAAAAAGTTCGTGTTTTGCTAGTACTTGTAGCTAACAAATTGAGGAAACTATGGCAGATAGATGTGAATAATGCTTTTCTACACAAAGAATTAGACTGAGATTTATATAAAGAGTAGCCAGCTGCAAGGATTCGTGAACTAAGCTAAACTTAAAGTATGTCAGCAAGCGAAGGAAACCTCTACATGGGTTAAAGCAGATGTCAAGAGCATGGTACGAGAAGATAACTGAATTCTTGTTTCCGAAGTAGCACATAATGGCACCAGCTGATTCATGTTCGTTTGCCAAGACTCAAAACAATAAACTTACAACAGTGCAGCCTCTTGGCTCAGAGCAGTCTCTTGGTGCAGCAAGAGGCAACCAACGGTTACACTCTCAACTACGGAGGCAGAGTATAGAGTTGCAACAATGGCAGCTTAAGAAAGCACATGGTTAGTACAGCTAATGGAGGATCTTCACCGGCAGTGGATCACTTGGTGCTGTTACATTACGATAATCAGTCAACTATTCGACTAGCTGAGAATCCAGTGTTTCTTGCAAGAACAGAACACTTGGAGGTGCATCATGACTTTACTAGAGAGAAATTGCTACAAGGAGAGATATAGATGAAACCCATCAAAATAGAAGAATAAGTTACTGATATATTTACTAAGAGTTTGAATCTTTCCAAGTTTAAAGAATTCCGCAAGCAACTGGATTTGATGGAGAAGAGGTAGTGTTGTGGGGGAGTACAGAGAAACAATACATCCTCATAGAAGATTCTCTCTAGATATTTCTCCATAAAAATCTCAAGATTTTATCTTGAATCCTTCTAGAAGAACTATCGTTTACCACTCATTTTACCTGTAATTTTCACCATACAAACTACCAACATGTGCGGTCCAAGTTTCACCAAGCTCACCTTCTACCAACTATAAATAGGGGGAAGTTCTACCCCTGGGAAGCAAGCAAGCAAGAAGCAATACTCCAAGCATAAGAGAGCTTGTGTGAGAGAGTTGTTTAAAGAGTGCTTCTTTGGTGTGTTATGAGACTCTTTGGAATGGGAAGTCCTCTTTGAGTGTCTCATGTGTAATATCTCAAATCTATAACCAGGGGCGGGGCCAAGAACCAGACAGCTAACTGCCCCTTCCACTCAGCCTTTCCACTCAGCCTTTCTACACTGTGTGGAACAAAGTCTTAGTATGTACGGGCATTCTGGGTAGGGGGAGCGGTTTTGCTGATGTTAATAATGCTACTGTTGTTGTTGTCGGTTATGTTGCCCAATGAAAATATATCATGTGGCAAGCATTAAAAGTTCACGTTGTAGCAGATTCTAAACCCCTCTTTAGCACTCTGGCTCACTGTCCCATATTCAATAAAATTCTTCTTCCTCTCTCTCTCTCACATTCTGCAAAGCATCGATTACTAACAATTCTGATGATAAATTCTTAGCTCAGTCTATCTCTTTGATCCAATCCTTGAAATTTGAAATCCAAAACTCAAAACCTCTCTCTTTTTCTTTCTCTCTCTCTCAAATATATACTTACATATATTTCGTTTACAGAAGAGGAGAACATTGGACTTAAGAAAGAAGCAAGCTCATCCTCACATGTCCTCTAACCTCTCCCCAGGGAGGATACCCCACTCCTCACCAAATCTGGAACTCTCTCCTAGGCCGGCTTCTCCATCAACTACCTCATCACCACTCTTCAACTCCTTTGCAATGAACTCTGATCCCATAATTTAGGGTTTTTCATTAAAGTTACTGTATATTTGGGTTGTTTTCCTTTCCAATTGAAAAAGAGACCCAAAGTGTTAGAGAGAGAGAGAGAGAAAGAGAGAAGAATTTGCTACAACGTGAACTTTTAATGCTTGTCAAGTGACGGATTTCTATTGGGCCACATTCACCCGATGGAAACGAGTATGGATATTATTTTTGTATTAACTCCTCACTCTCTCAAGTAGCTTATTTTTGTATTAACTCCTCACTCTCTCAAGTAGCTTTTTCTATCATATGACCCCATCACAGATCCTTCAGTGATGATATCACCTTATTGTGAAGTATTTGTTATCTTCAGTCTAAAATTTGAACTGGCTCCTTGACATAACTCAAATCATTTGCTAACTCAATCGGTTGTTGAACCAACACATGGGACGGATTCGATACATTCTTCTGAAACATAGATAGTTTCGGTGGTAAGTCCAATTTGTATGCTGCAATACAAACTCTCTTAATTATGGTATAAAGACCAATATATCTTAGATTCAATTTACCATTCCTTCCAAATTGCAACACCCCTTTCCACAGAGAAACTTTAAGGAACACTTGACCATCCACTTGGAATTCTAGCTCATGCCATCAGTTATTCGCATGATAACAAGCTATCAATACATACCTAAACTTTCGCGCACATGTGGTTGACATATTCCTTACATTATTATCCTTTCTTGATGGATATGCATTGTGGATGCTTATATATCATTCTTTATGAGTTTGATTATCTACCATGAATATGTTAATTTTTAGCTCACGTTCACACAAATTGTTTTTGGCATGTGGGACAAAGAAGAGATCCGGTTCACTGCAGTCTCGGTCATTGCCGCGATGACACTCATAATGGTGTCAAAAGTCGTGTATCGGAGCTTAGAAATGCTCTTGTTATCTTATTTTCAGTTTTCTCGTCATACTTATATAAGACGTTGGAATTTGATTTTATCTTGTACTATGCTTTATGGTTGCTTTAAGGAAACGGGATTTGTAATTATGTAAATAACGTAAGGGTTACTTTTTGATGTACACTAGGGTATGTAAGGTTGGTTTATGTTTGTATATCAATGGTGTTTGTATTCCACTGCATTCTTTTAAGGATATATGTTAAGGTGTCGTTTGTAAGTACGGTGACATGTGCGATCATGTCTTGTTTAATGTAACATTAATGATGCCTAATTAAGATGGAGGTGTGACAACATCACCGACAATAACAATAGCATCATCATTGACAGCAGCAAAAACGCTCCCTTGGGCAAATCGCAATAAGTCGCTGGTCGAAGGTTTAGACCAATCGCAATTCATCACCATCTTGCCCGCTTCCAATTGATGACTGGCTATTATATAAGTGTTGACCTAAGCCCGACTTTCTTTAAAAAGTTGAAAGATAATATTAAAAATGAGCAATGCTATACATAAATTTATTTTTCAATCTATTTTTTCACCCACAAGACACTATATAGTGGGACCCACAGTAATAAATACATGTGGGATTCATTCACTTTATGTTTTGTGGGTAAGAAAATAGGTAAAAGTAGATTTATGCATAACATTTTTTTATTAAAATTTGAGTAAAATTGGAGAGACAAAATGATTATTTATCCTTTTTTTGTTTTGTTTTGTTTTGTAGAGACTTCTAAGTTATATCTACCACGTGATTGTTTTTTCTTTTTTTTTTGGTTTCTTATCTATAGGTATCAAATGGAGAAAAAATTCAATTTTTTTGTTAGGTTACCTGTGAAAATGCATATGTAGTAATTTCATTAATAAGTGAGAATTGAGGTTTAGATGTTTTTTTGGGGTAACTAACTTTAATACTTTGTGATTTAAGCAAAAATCAAATAACTCTTTGTTGTCCAAAGTAAACACATAAATACTGTGGTTTGAGTTTATCTATTAAATAGATAATACCGTAACAAATTAAATCAAATGATAAAAATGTCTCTGTCAAGATTAACCCATCGTTTTGACGTAAAAATGCAAAATTCTCTTTTTGATGATCCATTTTAAAAAGATAAAATGATAAAAATGCCCTTGTAATACAATCGACATCATTTTTTTTAATGATTTTAGTTCATTTTACAGTATATCCAATCCACAAAAGGGGTTGTATTCATTTTTGGAGTCCTAGATTGATAATGTTTTGACTCCTTTGTGAATGCAACAGTTCTCGTGAGAGGCTTTAGGTATTAATCAAGTTGCACAGGGAAATACGTTGATCTAGATCATTATGAAAAACAACCTAACATACTAGACACATTGATTACCTCTTATTGGCAAATCCTCATTGATACGAATGAGATTGGATGAAAAAAATATAGCTTTGCAGAGGCTAATCATTGATATATACTTTGCATTTTTTCTAACACTATATTTGAAACTCGAATTTATCAAGAAAAAAAAAAGAGGAAAAAGATACTAAAATAAGTGATATTATATTTCTTGTACATATCCTCCACTTTCTCTACCAACTAAATATAGGATGTAATTTCATATATTTTTTTTCTTTCCTTTTTCCTCAACAAATCTATGATCCAAACACAATGTTATGAATGCTATTCACGAGATAATCAAACCACATTTAGTTGCTTCATTAATAAAATTATTTGCTTATAAAATTGTTCAACTTATTAGTCAATCCGTGTTGCTCCCTAGTTTGCACAATTAAGAATTCACTCCTTTTTTTTTTTGGCATTGACATAGAATAGGTTATGAGGGTGAAAAACAGAAGGATTGACAAAAATGTGGCTTGCTCTGGTACATACATTCTGATCTTACTTCAACCTTTCTTCATCATTCTTTTGAGAATCCACTTTCCTTCGCCACTGGTTTATTCTCTCTCCAGCAATGGAAGCCTGCATTTAGCACCAAATTGAGAACTTCTTTAGTAAGTTTTTCATTGGAAATGGGAGCATCTTCCCACTGTATTTAGAAAATTAACTTCAAGTTGCATCTTATTATAGCTAGGCTGGTGAAATGATCTCATGCAAGTAGGGTTTGCGCTAGCCAGATATGAACATCTTAAGGTTTATTTGGTAGGGTTTATTTCAAGTTTAATTTTACTTATAAGCAAAAAAAAAAAAACTAATTTTTTAAAAAAAAATTTTCCTTTTTTGCTATTCTTAGCTTATAAAAACCAAAAAGTCGAAATTTTTTTTTGAACTTTTTTACTTATAAGTCAAAAAAATAAAATAAAATAAAATTAAAAAAATTGTACCAAACAAGCCCTTAGTTTTTGGACTTCAACCATGTGGATGCTTATCATGCATTTAGCTATAGTTTTTACTTTAATCCTTTGTTTGGCTCTAGGATTTGTTAAGAAAAGAAAAAAACTGAGAAGAAAAAGAAAATAAAATGAGAAGTTAAAATTTCTTACTTTTGCTAGCTTGGAGTCAGGACTAACGAAATAAAAACAATATATATAGCCATTTTTATTCTGAAAAAAAAGTTGTCCTTCTTTGTCTTCTTCTTGCGCGTGTTTCTGTTTGTGGTTATGTGCGTGTGTTCATCGCAAGAAATAGTTACCTCTTTGTTCCAGTTTGCTCTATAAACCATCCAAAATAGGACAAACGTTTGTAGAATTGTTCCCAGCAGCATTCCGCACCAAATACCCTGAATTTTGTCAATTACAAAGAAATTATAAGAATTAACAACAAAAAAGCAGTATTGTTCTTTTGTTTAGCTTGCAGTATTCTCAAATTTGGTTTTTACCACAGTTCAACTTGACAAGTAGTAAATACGCAGTAAGTAATGCATCCTACAGGATGTTATATATGCACACACACACACACACACACATATATATATATATATATATAAAATAAAAAGGACAATGTTGATTTTTATTTTAATACTTAAAATATAATGTCATTTATGAAACAGTGACCGCCAGTGACATGCAAAAGCATGCATGCAGCTGGTGATTTATGAGGATTGATCCTCTCGAGAAATATGGAAAAGGAGAGAGAGAGAGAGAGAGAGTTACCCTGACACCCATGTCAAAGCTGTAGCCAGCCACCAGACCCAAAGGAATACCAAACAAATAGTAGCACACTACGTTCACATATGCAACATAAGCTTGCCACCCTGCTCCAATGGCCACCCCTACAAACATGAAATTGACCAAGAAAGAAAACAAAATAACTTAAAAGAAGCGAAGAATCAATCTAAAAATTAAGGCTTATAAGCAGAATCAATTACAAAACAAAGGATCCATATATACCGGAAAGAGTGGGTTGAACATTGTTAATGACAATGCTCAATCCTAGCAATGGTGTGAGCTCATACACAAGCTGCTGGACCTCTCTACTATCCGAAAACAAGGCTGGGTACTGATTCCGGAAAATAAACAAAATAAGTGCCATGAAGAGGCCGAACAAGAACGATGTTATTGCGGCCACCACCACCGAGAATTTTGCCGTTCTTGGATGTGCAGCCCCTAGTTCATTTGACACCCTCACACTGCAGTTTTATTTAAATTATTATGTGAGCTTTGTTTTTTCTTGCGATTGATGTTTCTGAAAATGTTTTGTTGGGTAGATAAGCTATAAAATCCTTGTGACTGCTACCAAACCTTATGGCTGCATTGAATCCAAGAGCGACCATGACAGTCCAGCCCAATACGTTCATGCTGCAAACCAAAATGACACAAGAATTATTTAGCAGTAGAATTATAAAACGAATACTAATTTACCTACCTGAAAGTGAGGCCGAGTAGAGGGATGTCTTTTCTTTTTAATTATTTATAATAATTTGGTAAGGTTAATCACTTTATGCCCACTTGTGATTTGGACAAAACTCACACACACTTCATGTACTTCAAAAACTAACACTAACACCCTTTATGGTGTAGACCAAACTGCAAAAGGCTAACATGGTTAACAGTTCAATAGATGTTATAACTACTAATTTATTTATTTTTCTTTAGTTTATTTTTCTTTGGCCAAAGCCACCAATTAATTTTATTTTAAAGAGCCGTGATCATCTTTTTTCACTTTGAATACACCAACTGCACTCTCTCTCTCTCTCTCTCTCTCTCTCTCTCTTTTACAAACTAACAATGCATTAACAAGGCCGTTTTAGTTCCTACTTTCTACAAACTAAGTTCACACTAATTGCACGCATGGGTTGAGTTGATTCAAGTCAGTGTCAAATCCAAAACTAAACTCATCCAAATCTGTTCAGTTGGTCAGATCAAATCTACGGTTCAATTGGGATCAGATTGGGTCAGGCCTATTCAAGTCAGGTTGATTCGGATTCGTATTAAACCCAAAACTAAAGCAACCTTAATATATTCAGGTTGGTTGGATCATATCTATGGTTCAATTTGGGTCTAGTCCGTTTTGGATCGGGTTTCTATTTTTTGTAAAGTTTGCTTTGTTGACTTAAAAATTTTAAAAATAAATTCAGTTTTGTATTCTTAATTTCTCAAAATTTTTTAAAAATAGCTTATAAATAAATCAATAATATTTTATTACAACAAACAACGATTTCAAAATATATATACAAACCAAGATTCTTAAGTAGGGGTGTGTATGGTCTGGTTAAGTCGAGTCCATGCTAAACCCAGAATCGACCTAATCTTAATCAGTTCTAGATTTTTGGACTTAGAATAGAACCGATCATTCAGTGAAATTGAACTGAACCAACTTGACTCGATTTAGGTTGGTTCGGTTCGATTCCATGCCTTGGGTTAGTTTGGATCCAAATTAGGTTCAACAAATAAAATAAAATGATTGGTCTTGAGTCCTTAATTTTTCAAAAAAATAAAAAAATGACATATAAACACAAATCAACAATAATTAAGCACAAATAATAATGATCTAATGGCATATATAAAATATATGTAAACTTTTATGAGATATAAAGTGCAAGTTTCAGTTCGGTTTTTGGTTTTGTTCGGGTTGGGTCGGTTCCCGACTTAGCTTGGGCCTAAAAAAAGTGAAACCGAGAACTAAACGGAATAGATTGGGTTGTTACTCTTTTAGATCTGAACCGATCCTATCATTTGACAGATCCGAACTAAACTGACCCATAGAGACTGAATTAATTCGTTTCTTGAGTTTTTTAGTCTATTTGTGCACTCCTATTCTTAACATATCCAAACTAAACCAATCCATACAAATTTTGTTTCAATTTCCGACTCTTGATTCTTTTGTGCCTACTACAAACCAAGTTTTGACTATCATTTAAACCTTTACTTCCACCTCCTCAATGCTCTAATATAAAAATGCACCATGCATTGGAAACGGTAGAACTCACCATATGGACAAGGCATCCACAGCAACTTCTGCATTCTTTAAATATCCAGCAAAGAGAATCAATGCCATAAAATACCAAAATTCTAAGCTGCGAGGATATACCAAGAAAAAGAATCTATTAAAAATATAAATGATTGACCTGTATTAGTAATTAACAAAAAAACTAAACTAAGACTTGCAGATCTAAACAAAAAATAAAAAAATAAACAACTAATGGTGACACATACACATAAGAGTAATGTCATACAAACAAAAAATTTATACATAATTTATTATTAGAATAATGTGATTAAATAAAAGTTATTCACTTTAAAACAAAATAACACATGTCATGATAATTTTTAATTAAAAAAATACCACTTCTATATCATTGTGAAATTTTCTGTATAAATTTTTTTGAAAAAATAGTATTTTACTACGTATAAACATACTTGTAACGTAGTTAATATACATACATAGATATATACACTCACAAGGTCTACTTCAATGGTCCAACCACTCAGGAGAGTACATGGTTAACTATCTCTTCGCCTATATACGTACTAAAACTGACCACAGCAAAACAAATCAGTCAGAGGTTTAAGCCTCTTACTTACCAAAGCATTATGGCCGATGCAAGGGATAACTTAACGAAACCCCACAGATTCTGGAAAGCCTTCCATGAAAACCCAGACCAAGCTTGACCACAAGCCCCACTGAAGATATACAACAGCTGAGCCACCACTATGAACCACCACGACGCATCCAGCACCACAGCTGCGCCCACCAGCCCCCACCCTAGCCGCATCATCAAAAGCCAGCTGAAGAAACTGTGCAAAACAAGTGCCACCGCCGCTATCGCAGCCATTGCCATCATCTTGCTCTGCGCTTGCAGAAACTTTGCGAGTGGAAAGACCATTGCATAAGCAAAGAGCAGGGGAACAATCCACACCGTGAAAGCTCCGGCTGCCTTTGAAATCTCTGCCGTCTGGCCGATGAAGAACAGAATCGGCGTGGCAAAAATAAAGAGAAACATCATTGCTAGGGCTGTGGTGATAAGGATGACCCAAGATCTCTGCATGTAGATCCCTAGCATGTCTAGCTGGCCGGCCCCGAATGCTTGCCCGCAAAGCGTCTCTAATGCACTCCCCATGCCCAACTGTTTTCAAACATGTTCATTAAAAAAATGAATTAAGACTTCATTAATCACATGAAATATTTATATCTATACTATTATGAAGTAGACTTTTTTTTTTTTAATGAAAACTCCAGGTGAGGCTATTTGTGTTTTTTTTTTTTAACAAAAATAACCCACAACAAGAAGTTAGCTTAGTTTACATTCAAGCACATGTAAATGGTAAGGGTAATATTATACAAATAAAAAAATCATACAAACAAAAATTTTACACTGTCAGAATTTAGTTTTGATACACTCATATTGTAAAAATTTTTTTACATAAACAATGCACCAGAGTATAGCATTTGTTTTTTAAAATTTAAGTACAATATAAACAAGCAAAACTCACAAATACATATCGCATTCTAGTGCCCAATTGTATAAAAAAATTATACATTATTAATGTATCAAAATTAAACTCATAATATCCGAACACTCACACCTTGATTGTTAGTGTGTGGAGTTAGTGAGGTTAGTGGAGTTACTGAATTTGTGTGAGTTATGAGCGTATATATTTTATTCGGTGCATGCAATCTCATTTTTTTTTTAGGATGCGCTGTGATAATGAGAAAGTAGCACGATTTAATTCAAAAGTTTCACCTAATCAAGCACGTCTAGCATATTTTTTTATAGTAGCAGGATCTCTATAAGTAGAAATGGAGGTGAAAAATAAGTGAGGAGTAATGCTATACAACTAGAATATATAACTAGAAAATATAACTAGAATGATGTGATTGAGTTGTGGGTTTATTATTTTAAAATAAAGAACCCATCAAAATGTATTTTAATTACAAAACTGTCACTGCCACATTATTGTGATTCAAAATTCTAGTTATAAATTCTTGAAGAATAGCATTTTTCATAAGTGAAAACACATTGCATGAAAACGCATTATATATATATCCTACCAAGATGCCAAAAGCGAATCCGGCAACGACGGAGTTTCCTACAGACAGCGCTGCGAGCTCTGTAGTTCCGACATGGCCTGCGAAGACTTGAGTAATGGCACCGAGGGAGTATTGGCAAATGGAGGTGAAGATGGCTGGACCTGCAAGGAACCAGAGCTTCTTTGACTCCACAAAGAACTCTCTGAAGAAACATTTTACGCCGCTGATCGGGTTGATGTCACCTTCTTCGGCTGTGAAGGATGAAGAGAAAGAAGGGTTTGGTTGTGCTCGAGGGGTCTGTGGACGGTCAAGCTTATGAACACTATTTCTGGCGGAGAGAAGTGGCTGCTTACTGCTGTCCATGTTAGACGAGAGAGAGAGAGAGAGAGAATATTTGATTTAAGACTTCTCAAATGAGCAATTGAAATTCGGAAAATGGGACTTAAATAAGTAGTACAACTGCTACCATCTTGGCCAATCACACTTCCATTTATTATTATTTGTTCTTGGTGAGGAATCAAATGGAGAACTTTGTTTTTGTACAGAGGAAAATATATTGAAACTACCATGTGATAGCTTTTGTTTATTTAATTTTTTTTATGGGGAATCAAATGGAGAATATTAGTTCATAGACAGTAAGATATATTGATGTTATGTTTTCATCTTAAATTTGTGGATGCAAGAAAAAAAGCAAAAAGTTATAGAAAAATGCCGTGAAACAAACTAGATTTATTTATTTTTGGTTATGTTAGATAAATGAAAATAAAGAATAGCTATTTATAAAAATATTCAATTTTTTTGATTATTTTAAAAAATATACATGTATAAACAATTTCACTTCTTTTTTTTTTTTTGCTTCTTAATATATCTAAGATCTAACGTAGCGTATATATGTCAACAACGTGAGGATCGAGGTTTGGATTTTTCTTTTGCTTGGCCAAAGATTCCACTTACGTTAGAAAATTCACACACCAATACACAATGTGTCCCTTTTTTTCTTTAAACATTAGGGAAGAGCTTGACCTTCATCAATTATTTGCTAATGGGCTTGATGTCAGCGTCGGCAACGAAGGATGAAGAGCAGGAAGTGCTTGATTGGGGATGGCCAGACGTACACCATCTCTAGGGGAGAGAAATGGGTGCTAACTACTCTCCATGGTAGGGGAGAGAGAGAGAGTATTCGATTTAAGACTTATCAAATGAGCAATTGAAATTCGGAATTAAATAAGCAGTACAACTGCTACCGTCTTGGCTAATCACACTTTCATTTATTATTATTTGTTCTCGGTGAGGAATCAAATGGAGAACTTTGTTTTTGTACAGAGGAAAATATATTGAAACTACCATGTGATAGCTTTTGTTTATTTAAATTTTTTTTTGCGGTGAATCAAATGGAGAATATTTTTTTTATAGATAGTAAGATATATTAATGCTATGTTTTCATCTTAAATTTGTGGATGCAAAAAAAAAAAAGAAAAAAAATATAGAAAAATGCAGTGAAACAAACTAAATTTATTTATTTTTGGTTATGTTAGATAAATGAAAATAAAGAATAGCTATTTATAAAAATATTCAATTTTTTTGGTTATTTAAAAAAATAAACATGTATAAACTATTAGGATTTTTAGTTTTGGCTAATTTCGTGAACAAAGACACTTTGTTTGTAACCTCGTTTCAAGTTACATTTGGGTCAAAAAGTCTAAGATTCAAGTTCAAACTACCAGAATATAAGCCGTCCAAGTTGCAATACAACTCTCTAAAGCACGCAGAACTAAAACTTTGAAAGGTCATATCTTTTTGTTCAAGTGTCCGTTCAACCTCCATAATATATGGATTCCATGTTATTTTTCAAAAGCAATCTGAATATGCAAAGATCATGACTCAAGCGAAGTTCGCTCGAGTGATAGTTGAAAGTTCTGCAGAAGCAAAAATTCAGAGATTATCGCTCGAAATTCTCTCGAAGTCCGCTCAAGTGGTACGCCAAAGTCAGTTCCGAATTGAATTCTAATCACATCTAAATCAGTTCAGAATTGAGGACTCTCAAGTCAAACATTCTCAACCAATTAGAAAATAGTTCCAGCCTACTTTTTATGGAGTCTAAAAAATGCTATATTAGTCGATGAAATTGTACGTATTTCATATCTTAGTTCCAGCCTATTTTTTGTGGAGTCTAAGAGATGCTATATAAGTCGATGGAATTGTACATATTCCATATCTTTGAAATTTAGAAAAGATTAACAAGAAAGAAGAACAGAGTGTGGGGAATACAATTCAGATCTTAGTAAAGTAATCATAAATGAATTGCTAAGCATATAGAGTTTCTTCACCGGAGTACTAAACTGAAGAACATAGTTATAAGATCGTCTTGGTGGATTCCGAGGACGAAAAAGAATACCGTGCTGATTCGTTGTTAAGGTCGAAGTCAGCGAGAACAGAAATTCGAGAAGTTGAGCAAGTAATCTTAAACCGGAGTTCGTGGGGATTCGGATGGCAATTGTGGAGATTCAATTGTTATGGTTGTAAGTCATACTTGTGTAATCTATTTATTATAGTGCTTGGTCTGTTAGACGTGATTTTTTTTCGAGTTTGGATTTCCATGAGATATTGCTGTGTCTCTTTATTATTGTTATGTGATGTATACATATGAATGATCACTTAGATAAAAAGAATTAAATAAAATTTCTTAGACAAATAAATAATCATAAGTCTTAATCCGTAAAATTAAAAAAATTTCATAATAATTTCACTCCTTTTTTTTTTCTTTCTTCTTGCTTCTCAACATATCTAAGATCTAACCTATCGTATATATGTCTAAGTACGTGAGGATCGAGGTTTGGATTTTTGTTTTGCTTGGCCAAAGATTCCACTTACGTGAGAAAATTCACACACCAATACACAATGTGTCCCTTTTTTCTTTAAACATTAGGGAAGAACTTGACCTTCATAAATTATTTGCTAATGGGCTTGATGTCAGCGTCGGCAACAAGGATGAAGAGCAGGAAGTGCTTGATTGTGGACGGCCAGACGTACACCATCTCTGGGGGAGAGAAATGGGTGCTCACTACTCTCCATGGTAGGAGAGAGAGAGAGAGAGAGAGTATTCGATTTAAGACTTCTCAAATGAGCAATTGAAATTCGGGAATTAAATAAGTACGTAGTACAACAGCTACCACCTTGGCCAATCACACTTTCATTTATTATTATTTGTTCTTGGTGAGGAATCAAATGGAGAACTTTGTTTTTGTAGAGAGGAAAATATATTGAAACTACCATGTGATAGCTTTTGTTTATTTAATTTTTTTTTTTGCGGGGAATCAATTGGAGAATATTTTTTTGTAGACAGTAAGATATATTGATATTATGTTTTTATCTTAAATTTGTAAACGTAAAAAAAAAGGAAAAAGAAAAATACAGTGAAACAAACTAAATTTATTTATTTTTGGTTATGTTAGATAAATGAAAATAAAGAATAGCTATTTACAAAAATATTCATTTTTTTGATTATTCAAAAAAATAAACACGTATAAACAATTTTGCTTCTTTTCTTTTCTTTTTCTTTCTTGCTTCTCAACATATCTAAGATTTAGCGTAGCGTATATATGTCTGGTACGTGAGGATCGAGGTTTGGATTTTTCTTTCGCTTGGCCAAAGATTCCACTTACGTGAGAAAATTCACACACCAATACACGATGTGTCCCTTTTTTTATTTAAACATTAGGGAAGAGCTTGACCTTCATGAATTATTTGCTAATGGGCTTGATGTCAGCGTCGGTAACGAAGGATGAAGAGCAGGAAGTGCTTTATTGTGGAGGGTCAGACGTACACCATCTCTGGGGTAGAGAAATGGGTGCTCACTACTCTCCATGGTAGGAGAGAGAGAGAGAGAGAGAGTTCGACTTAAGACTTCTCAAATGAGGAAATAAAATTCGGAACATGGAATTGAATTTAAAGAGTTTAGCTTTAATTAACTAACAATAAAGATATTTGTGACCACTTGCATAAAACATGAAAGAGTACTTAGACTTATGACACGTGTCACATTTTGATTTATGTTTATATAAAAAAAAAGTTTGCACTATGAATTAAAATTAAATTCTAATTTAAATATGTAGTCCAGCTGCAACCATGTTGCTCAACCATGCTTCTATTTTTTTATTTTTCCACTTGTGGGGAATCAAATGGAGAACTTTATTTTATAGAGAGTAAGACACATTACATGATTACATCTACCACTTGATAGCTTTTATTTATTTTCATTTATGAGGAATCAAACAGAGGAAAATTCACCTTTTAAAATGAATAGGTATAACAGATTTAATCTATCCCTACAAACTTTTAGAGACGTTCATCACATAGTTTATATGACATATCCTAATATCCACTTTTAATTATTTAATCGTCAATGCAAGCTTTGACCCCACATGGCACATAAAGTACCATAATTTTTTTTTTTTGGTTGTGTTCCTTTTGGTTTCGGGTCATGGTGTCCAAGCCAGCTTATTAGCAACTCGATTAATTCCCATCACACGACTAATTTCTTTCACAATCTAGTCAAATGTAATTCATGAACATTAAAACTAAAAAATTAATAAGAGAAAATTTTCTTTCAGCTTCACATATAAAGTACCAGAAACTGTCAACCCCATAATTTGGCCATGACAGCCAAATTAATGGGTGACTGACAAGTGGACAATGGCAAAGCCGCCAAATTTTCTTAAATAAAAAATGTGCATCCTGAAAATAGAAGAAAACAGTGCCATGTGACATGGTGAAATGGTTGGAATTTGATAACAGGTAGTATTTGTAAATTGAATAAATTAGAGATAAGAACTGGTAAAATTATGGAGGAGAAGAACTTATCAGTAATTGACCTGCTAAGCCTCTATAAATAGAAGAAATGTTTGCTTAGTTCAGAGTCATAGCACCAATTAATCACTCTTAACAAATCATTACCATTGTTATCAATCATCTTATTCTTCATATGCTCTCATTCATTAGCTCTACCATTAGCTCTCTAAGTAACCAGGTCTAGTCTTTAGTCATTTAGTTTACTAAAGCAGTGAAGTAGCCTTGCAAGTTTAATCGCTTCATTTCACTACACAATTTCCCTCAAATTTATTTTCGGTAAATTATTTCTCACAATACGCGTTTTGTTTTAAAAATAAAATACTCTCATACAATCATACTACTCTGCATGTATAAAAAAATTATTGATATGCATGCGTAACGAAATATCTATGAAGAAATAAATAATTAAGTTGTCCCTCTCTCTAACAATTTAAACTTTTAGATGAGTTGGTGGTCAATAATTTAACATGGTATTGCAGCAGGCAAAGATCTTGAGTTCAAATCTCACCGCCTACTCATGAATATTTTTATGCGTTTGACCCACTTATGATCAAGAGCTTGGCCATACGTGAGGGGGCGTGTGAAGAAAATAAATAATTAAGTTACTTCTCTCTCTAACAATTTAAGCTTTTAGATAAAATGATAGTCAAGCGGGCAAAGGTACTGAGTTCAAATCTCACCGCCTACTAGTGAATATTTTCACGTGTTTGACCTGCTTATGATCAAGAGTTTAGCCACATATGCGAGGGTGTGTGAAGAAATAAATAATTAAGTTGTTCATTTTTCTAGCAGTTTAAGCTTTTAGATGAGTCAACAACACCAAAAGTTAGAAATATATACTTATCAGCAAGTTCAACACTTATTGTATTATAGATTAATCTATTTCACATACTTTCGTTGTCTACGAATGCATTAGTCTTTAGATTCATTTCTGTAGCGAACATGCCGGAAATGAATAATAATCACCAAGACAAATAGCTGGTGGAACCGTGGAAGCCCATTAGAAATGGGTCCTAGATTAATAAGTTTATTTTTGACACCTTTATAAATGCACCAGTTCTCATGAGAGGCATTAGGAATCCAATTACAATGGGAGACACCTTGATTTAGTTCATTATGAAACGCAACTAACACACAGGAACTTTCCAGAAATGGATAATTTTCTTTTATGAGTCCAACATAAGTGCATTGACTGACTATATGATTGTTGTTGTTGGCAAATCCTCCTTGACAGGGCTAAGATTAGTAACATGAAAATGTTGAAATTCTCGTAGAAAATGAGTATTTGAGACTCTGGATGGGAAAAAAAAGAAAACATAACTTTTAAATCCATCAACATATTTTATTGTCTCCTTTCTTGCTTTAGAAAGATTGCAGCTAGTGAGCTAGCATTTTTCGGCAGCTCTCTCAGTTGGTTAGCTAGTGTCATTGGCCTTCGGCTTCTGGCTTTCGGACTAGTAGCTAAATCGCTTTCGTTTTTAGGGGAGAACGGAACCAGGCATAAGGAGCTTCAATCGCTATTGGTAGTTCACCCGCCGGAGAAAAAAAGGGCAGTTGCTGTCGAACAGTAATTCTGAAAATAAGTCGGGGCCCTTTGAGTAGAGATTGGAGGTTGTCAATCTCCCCAATCTCATAGTTGGGATGATTGTGTTTAGTTGTTTTCTTTTACCAAACCGTCGAAGAATTTGCTTGTAGTAGCCCTTTTTTAGTAGATTAAGCTTGGTAGCTGTAACCTATTTACATAGGCTCGAGAAGGGTAGGCTCGCAGCTTCGCTCAGCAGAAGAGCCTTACTTTCTGTTATATTTGTAAAGCGCTATCAAATGCTCATTTGTTAATTGGAAAACTTGAAATAGCATTGCCTGGGGATGGGGATCTTTTTATCTTCAGGCTGATCTTGTAAACTGGCCTGGTCGAGAGAGCGGGCGAGTTTTGTTGAGACCATCGCTATTTTTTGGGTGGGATTCGTGTTCAAGCTCAGACAGAAGCTAATCATTTCAATTGGGGTGGGCTACCGAGTTGATATTCAGTTTTGCATTTTCTGTCAAGAGAACTAGAAAAATAAAACTGTTTTAATATGCTTACAGCCATGAAGAGAATTGATTTTTTTTTTTTGTTTTTTTTGGCTAATCGGGTATTCAGGCTAATTTACGCGTAACTTGAATAATTTCGAGATCTGTGTAGTCTTTCCGTCTCACACAAATAAGATAATTACCAGAGATGAAAGATATTGAAAAAAATTCTTGCATTTTAACTAGAGTCAAACTCTTCATTTTTTTTAGGAAGTCATGAGTTTTAACCAACTAGACTAACCCAGTTAGTTGAAGAGAATTGACTTCCACCATTAAAGTTATTGATGAAATAGTGCTTAATAGATGAGAATACGAATGATTCCTGGCAAACTTTCATCTTAATTGGCACATAATAATAGCTTGACACACATGTTAAACTTGAAAACCAGTAGGAGACACAAAGGAATGCCAAATAAGTAGCAGCAACCCAAGTTCACAAATGCGACATGGACGGGCTTTGATTTTTCTTTGGGGACTCCGCTCTAAGCCCAATACTAAACGCCCATCTACAAGTCCCAGCAGTTCGATCGTTCTGATTTCAGACCCTTCATTAGCCCCTCTCTCTCTATACATATATATTGGCTGCAGATCAAGCTACAGTTGTGTACGGAAGATTTCGTTTTCTCTCACGTATCTCTTGTCACTACTCTCCTGGTAAATTCATGCCCTAGGGTTTCGCACCTATTGTTATTAAAAGAAGAGCGCCGTTCATCACGTCATTTTTTTGTTTCATTGATATTTTGTTGGTAAAGCAAATACAGATCACAATCCCTGCGACAACAGCTCTTCTTATCTCTCTCTCTCTGGCCTGGTGCCTTCCCTCTCTTGCTCTTTCCACTGAAAACCAGTATCAAAAAGCATTTTCGACGGCGGCGGATTTCAAAACCTAGGCCTGATCACTCACAAGTAAGTTATTCGCTCTCTTCTCATCACTCGTTCACCTCTCTGTATATATTCACATGTTTTTATATATAAATAAACACGGCACTAACTTCAAATTTTATATTTATGTTATTAATTTATTTGGCATCATTAGCACTACCACGAGTCACTGCTTATTCTTTTTTATTTAAATTTTGTTTAAAATTTAAATTTTTAATAAAAAATTAAAAAATATATATAAAAAAAATAATAACATTCTTTATTTTTATATTTTTTCTCATTAAAAATTCAAATTCTCAGCGGAGCCTAAGGTTCAATGCTTATAAAACAAGGGGCTGTAGGTTTTTCAGTTTGGGCTTACGTTCAAATATCATAAATTTAACTATTCAATGTGATTTCAATTTTTTTTCTATTCATTTTCATAATGTTTCGTTTGTAGCTCGAATTTTTGGTGGTTTGTTTTTTCTACCAAAAATTTAGATTTCAAGCGAAGCATAAAAGTAACGAAAAAAAATCACATATAATGAAAAAAAATCTGGAGAGAATGAAATTTTAGTAGAACAATTTGTAAAAATAACAGCCATAGTTATCTAAGAAACTTATTTTTAGATGATTAATTTAAAACAAAATAGACTATATTTTATAAATGTATAATTATTTAAGAAAATTAATTTAAAAATATCTTAAATTTTAATAGTTTAATTTATACAAATCTATCATATCATATCACATTTTAAGGGATGTAGCGTGTCACCTCCTCGCACTACATATCTAAACGATCAGCTTTACAGTTAACATTGAATAGAACCAAACAATAAGTAGGATCGTCGAACAACATGGTTGGTAACCAACAGCAACAAAGAGTAGGAAAACGCAAGGAATGGCGCACATTTACGGACGAAGAGAGGCAGATATACAGCAAAAAGGTTAAGGAGAGCGAGGTATGTATATCAATCCTGCATAGATGCATATGGAATCCTATTTTTGTTTACTTTTGTACTTCATATTATTCTTTCAATCATATTATTTCCCTCGACTCTCCTCTCCTCTACAAAAAACATATTCTCACATTATATTTATATGTGTACAGGGGTTTGATGTTGGGTATGTTCCCAGTGAGGTACTTGAGATGGGTGTAATGAGACCTCTTTCGTACTTTGAACAGGATCCTAAGATGTTTGGGAAGCTCAAAATTTTTTCAAAGGTAGCCATTGACAAGTACAACAAAGAAAACGTACGTGTGTGTAATTTTGGTTGATTAAATTCTTCCTTGACTATTTTATGAACTCCTCTTTCTTGGTTTTGGGTTTAACTTCTTCCTCAAATTGTAGAAAACTCAATACCAGTTTGTGAAGGTCCTCAAGGCAAACCGTCGGCTTGTTGCTGGTTTTATGTATTATATTACCTTTCAAGCCAAGGATATGGCGGGGGCGGTCCCTGAGAACTTCCAAGCTCTCGTGTATGCTGGTATATGTGAGACAAATCTCAAGTTGTGCAGGCCTGAACCAAAATCCTGATTACCAAAGGTATGTTTTGTTTCATTTTATATTGCAATCTGGCCTGGTAGAGGGCTGGTAAAATCATCATGAGTTTTGTTCAGACCACTGCTATTTTTCAGTGGGTTTCGTGTTCAAACGTCAGGCAGAAGCTAATCACTTCAACCGGGATGGGCTACCTAGTTGATATTTTAGTTTTGCATTTTCTCTCAAGAGAACTAGAAAATCAGAATTGTTTTAATATTTATACAACCATGAAGAGAACTGGGTTTTCATCAAGGTGGATTGATCACCCAATGCATGTTGGGTTCACTCTATAACACAGTTAAAACCCTGCTTCGGATATTACACACCTACAATCTTGCGATCTATTTTGAAAAAATTGAATCGAACCATGTAGAAATTCCCACTTTACCAAAATAGGTTCCCCATTTTGATCACCTTGGTTCACTCTTTTACTACAAACAATTTGATGAAAGCTTTTTACTCTACTTCTGTGCAATAAAATGATACAGTTTACACCTAGCTAACTGTCTTAAATAGACTACTAGAGATGCCCACATTATTGACATAGCAGGTCCACAAGTCTGACGACGTTCTTTGAATATCCAGCTCAGAGAGTTAGCGCCATAGTGTACCACGTTTCTAAGCTGTAAAATTCTTGAAAAATGAATTTCATAACAAAAACCATTGATGTATAAGTATATAGTGTACATATACATTGTATGCGATCAAAATTCAACTGCACAAAAGAAACATTGTAAGTAAAAGATTCCACAAAAATCTTCCATGTTTATTCAAAATCAATTTACTAAGGTTTGTTTGGATATTTAAGAACAGATCAAAGCATTTCAACCAGAAAGATAATATATGCAAGAATAGTGGCACTTTAGTTTTAATAAATCCATGTCTCAGCTTCTTAATAAATGTCATGGCAAAGGGAAGCCTTAT
Organism: Euryodendron excelsum; assembly: GCA_033060915.1. Lineage (NCBI taxonomy): Eukaryota > Viridiplantae > Streptophyta > Magnoliopsida > Ericales > Pentaphylacaceae > Euryodendron > Euryodendron excelsum. Next base: position 13,480,266 of record CM065378.1, on the reverse strand, counting down.
GGTTAAAAATAGTCAGAGGCAACTGTAATCCTTAGGCTTTGTTTGGCCTTCAAAAAATATCAGAGAAGAGGAAAAAGGAAAGAAAAAAATAGTTTCCTTAATTGTTTCTTCGGTTCTTTATCTCGTTATAAGAAGTCAGCCATACTTACCAGATCATAACAATTTAAATGCCCACATGCAATATCTTTTTTGAAGTATCACAGAGAACACGATGGGGATTTGTGTTGGCCAATTAAATGGAGTTTTTTTTTTTTTGGTAAAAAAATTATGTATGAATAGAATTTCACTCCATGAACATGTGACATTACAAAATGTGCTTTGTGGCTATGAAATTTCATCAGCCTGGGATTCTATAACACAGAAAAGTTGAGTTGCTCTGATTCATGATGAAAATGAAGTATTAGATGGCAAGCATGTAGGTAGAACAACAACCATCTTTGTCGCAGACGGTGATTATGAATGCTATTAAAGAGATAATCAAACCACTTTTAATAAGTTGCGTCATCCCAAGAATGAGCCTAGGAGAAAACGTCCACAACTTTCATCTCCAAAAAGTTTTTAGGGAGCAATCACGGGCACAAACAAAAAGTTTATTTTTCCTTGAAATTGGTATTATGTACATTTTGTTTTTCACTATTTTTCTTCAATTATCTAAATTGATTGTTGACTTCTGTTGTAACATAGAAAGTGAAGGCTGCATTTTAATGCAAATGTAAGAAAGTTAATTTATTTATGTGATTCTATTACATTCTGACACTCATTTTTGTTTTTTTTCATTTGAAGTCTCCATGGATTTATATTTATGTCTATAAATATGTTGTTTGCATACTAAGTAGAGTTTTAAATGATAGTGTTTGTATCTTTACAGCTAAAGGTCGTCCGATACAAAAGGAAATATTTGCAGCATAGAGCTTATGAAGTGGACTTCAATTTTTGCTTGAGGAAGTCTTGGGTATACCTAATTTGATTTATATTTTATCAACCTTTTGTTTAATTGTTGTGAATAGGTAATTTCAATTAGTGTGTTGAATGGCACAAGTTATTGTGAGGAATATGTTTTGATTGGTTTTTTTTATTGTATCGGATAGTTCAAACCTTGAATGTATGGCACAGCTTATTAAGCTGATTATATGAATGTTTCTCTTTAGGAATCGTCAGCATTCATTTCATATTGGTTAGATACAACGATTTTGTTGGTTTTTATATATTTTCATTAGTTAAGCCCATATGACAAAAATATTTCACATTTTTCCTATCGTCAAGTTTGATTTATACAAATTTTGCAATGTTGCGCGCAAGGTATGTCAAAGAAGTGGACAATCTATGAAAATTTTTTTTTATAAGATTTATAGATAGAATATACGGAAACTTTGAGCATTTTATTATATAGTTTTTTTTTTCCTTTTTCCTGGGTGGCCCATCTTTACATTAATTTTTTGAGACTTTTTTCAATTAATTTTGTGTTCCCATTTTCTTTGAACTGGCTGGTGTACGTCTAGGGGTGGGTTTTTCGAATTCTGTGGTCTAAGTTGGAGTATTAAGGGGCATAGTGAATGTGTTTTCTTGCTATGCTGCCTGTTTATATGAGTGATGTTCGTTTTAATTGCAATTCCTTGTGTGTCTTCCTCATCCTAATTCTATTTGTTGAAATCTCAAATTAAGGGGGTATGCGTTTGCTGAATGAAACACTTACTTCCAATTTCTTGGTACTGAATATTTTTTCAGTTTTTAAGTTTGCTTTGGATTAACTACTCTAATGTCCAATGGATGCACTAAATGCCGGGATAAAATGAAAATCATTACGGGTAAAATGTCACAAAATTATAACTTAATAGTATATTTCTCTTGGATTCTACTTTTAGTGAATCAATTATACATTTTAAATATTTTAGATCACAAGGTCCCGTGCATGGTACGGGTTAACGCTAGTTATTTGCATATAGAAATGTTGAAATTATTAATCGGTCTTTGATGTTCCCCATCGTTTCGAGAAAATATTGGGTACAACAAACAAGAAAACTATTCAATCCAGATATTTACAGATCGCAGATGGGGATTTGGATCCTCATCTCTATTCTATTACTTAATGAATTATACGAAACTTCATAGATATTTTATCAAAACTATATCGTTCTATATTAAAATTTATTTTTTTACATATAACCAGAAAATTATTTAGAATTAATTACAAACACAATCTTTAAACTATAATTCAGTATCATTAAACCCCTTAAATTCTAAAACATAATACATTGACCACCTGAACTATTAATTTGTATTAATCAACACTTCTGTTAGTGATTTGTTAAGAAAATAGATGAAAATTTATCATGTAACTTGCACATAGTTACAAAAGTATAATTTTATAGCTAAATTGATGTATCTTTTTATAATAATTATTTAATAACTGAAATACTCCTTGTATTGCCCCAATATTTACATATCATTTCAAGGAACATTACAGTCATTAGACAATTACTATAACAAGAGAAAATAAATTTAGGTATAAAATCATACTTTTGTGAGTATGTAGAAGTCATATAATAATTTTTAATCTATTTTCCTAACAGATTGCTAACAAAAGGTATTGATTGATACAAATTGATAGTTAAGGGATCAATGTGTTACATTTTATAATTTAGGAGAGTTTAGTGATACAGAGTAGTGGGTATGTTTGTAATTAACCTAATTATTTATTTTTAAGTAAGTTTTAAGTTAACTCATTTGAACCATTTATTTTTATATTAGCTAACTATCAACAACTCAATCAATAAAATAAAGGTCTCCATTCCAACTATATATAAATTTATGTTAACAGAAGTAAATTTTGCTTTGGCAATAATAATAACAGGACGATATGTAGATTTTGCTGTAATTTCTGATATGGAAGCATATGACTTTCATTCATAATTCTAAAGTGCCTACAATATCTTATAATGAACTATTAGTGGGGTTCAATAGATTCTTAGCCATTGGCCATAAAATTTCCAAGAAAAAATGGCTTTAATTACTGAAATTGGACTACATGCATACTTCCAAAACATAGTTTTGCCTTCACAAAAATAATAATAATACTTCCAAAAACATTATTGATGAAACATGGCCTTCATTATTAATTGAATGTCACCCAAAAAAAATGTGGCTTGCTTTCGTACACGTTTTGATCATCGTCTTACTTCAAGCTCTCTTATCATTCTTTTCGGGACCCACTCTCCCTTCCCACTGCTTTATTCTCTCTCCAGCAATGGAAGCCTGCGTTTAGCACCAAATTAAATTAAGGACTTCTTTATTTGAAAGAAATCGACGCACCTTTGGTCTATTTAACTCTTCTTCTTCCTCCTCTTGTGTGTGCCAGTGTGTGTTTTTGATTTGTGGTAATAGTTACCTCTTTGTTCCAGTTTGTTCTATAAATCATCCAAAATAGGACAAACGTTTGTAGGATTGTTCCCGACAGCATTCCGCGCCAAACACCCTGAATTTTATTATGAAGAATGTATAACAGCCCAAAAAAAAGCAGAGAACAACATTGTTTTTTCTTTTTTAATTGTTAAAACAATATTAGTTTCCTAGTTCTACGATTCTTAGTTATCTAGTTTCTTTATGTGTTTAGGTTCTAGGGTTCTACTGCTTCTCTCTCTATTTCTCTTTCTAATTATTCTAACTTGGTATCAGAATTCTTCTAACAATAAGAAAGATGACAACATTGTTTCTCTTTTAATTTTAAAAATATGATCTCATTTATGTAACAACTAATGATTGCCGTTGACAAGCAAAAGCATGCCGCTGGTGATTTATGAAGATTGATCATATAGAGGAGAGAGAGAGAGAGCACAACTAAGAAAATGACAATTTGCGACGGCAAAAAACCGTCGCAAATGGGGAGTTGCCGTCGCAAATGACTATTTGCACCGGATAAGCGACCGCAAAGCAAGGGTCGGTAATGGTGGGGTGGCAAATAGTTTTAGCGACGGCCAAGCGACGGCATCGGCCACTTTTAGCGACAGTTATAACCCGTCGCAAATACAGTCGCAGATAAAAAATAATTGCGACTGAATTTTACCGACACAAATACTTTTTTTTACGACGGTTTTAACCCGTCGCTAATAATTTGCGACACTAATGCCGAAGGGTTTGTACCCTGGCAATTACTATTATTAGCGACGGATAAAACCATCGCAAAAAGGGTCGAAACTGAAAATACAGCCGACTGCTCCCACCTTTAGCGACAGTTTGATGCCGTCGCTAATACTTTTTTTTTTGGAGGAAAAAACCATTTCCCCTTATTAATTACAAATAATGTTTGTAATTTTTTGTTACACCTGATAAAATACATATTTAACATAATCGAAATAAACAAAATTCTGACATTCATTTAAATTCAAATACTTAACAAAATAAACAAACTTTTAAACATTTATCCAAAAAAAATAATATCTCCCAATAACATCGAAATGGTTTAATTAAATTACATATAGTCTGTCGCAAAATAACATTCCTAATCCAACGTCCATACAATAAAAGAGTTTTTAGTTTATCACAAACTAAGGCCATATAGGAGCATCATTGAACTATTCTTTAAGAACAACCTGAAAAAAAAAATCAAAATATTAGATTCAATAGTAAATTACACAATAAAGATAATTAATAAATATGCATGTATTTATATGGGGTTATTGAAATAAAAATACAATTTACATCACGAGAATGCCAAGCTACATGTCGGCTGACAGATTCTCTAACAGTTTTAACATGTTGCCGAGATCTTTATAAGAGAGCATTACGTTTCCGGACATTCTGAACAAAAACTTTATAGAAATTTGGATCCAATGGTTCTCCACCAAAATTTTGCCAAAGGATTCGTACTAATAAGAAGTCCTTCGGCTTATTCGAGTTTCGGAATATCAAAACAAAGCAAAGAAACCTTTACTCCTTTCTACAACAATGAGTGGAATGTCTTAAAAATATGAAAGAAATTTCTTATATATAACACAAGTAAAAAAATTAACACGATCGTCAATAAAAAACAAATATTTCTAGAACATGCTACGTGTCAAGTTTGACGGACTTCCGAGATCATTTGCCGGTTTTAGTACCGAAACGGGTTGAAAAACAATTTTTTCTCAAATAAAAGTAAGGAAAAAATGCTACAACTCTTAGACCGTGACTCCGGCAACCGTGCAATTTTTTCCCACACGTCACTTTTGCCTAGAACATGCTACGTGTCAAGTTTGATGGAATTCCGAGGCCGTTTGACGGTTTTAGTACCGAAAGAGCTTGAAAAACTGTTTTTTATGAAAAACAAATAAGGAAAAATTGCCACAACTCTTAGACCGTGACTCCGGCAACCGTGCCATTTTTTCCCACACATCAGTCGTGCCTAAAACATGCTACGTGTCAAGTTTGACGGACTTCCAAGATCGTTTGACGGTTTTAGTACCGAAACGGGTTGAAAAACAGTTTTTTATGAAAAAAAAGTAAGGAAAAAATGTTACAACTCTTAGACCGTGACTCCGGCAACTGTGCCGTTTTTTCCCACACGTCACTCTTGCCTAGAACTTGCTACGTGTCAAGTTTGACGGAATTCCGAGGCCGTTTGAAGGTTTTAGTACCGAAAGAGCTTCAAAAACTGTTTTTTATGAAAAACAAATAAGGAAAAATTGCCACAACTCTTAGACCGTGAGTCCAGCAACCGTGCCGTTTTTTCCCACACATCACCCGTGCCTAGGACATGCTACGTGTCAAGTTTGACGAACTTCCGAGATCGTTTGACGGTTTTAGTACCGAAACGGGTTGAAAAACAATTTTTTATGAAAAAAAAGTAAGGAAAAAATGGTACAACTCTTAGACCGTGACTCCGGCGACCGTGCCGTTTTTTCCCACACGTCACTCTTGCCTAGAACTTGCTACGTGTTAAGTTTGACGGACTTTCGAGACCGTTTGACGGTTTTAGTACCGAAAAGCGTTGAAAACTGTTTTTTATGAAAAAAAAGTAAGGAAAAAATGTCACAACTCTTAGACCGTGAGTCCGGCAACCGTGCCATTTTTTCCCACACGTCACTCATGCCTAGAACATGCTACGTGTCAAGTTTGATGGACTTCTGAGACCGTTTGACAGTTTTAGTACCGAAAAGCGTTGAAAACTGTTTTTTATGAAAAAAAAAGTAAGGAAAAAATGTCACAACTCTTAGACCGTGAGTCCGGCAACCGTGCCGTTTTTTCCCACACGTCACTCGTGCCTAGAACATGCTACGTGTCAAGTTTGATGGACTTCCGAGACCATTTGACGGTTTTAGTACCGAAAAGGGTTGAAAAACAGTTTTTCATGAAAAAAAAGTATGGAAAAAATGCAACAACTCTTAGACCGTGAGTCCGGTAACCGTGCCGTTTTTTCTCACACGTCACTCGTGCCTAGAACATGCTACGTGTCAAGTTTGACAGACTTCTGAGACCGTTTGACAGTTTTAGTACCGAAAAGGGTACAAAAACAGTTTTTTCTTAAAAAAAAAGTAAGGAAAAAATGCAACTCTTACATATATTTATTGTGTTATTAATTCATTACTATTATGAACTATTATGAGATGTTATTAGATGTTATTAGTTCATCTCAAACTAAGTTTGTCTTCTATTAGTTCATCTCAAACCAATTATGAGATGTTATTAGATGTTATGGACCAATTACTATTATGAGATGTTATTAGTTCATTAAGTGTGCATATATTTAATGTGCTCATAAACTAAGTTTGTCTTCTATTAGGAAAGAGATATCTATTTTTCTACTCTTGATAGGTGGAGTACCAAGCAACGGTACAAAAAGGTAATGAAAAAAGAGTGATAAATTTGTATAACATCATCAAGGTACCATGAGGATACCTGCTCCGAAGGTGGAGGTGCTGAATCCGAACGCTGTAATGAGGGCGAACGATATGGTATAGCATCATCACCTACTAACTCATGCCGTATCTGGTGCCCGCTAGATGCATCCGGTACCTAAATGTTATGGTAAACTATATTACATCAACTTCGTGGAGTATATAATCGAATATTAAAAATAATATATATATACATAAGTTAATTTAAGGAATTAATCAATTGTATGGTGACCTCTCAGGTGGCATGTACAGATATGAGACCGGCCTTCATCAATTGCATGGTGACCTCTCGGGTAATCTCCTCTCTCAACTCTTCTCGCAGCTCATCTTTTAGATCCTCTCTCAATGTCATCCTAACCTGTCGGGTGATCTATTCCACCATAGCGGGCTCCGTCTGAGACTGTGACACACCAACCTGTTCCCCATAAACAATATCTCGTAAAATGCCAGTGCCGTATATACGGCAGTAGCCATGTCCATCATCTCCGAACACTTAGTGGAATATTTTATCTCGAGTATAATCCGTCCGTTGGTCCTCAGGCACCTCTTCTAAAAGTCGATTAAATTCATTCTACAATTCCAAAACACAAATTAATTGACAACATTAAAAAATACGAATCCTAATATTTTAATAAGTATTGCTTACAATGTAAAGAACCAGATCAGGGTCATCTGCTCGACGAGTCTTCAAGTAGACACTCATCTTGTTTGCCCGTTCCCCAGCCGCTTCCGTCTAATTTACCAAGCATATAGTATGACTAATGAATGCTTCAACCAAAAAGATGTAATAAAAATGTTAAATTTTGTCATTGAATATATACCTCATGGCGTATTACGAAGAACGGTGTCTTCCCAGTGTTATGAGGTGGGCCACGAAGCTCCCTATTCCTGGAATTCTTTTGCGCAATTTCCTACAAAAGAGTGGCATAATTAACTGACATAAGGACAATCCGGGTGTTATTGCAAATGACTATGATGCCTTCTACTCATACCGCTGCGTACTCAGTCCTCCAATAATCCACGAGCTCTCTCCAATGATCTGGACAGATGCCATGAGGACAATCCGGATAACGGTCCAGAATATGTCAGAATGGTGTAAAATGATTTTTCTTTGTATGGTATTTGTGATCCTTCCACAACTGCCGACATTTTGCTAGGCAAATCGGTTTGTACTCATCCGGACAAGGTTCCAAGTTACGCTACAAAAAAGAATTTAAAAAAAAATTTAGTCATCAATGTAATTGATAAATAATAAAGTTTTTATTGAATGGATAAACAATAAACTTTTTACCTTAACATCCTCCCAAATCTGTTCAATCAAATGTAGGGGTACCTGTGGCCAATCAGTATATATCAATGGTATATTGCGACGCACAAGGACGCCCAACTGCCCTGAGAGTTTGTTCTGTTTCTTCTCCTCTATTGGGCACCACATCTTATCAAATACGACATGATATTTAAAATTGTCACCACCCCAATCACGAATGCCCAACGCCAAGCCTCGTCCCTTTTTTTAAGATGATGTGGATGACTCGGTACCTGATGGCCCTGAAGGAAGTGAATCCAAAATAACAACTATACATTATAACATTTATAAATAGGTAGATAAAATGGTAAACATTTATTAAATACAAGCTAAGTTTAGATGGAACATTTATACCTGATAGCCCTGAAGGAGCTGGCTGTAAGGGTGGATGTGATGAAACTGTCGGTGAAGGACGAGATTGTTGCAGCGTAGGTTGTTGGGATGGAATTGAGTCAGTACTAACATTCTGAGATGTACTCACAGACTACAACATATCAGATAATGTCCGACCAGTAGCTCTCTTCCTTTTCGCCATAATAACCTGGTAAGATAAATATAACGTATATACAAATGACATAATTGTAAAAACATGCAACCATAATCCATTAGTATCATTTCATTGGCTTTATATATTCATAAAAACATGCATTAATGCAATACATATACAAAAAATTATTGCTAAAGTTGATGTAATACATACTCAATAAACTGTTGCAATACATATTCAAAAATTTGTTGCAATACATATTCAAAAAACTTTTGCAAAATAGAATATACTCTTAGACATGAGCATCAACTGTTACTCCTTCTGTTCCTTCCCTAACCCAATGAACATCTACATCATGAAGGGCGATAATTTCTTCTAATTGTTGACTTGCATAAGGCTCAGCTTGAGTGTCTGAGGAATGCATATCATACAAACTTCTCCGTGACATTTTCACAACAACATGCCAGTCTGGTTGTAAGGGGTCTGGAGCATACCAAACCTGCTCTGCTTGGGACGCAAAGATGAAAGGTTCATTGGTCTCTCGATCATCTCGTTACAACAAATAGTTGAAGTTGACCAATGTAAACTTGAAAGCATCTTCCTTCTTCCCACGAATGTTATCAACCCAATCACACTTAAACATGACAAATTTCACGCCATTATTGTATTGGATTTCAACAATATCAGTCAACTTCCCATAATAGTACACAAACACCATACAAGGATTATTATCCCTTCGACTAGCATAACTCAGGGTCTCAGCCTTTAAACTTACTCCACTATTTTGAGTAATTTGACTGTCATCTATGTGCTTGACACGAAAATGAAACCCATTGATGTTGTAGGCATTATACCTCCATCCCATGTCATTAGGACCATTTGCCAAATTATTGATTTCATCCGACAATGTGGTATTAGTTGTTATTCGTAAAGTTTGAACCTGTTATGCAAAGGAAGGTACATTTATATTCATTGAGGATACGTAAATTAGGGTGGACTGAAAAAAATATATAAAAAAAAACATACATGGTTGTTGAACCAAGTGTGGAATGTTTGAAAATGCTCGCACTGAATTTGACGATTATCTGCTTGAGGCATTTTTTCCTTAAGGAATTCAAGGTGAATACTGTGTAGTAAAGTTAGACATCAATATCATGTATATATAACTACAACATACTTAAAGATGAGTGGAATTAATTTATAAAAAATTGCTTACTTTATGAATGGTGCCACTGATTTAGTGTTGAACAAGATATAGCGATGAGCTTGAATCAATAGATTGTCCTGAAGACGACAGTATTTGCCTTTACTTTCTGGACCATCTTTGTTCCGCACCGGCCGATTCATTTTGGTTTCCATGTCATCCAGATATTGAGCACAGAAATTCATGCAATCTTCCATCAAGTACCCTTTAGCTATTGAACCCTCTGGGAAAGCTCTATTTCGAACATATTCTTTCAACGTTAGTAGATACCTTTCAATTGAGTACATCCATCGGTATTGAACTGGTCCACATAACAATGCTTCATCTGCTAAATGTATGGGCAAGTGTTCTATTATATCAAAGAAAGCAGGAGGGAATAATTTCTCAAGATGACACAGAGTTACTGCTATACGATCTTGAATATGCTGCAAGTCAGTAGCACGATTCACCTTTGAGCATAGTTGTTTAAAGAAATTGCTCAATTCAATCAAAGGTTCAATGACTTTCTTAGGCAAAGAATGCCGTATAGCCAGGGGAATAAGTTGTTGCATCAGCACATGATTATCGTGACTCTTTAGACCCCAAATAGTTCCCTCATCTAAACGGACACGTCGTGATATATTAGATGCATACCCATCTGGCACTCTAACTTCCTTTAGCACTTTCAAAAACAAATATTTTTCCTCCTTAGTCATAGTGAACTGAGCAGGGGGCAAGTACAATTTATTTCCCCCCTTGTCTACCGGGTGCAATGCTTCTCTAATTCCCATAACCTTCAGATCACGCCTGGCATTCACATTGTCCTTCGACTTTCCAGCAACTCCAAGTATTGTCCATAATACATTGTCACAAACATTCTTCTCTATATGCATCACATCAAGATTGTCTCTTACTAAACTATGCTTCTAGTACGACAATTCATAGAAGATGCTCTTTTTCTTCCAGTTATGGTTTTTCGGTTCACCTTTATCAGTTTGCTTCTCCTTCAATTTCTGGTGCCTTACCTGAAGATCATCCATTTTGTATTGGGTAAGAATATCTTTTGATTCCAACTGAAACAACAGCTCTGATCCAGACAACATATCAAGTTTTGGGCTCAATTCATGGGTCTTATCAAATGATATTTTATCCTTTCAGAATTTATGTCCACAAGGCAAAAAGCGACGGTGGCCCATATAAGTAGACTTTTTACCGTGCTTCAACCTAATGGATTTAGTTTGACTGTTGCAACAGGGGCAAGCATATTCACCTTTGGTACTCCATCCCGACAACATGGCATATCCAGGGAAGTCACTAATTGTCCATAATAAACATGCATACAACTGAAACATCTGTTTGGTCGAAGCATCAAAAGTGGGTACACCTTCATTCCACAGTTCCTTCAACTCCTCAATTAACGGCTGTAAATACACATCAATCTTGTCACTAGGTCCTTTTAGCCCATCTATAAGCACAGACAGGATAAAGAATGGTTGCTTCATGCACATCCAAGGTGGTAGATTGTATGGAATCAACACTACAGGCCAAGTGCTATGAACTATATTCATGGTTCTAAAAGGGTTGAATCCATCTGACGATAGCCCAAGCCTCACATTACGACTATCACTAGCAAAGACTGGGTTTCGTCGATCGAAATCTTTCCACGCCTCAAAGTCAGCAGGATGCCTTAAAGTCCCGTCATTTGGTCGTTCATCTACATGCCATCTCATTGACTGGGATGTACTGGACGACATAAACAATCTTTGCAACCTTGACTTCAAAGGAAAATACCTCATCTGTTTTGCAGGCTTCGGTTTACCACGATTTTCCTTAGGATTGGCAATCGTTTTTCATCTAGATTTACCACATATAACACAATTATTCAGATTGGCGTGATCAGTCCTGAACAACATACAACTGTTAGGGCATGCATCCCAAGTCATATACGTAAAGCCAAGATCTTCAGTTATCTTTTGAGCTTTGTAGTAATTTTTTGGAAGCTGCACACCCTCGGGGAAAGCCTCGCTTAACAACTTAAGTAACATATCTGTGGACTTGTTTGTCCAATGATTGAGCACCTTCAAATGTAAGAGTCGAACAATGAATGACAATTTACTAAATTTCTTACATCCCGGATACAATTCACTTTGTGCCTCTTCTAGAAGTTTGAAATAGTTAACAGTTTCTTCATTCGCTAATATCTGGCCCTCATCATTCTCAAAACTTGCATCTACATGCGGTATAGCATCATGTATCATTCCGACCATATCATCCCTAAAGACTGAGTCCCCCAACATTTCATTTTCTGGATAAGGGTAACTAGAAGTAGAAGGATATGATTCCCCGTGACTAGTCCATATCTTATATTTCCTTAACATCCCCTTGCTGAGAAGATGTTCGCGCACAGTTACTCGTGGCAAATAGTAGCGATTCCCACAATCCCTACAAGGACAATAGATCACTGAATCTGCACCCTTACCAGTGTATGCAAACACAAGAAACTGTTCAATTCCATCCACATATTCCCTCGATAGCCTATTACCAGAATCAATCCAACTCTTGTCCATTTTTCTGTTCATGTTAACATAAATATTAGTTACTTAGACACTGCAAGTCAATATCAATCATACATGGTCATGCAACGTGAAACCTATCCATCCAACTCCTCTCTAACAGGTAGGTGGTCCTATCCCATTCAAGAATGCATAATCTATATAATAGGAAGCAACTCAAACCGCTTTGTCCGTCTTTCAGGAAAATCCGGCAGCATCTCCCTGCAGTTCTCCAAGTACATGACGTAGACAAAGTGTATTGCTATACACCACATCCCGTATGTACCCAGAGAACACAGAGGTTGCCACAGAGACTCTCCATGAAAGAATAACAACTTAAAGCAGTGAGCTACTGACTATTATATAGATTTATGCAGTCCCAAACTGTCCGAAACTGGACAATTCAAGAACCATCTCATCGAGTTGAATCCACAAACATCGATGACGATTCTTGAACGGGTCTAAGGTTTATATTTTAATTAACTCATAACTGCATGAGTTAATTAAAATACATATGTATGAATACAACATATGCAAGAGCTATTTAAAAATTAAACAATAAATAACGTGTACCAACAACGTTAGCACCAAAGTAATGAAAGAGATATAAAAACTACTACGGCATTTTTTAGAAAAAGATGCAAAAAGTATATAAGACCTCAAGTATGGCATGTAATTTTTAAAAATTTGGGGATTTCAATTTTTTTTATACAATTTATTTATTTATTTGTTAAACCGATTTTCTTTTCTTTTCTAAAATTCACTAGTGTAATTGATTTTATACTTCCTTTTTATAACAAAGAGTTTTTTTATTCTCATTTGAAACAACTAGCTACCTTATGAAACAACTACGAATTAAAAGATATCTCCTCAACATCCATTGTTTATAGAAAATTGCCTCTGAATAACGTTGTTTTATGAAACAACTAGTAATCTTTCTATTGCTATCTCATTCTTTTGATGATTCAGAATTTTTTCCCATTATATAGTCAACCTTGTCATCCCCACAATGCAAGCACTTGGTGTTATCTATTGTTCAATCAAAATTTTTCGTAAAGAATTGCGAATGTTATGCTTAGTAATGCTAACTAATTTACATTTTATAAGAATGAAACAATAATTTCAGCGCATAGGCAGTGCCTTACAAAGAATGCTAGCCTCCTTAATTAGATAAAACAAATCAAATAATTTCCTGTAATTATTTGACAGCTCAAAGAGTGCCAATTGAGTTTGTGAAGGTTTCAATTTCTAACAAAATTTGTAAGTAAAGCCCTATGTAATTTTTCTAACATATTGATAAATAATTCCGAAATTTCTAACCCAAGAATTGTTCGAAATGCATTCAATCTGGAAGGAGAGACCACATGATGCAAGCATAAATCAGACATTCGGTGCCCATTACAGACTCAGATGTTCGGTGCATGCCCATTAGAAAGTTAGATATTCGGTGACCACATGATGTTCGAAATGCATTCAAAATGGTCCCCATTACAGACTGAGATGAGAGACAGCGAGACAGAGACAGAAAGAGACAGAGAGATAGACAGAGAAAGAAAGAAGCTCACCTGGCTTGCGACGACGGGAAGCAACCACACCGACTGAAGAGGGAGACGAACGTCGCCGGAGGGCTGGGAGAGACTGACATATGAGAGACAGCGAGACAGAGACAGAAAGAGACAGAGAAAGAAAGAAGCTAGCTTACCTGGTTCGCGACGACGGGAAACAGCCCCACTGACTGAAGAGGGAGACGAAGGTCGCCGGAGAGCTGGGAGAGGAAGCTTGGCGGAGGGCCGAGATATCGCCAAAGGGTGAGAGGGAAAGGGCTCGACGGCTGAACTCGATCGACCAATAGACGCAGAAGCTAGGGCAAGTTTGGAGGGAAAAAACAGGGGACAAGGGGGGAACTAAATTTCCACCCTGAACGGCGTCGTTTCATTACGATTTTTCCGACGGTGACCCTCCCGTCGCAAATACAGTCGCGGATGAAGGGGGACGCCTTTGCTTACATTAAACGGCGTCGTTTTAGCATCTTTTTACGATTGCTTCAGATGTCGTCGCAAATGAGTGGTCGGAAAAACTACCCTTTTGCTACGGGAACATTGCCGTCGCAAATAATAGTATTTGCTACAGCATTTCAGCCGTGGCAAATAGTTCCGTAGCAAATAGGCTATTTTCTTGTAGTGGAGAGAGAGATACCCTTATACCCATGTCCAAAGTGTAGCCGGCCACCGGACCCAAAGGAATACCAAATAAATAGTAGCAACATATGTTCTCATATGCAACATAAGCTTGCCACCCTGCTCCAATGGCCACCCCTACAAACCAATATCCTCACTCAAGAATTATTAGTATTTTTGCCTATATCCCACCCTGCTCCCTGGGCTTCTGATTTCCTTACTGTATTTGGGTTCGTTGCTGCGTTTCTGTGAACAGTCGGCTCGGTGTTGGGTTGCTTTTTCGAATTTTCAAATCAGTGCAACAACAACGCAGAAGTAAAGGAGTTTTTGGGATTGTTTGTGTGAAGCCCTGATGCCTCTTGGAGGCTTGCCTTCTCCTAGCTCACGGGCTTTGACTTCCCTCTTTTTCTTTGTTCGAATTTTCTGCACCAGTTTGCTGTTGTGCCCTGTTCTGTAGCTCTTGTGCTTGTGCCCTAGCTTGCAATGGGCAGGGGCAAAAGCAAGAACAAGAACCAGGGCGTGGGGGCTTCGTCCTCCAAGGCAAAGGGCGGGCTTGCCCTGGACAGGCACTTGGGTGACTCAAGACAGGGCCATGTTGGTGCTATTGGCCGTGGCAGGCAGCAGGAAAATGATACCATTTTGGTAGATGCCTCAAAGAGAGTTGCCAAGGGATTGGGTCTACAAGATGTAGAGCTTGATTTGCCTAATTTTGAGCACTTGGCTTCACAAGAGGAAGACATTGAGTCTGTCTCTAAATCCCAATCTCTAGGAGATGAAGATACCATGGAAGACACTTCAGGTGTTCGACATACTGCTTCAGTCAGCAACATAGTCTTGCAAAGCAATGTTTCTGACTCTCAAAGAACAGGGGAGGCTTCTCCGGGTCCCCAACCAGTTGAGACACCAAAGAGAGCATCATTTGCAAGCCTTTTTGCAAGGAACAGGCAGCAAGATAATGGTATAGCCCTTCAAAAATTTGAAGTGGCAGACGGTCCTGTTAAGATCCTTCAAGATGATGTGGATCATGAGGCTAGCCGCTGGGAACACAACCTTGTTGGATATTTTGCAGGAAGGTTTCCAAGCAAGGTAGCTCTTCAACAAATTGTATCAGCATGGAAAGTTAAGGTCAGCATCCATCACCACTCTAGTGGCTGGATCATCTTTGAACTTGATGACAATGATTCCCAAACAAGTGTTCTTTAAGGGGGACCATACTTGATCTTTGGTAGGCCTTTGCTCCTCAAGGTCATGCCTAAGTTCTTTAATTTTGATAACGAAGAACTTAGCTGCTTCCCTGTTTGGGTCTAGTTTCCAAATTTGCCTCTGCCATTATGGGGGCCTAATTATTTGGGCAAAATTAGCTCGAAATTGGGAAAGCCTATTTGCATAGACTGATTTACTGCATGCAAGGAACGAGTGTCATATGCCAGGGTCTTAATTGAGATAGATGTTGCCAACGAAGTGGCCAATCATTTCCATATTGAGCTGCCTACTGGGCAAACTATGGAGAAAACTGTTTACTTTGAGAATATGCCTACCTTTTGTACCAACTGTAAAGTATTGGGACACTCTAGAAGGGGGTGTAAAATCTTAGCAAAAACCAAGGCTAAAGGGGCAGTCAACAATAGAGGGGGTGTCACTGTTATCAATAAGGTGCATGGCATCCCACAGTCATCCTTAGCTAACCAGCAGCTGCTTTCAGATTTGACAATTGTGGGCAACAGATTTCAGATTTTGGCTGATGCTGGGCAAAAAATGGATCAGGTTATGCTGAGTGCTAACCAGATTCAGACTCTCATTCCTCAAGGTGAGCAGGTCATATTGGCAGAGCACGTCCATCAGCCTTTGGTAGCAAAAGAGTCATCAGTTTCTCAAGTGCAACCGGTGAGTACTTTAGACTTAAATCAAGTCCAGCAGGCAGATACACCGGTTGGAAAGATAGTCAACTCAGATCAAGCGGATAAGAGTGCAGAGATAGAGCTTCAGCCTGCAGGGGTTATTTCAGATCAGTCAGGGCAAATGGCCAACTCGACTCAGGCTGGGCATAAGAGCAAATCTGGTCCAGAACAAGCGCAGCTCAATGTCATGGCAGATAACAACCTGATTTTAGGTTCGGATCAAATTCCACAGATTGGGAATGCTCTTCAACATCATGGGGCTAGCTCAACCCCTAAGGAACAATTCTTGGACAAATCTAAGCCTGTTAATAAAGCCAAAAAATATGTTGGGCCAACTAGGGTGCTGGGGCATCTCTGGTGCAGGCAAGGAAGGCCAAAATTCAAGAGGCTAAGTCAGGAGCTTCCAAGGTTAGGGCAGACTTTTATGTGGACATGGGGAGTGGCTCCCCCACGAACCCCCTCTTATGATTGTGTCCACTTGGAATATCAGAGGTTTTAACAAGCCTCTGAAACACAAGAGGGTTCTAGCCTACTTGAAGAAACACAGAGTAGACATTATAAGAATCTTGGAAACTAAGCTCAAAAGACAAGATAGTAAGGATCTTGTGAAGAATAAATTCAAGAGATGGGCATCTTTTGATAATTTCCACAAGTATCAAGCAGGTCGAATTCTTGTCCTTTAGAATCCTGCTAAAGTCAGCCTTGATATTATGGACTGCACTGCTCAGGGTCATGGTTAATGAGCATTGGATTCAGCTGGGGTTGAGAGTCCATGCAAATTTCGGGCTTCCTAGTTTTGTTTCAGATCACTCCCCAGTTTTGGTTAACTAGTTTGATGATTTGTAGCAGAGGGCCAACTCTTTCAAATTCTTCAACATGTGGTCTAAACATGAAGAATTCTTGGGCACTGTTGTCAATTCTTGGAGAATGTATATTCGTGGCAGTAGTATGTATAGATTTTGCAGGAAATTGAAGTCTTTAAAAGAGCCCTTGAAGACTCTCAACAAAAAACACTTCTCTCATATTTCGAAAAGGGCCATTGCAGCTGAAGAAGAGCTTCTTGCTGCCCAGCAGCAGCTTCATGATTACCCAACAGATTGCAATCTGCAAAATGGAATGGCTGCCATGAAGATTAAAGCCTTTAACCTAGCGGAAGCCGACAGAAGCTACTGCTCTCAGCTAACTAAAGCCAGATTTCTGCAGAATAGCGATCGAGGGACTAAGTTCTTTTATGATCTAATCAAAAGCAGTAGATCCCGGAACCATATTGCTTCCATTTCTCTTGCGGATGGGAGCAGGTCCACTTCAGAAAATCAAGTAAGTGATGCCTTCTTGCAGTTTTACAAAAAGTTTTTGGGTACTAAAATGTCGTGTGCTAGATTAGACGAGACTGTTGTTTTGGAAGGCAATCTTTTGAAGACAGAACATGCTAATGACCTTATTAGAGCAGTCACCGATGAGGAAATCAAATCTGCCCTTTTTTGCATTGGAGAGGCCAAAGCCCCTGGGCCCGATGGTTTCACCTCATGCTTTTTCAAGAAAGCTTGGGACATCATAGGCAGCGATTTTTGTGGAGCAGTTAAGGAGTTCTTTGCTTCGGGTCAGCTTTTAAAATAGATCAACCATTCTGTATTGGCATTGATTCCAAAAACTAAAGAAGCAGCTCGAGTAGAGGACTTTCGGCTTACAGCTTGTTGTAATATCATGTATAAGGTAATATCTAAAATCATTGCCTCCAGATTAGCTCCCGTATTGGTTGATATTGTGGACCTTGCTCAAGCAGCTTTTATTCAAAAGAGAAGCATGGTTGAAAACATCTTCTTGCTTCAAGAATTGCTAAGGCAATATGGCCGCAAACAAACTTCTCCTAGATGCACTTTAAATATTGATTTGAGGAAGGCTTTTGATTCGGTGGACTGGACTTTTGTCCAAGACCTCCTTGTTGCCATTAGATTCCCTCCTATTTTTGTGGGATGGATCATGACTTGCATATCTACCACCTCTTATTCCCTATCTTTCAATGGGTCTTTGCATGGTTTCTTTGAAGGCAAGAGAGGTCTCAGGCAGGGAGACCCGCTCTCCCCGTATTTATTTGTGCTTTGCATGGATTATCTTTCTCGGGGGCTTAGTAGATTGAAGCATAATACCGACTTTAATTTTCATCCAAAATGTGGAGGTTTAAAAATCACTCACCTTGCCTTTGCGGATGATTTGGTTTTGTTCTCTAGAGGAGACCCCATTTCTGTTGCTTTGCTCATGGAGAATTTAAATCACTTTGGGGACTGCTCTGGTTTAAGGATAAGCTTTGCCAAGTCCAGCATTTTTTCGGCAGGTATTTGCAACTCAGATTTGGAAGCAATCTTGGGAATTACAGGCTTTTCTCCGAGATCTATCCCCTTTCAATACTTGGGTATTCCAGTGGCATATTCCAGGCTTTCTTTAGCTCAATTCAACCCACTTATTGATAAGATCTCGAACTATATTAATGCTTGGTCAAGCTCTACCCTTTCTTATGCATGTAGAACGGAACTGGTGAAGTTAGTGTTTCAAGGGGTTAAATGCTTTTGGCTCTCCATTCTTCCCATTCTAGCTGGAGTTAGAGCAAAAATTGACCAACTTTGCAGGAATTTTTTATGGGGCGGCAAATGCAGTGTGCATAAGCAGCCACTAGTTGCATGGAAAGAGGTCATGTTGCCAAAAATTGAAGGTGGATTGGGCATCCGAAATCCTAAGGCTTGGAACAAAGCTTTGCTCTCCAAGACCCTATGGGATATTCAAGCCAAGAAGGACTCTCTATGGGTCCTTTAGGTGCACCAAATTTATTTAAATCACGCATCTTTTTGGGCTTATCGGATAAAAAATGAGGATTCTCCCCTCATCAAGCAAATCATAGCTCTTCAAGATGAACTCATTGCCTCCGAAGAATCAGAGCAGGCAGCATTTCAAAAATTGAAACTTTGGACTGTGAATGGTGAGCTTCGTTCCAAGCTAGCTTACGATCACTTCAGACCGAGAATTACTAAGCTGAGTTGGCCCAAAATCATTTGGAATAGCAACGTTATTCCAAAGCATGCTTTTATATTATGGCTGGGCATGAGGGACAGATTACTCACGAAGGATAGATTGCATGATCCTCGAGCAGACCAGATTTGCACACTGTGCAGGGTCGAAAATGAGTCAGGGGGCCATCTGTTTTTTCGATGCCACTTTGCCAGGCAAGTCTAGACTTCAATCAAGATTTGGTTGGGCTTTCACAGGTCTCTCTGAACACTCAAGGCAGCTGTGAAATGGATTATAAAAGAAGCTAGGGGCACTGGCATTCAAGCCAAGGCAAAGAAGCTGGGCTTTGCTAGCACTATTTATTTTTTATGGCAAGCAAGGAACTTGAGAATCTTTGAAGGCATAGTGCAATCTCCAGAGGCAGTTATTAGAAAGATTCAGATTTCTGTTTATGGTGTATTGAACCATCTCTACCCAGACTTGACTGGTATATAATTTGTTGGCTTTCCTGTTGTGGCTTGTTTTGGCCTCTGTTTTAAAGTCAGGCTGTATTAAGCTTGATCTAGCCTTCTGGCTTTTGTTCTTCTCTTGGATATGCCCAGAGATTTTTTGTTCTTTCTTTTGATCGTTAAATTAATTTATTTATCGATCAAAAAAAAAAAACAAAAGTAACGAAATGAAGAAAATTAATCTACAAATTAAGACTCAATCATAAGCAGAAGCGATTACAAAACAAAAGGAGGATTGATATATACCGGATAGAGTAGGGTGAATATTGTTAAAGACGATGCTTAATCCTAGCAATGGTGTGAGCTCATATACAAGCTGTTGGATCTCTCTACTGTCCGAAAACAAGGCCGGGTACTGATTTCGGAAAATTATCAACATGAGTGCCATGAAGAAATTATCAGGCAACCCCAAAATATTTTGATTGGAGTGCACAAAAGAATTAAAAATTTTGAGAATCGAGCAAACTTAACCTCTTTCTCAGCCAATTTGGTTCAAATCTATTAAAAAATCGGTCCAGTTCAAGGTTAAAAAATGCAAAATTGATCATTTCGGAGCTTTTTTTAGTTTGACTTTTTCGGTTCTAGGTCTGTCCACGTTACACTAGGCCTGTACAAGCCGAAAAATTGCACGGGACAAAATTGCTTGTGCGCTATACATTATGTAGTCTGGTACATACTGGTCCGTATTAATCGGTATGAAATGATATTAATATTTATATTCACTGGAGGTAAATCTTTTACGTTTTTACGCAAAAAGTATCATAAATTGTTAATCCCATCATCTGGCCAAGAAAATCAAATCAGTGGGTAACAGAAATATGAACAATAACAAAGTGGCCAAATTTTCTTAAATAGAAAAAGAACAGCCTAAAAAATAGAAGCATGTGACAGTAAGAGCAAGGAAATGGGTTGTATATTGATAACATGTAGTACATAGTTGATAAATGAATATCTCAGAGATGTTAAACTGGTAAAATTATGAAGGAGAAGAACTCAGTAATCGACTTGCTTGGCCTCTATAAATAGAAGAAATGTTTGCTTAGTTCAGAGTCATTGCACCAGTCACTCTTAACCATTCATTATCATTGCTATCAATAGTTTTCTTATTCTTCATATGCTCTCATTTATTAGCTCTACTTTTAGCCCTCCAAGTAGCCCGGTCTAGTTTTAGTCATTTAGTTTAGTAAAGCAATCAACTAGCCTTGTAAGTTTAATCGCTTCATTTTAATAAAATTTTCCGCAAATTTATTTTTAATAAACCTCTCAAGATGCGCGTTTTGTTTTATAGGAAAAGACAATGTTGATTCAACCATATCATTATGCATACACAGCTCTTGATATGCGTATGGAAACACTACTTAGAACTACCTATTTGAATTATGTACTTGAATATGTTTCATGTACTTTGATGTCCACGAATGCATTGGATTCATTTCTTTTACAAACATGCAAGAAATGGATAATAATCACTAAGAAATATAGATGTGGAACTAGAAAACAGAATTGTTTTAATATGTATACAACAATGAAGAGAATTGGCTTTTCATCCACTGACATTAATGAATTCCCTTTAGCTTGTTAATTATTGTCTGCCATAGCTTGTCACTCATTTCCACGTCCTTTGTGGCGCCAATTCAATTTCCTAGTCAAATTTCTGTGTCGTCTATCTCCCCTCCCCATTGTTTTAATTTGTCTCCAGCAATAAAAGCCTGCATTTTAATTGCACCAAATTGAAGCCTTATTTCAATACATTATTCACTTGTTATTTATATGACACATATTTTAAAGAAAAAGTTGATGCTGAGTAGTTAATTACCTCTTTATTCCAATCTGTTCTGCTTATAATCCACAACACGACGCAGGCTTCTAAGGCTGTTCCAGACAGCACTCCCCCCCAAATTCCCTGAAAATTATCAGTGGGCAGTTCATAAATAGATGAGAATTAGAATGATTCCCATCAAAGTTTCATCTTTGGCACAGAATAATACCTTGACACCCATGTTGAACTTGAAAACCAGTAGAAGACCCAAAGGAATGCCAAATAAATAGTAGCAACCCAAGTTCACATATGCAACATAAGCTTGCCAGCCTGCTCCAATGGCCACCCCTGCAACAATGTCATTACTCAATGGTCAGCCAGTTGAATAAAGAGAACCAATGAATAAAGCTAAAGCACAAGAAACAAAAGCAACTAAAAATTAGTCATAATCGATAAATACCAGCGAGAGCAAGTTGAATATTGTAAGCAACAATGCCAATTCCTAGCAATGGGGTGAGCTCATATACAACCTCTTGGACTTCTGCGTCGGTCGAAAACAAGGATGGGTACTGCTTTCTGGTGATGATGAGAATCAGCGAGATGAAGAGACCTACCAGAAATGAAGTTACTCCCACCACCATAGAGGAAAATTTTGCAGCTCTTGGGTGGCTTGCCCCTAATTCATTTGATACCCTAACACTGCACATTTGTTCAGCTTACATGTCAGGCTATAAATTTCTATTTGTCTTTATTCTTTTTCTTGTATTTCGTTAGTCATAGAAACTGGGATTCGAGGAGGCGTGTTCTTGTTTCAAACCTTACGGCTGCATTGAATCCAAATCCTACCATCATTGTCCAACCTAGTATGTTCAGACTGCAAATTTAACAGTAAGTAACGACAACAAGAACAACAATAATAAAAATCGTCTAGTGGATTCGGATCTTATGATTCTACAATTTTATGGTCCATTTTGACAAGATAGGATATTGACAATTTTCAATCTTTTACTACAATCAATGTGATGCAATATATTGGTACAGTTTACATCTAGCTAACTGTCTTAAATAGGGTACTTAGAGATGCCCACATTATGGACATAGGAGGCCCAAAAGTCCAACAATAGAACTCACCATATGGAGGATGCATCTACCGAAATTGTAGCATTCGTTAGATATCCAGCCAGGAGTGTTAGCGTCATAGTGTACCATGTTTCTAAGCTGCAAAGTTCTTGAAAAATGAAATTCATAACCTAAAACCAGTGATGTATATGATATATACATAATAAGCAATCAGAACTCAATTGCACAAAAGAAACATCGCAAGTAAGTAAATGTTTCTATCAAAATAATCGGTGATTATTCAAATCAATTTACTAACATTAGTTTGCTTTTAATAAATCCATGTCTTAGCTCCTTCATAAGAATCATGGAAAAGGGTGCACCTTATGGTGAAAAGTAGCCAGAGCCAACTGTAATCCTTAGGCGTTGTTTGGCACTCAAAAACTATTAGGAAAGAGGAAAAAGGAAAGAAAAACTGGTTTCCTTCATTTTTTTTTTCCCTGCTTAAATAATTTCTCAATTATTTTATTTTTTTTCTTCTCTTCTCTTGTGTCAACACCTATTTGCTTTTAGGTGCAATGTACACTATTAAAAGTAGGACTCAGCGTGGGTCAGTTTCTATCCAAATCCAAGGGCCCAGCTCGATGACAAGGAGAAGGAGGGCTTAATGAAATATATTGGCCTATAAGTCTCTGTTAGGTAAGAATTACTACTTCCATTTGTTATTTCCGGAGGTCAAGGTCGATAATTAATCCGATGCCGACCTTTCGGTTGTGCACAAAATTTTCTTTGATACAATAAATATATTGCATTTTCTTTATTACAACATTTTTGCTATTTCATATTTTTTTTCTAGAGTAATGTTATACATAGACTATTTTCTCACTTATTTTTTTACCCATCAAACACAAGGTACGTGTGATCTACATTAATAAATAAATACGTGATATATTCACTTGTGTCTAATGAGTAAGAAAATATGTCAAAAAAAAATCTATGTAAAGCATTTCTCTTTCTTCAGTGCAAGCTTGGATTGATTGTTTGATGCCTTGGACAACAATTTCTCACTTATGAGAGCATAGGGTGGCTAACTCATTCAAGCCTGCCAATACCTAGTCTTCTTCCCCAAGTTTCCATATGAAAAAAAAAAGTTGTTTATATATGTATATATATATTATGTGTGGGTAATGTTATACATAAAAATTTATACAGAATTTATTAGTAGAATAATGTAGTTAGATAAGATTCATTTATTTTCTAACAAAACATCCATTATGATGACTTTTAATTATAATAATATCACTTTCACATTATTCTAGTGGGGTTTTGTTTAAATTTTTTAAAAGAATAATATTTTTCTTTATATATATATATTCCCTTCTTCCCGGATGAAGGTTTCCCGTAGCTTGAGGGAAAGGAAGCTTTTGCAGCAACTGATGCGGCATATATGAAGGGCTCCTCAATCAGCTAATTAATCACCTACACAGATTACAAATTGTTCCTACGTGAATGAACTGTACTATGATATCAAAAAGCTTGCTTCTAGTTTTGATTACCTTAAATTAGTGGTTTGCTTGGTAAAGAGGATGTAGTTTTGGTGTGATTATAGCCTATAATTTATCGGTGTTTTGACTTTATTGACCTTTGTATTGATGCGTGTATGGGTAGTTTTGTTATTTGAGATGACAAAAAAATAAATTAAATTTCTAATAAATATAAAAAAATGTTATACAAATAGAAACTTTTACCCGAAGATTTCAATTAAAATGTATGTTAGTAATGTTTACAAAATTATAAGGTAGATTAATGGTCGTCCGTTGAGGAGTGGGAGGATTAAAATAAGTCAAATCACCCTATAAGCTAATTATGTATGCACAATAATAATTAATTAATTCATGTGCAACTTGGCTTGAAGTCTATGAAGGGACTTCCTAGATGATAAGAGAGATTATTCAATGCTCTTGCGGCTGGAGCTTCAAACTGGCTTGCTCCTCCTCTTACTTAGCTCTCACATTGAGCAAGTCCTTCACTAGCCAGTGGGGCGCATTTTTTTTTTATATAAAAAAAAAAAAAAAAAGGTTGCTATCCAAATGAAAGTAATTAAAGTTTTTCATTGCCCTTTTTATTATTTTTTTTAACTTAGATCACATTCAACGTAATATTTAACAAGTCTCTATCACTCCAAACGTTGTAGGAGTGATATGGAGCTAATTATAAAGCTTACTAGGGTACATGATTAGTTTATTTTTGTTGTAATGATTACTATAACTTATAAGAATAATCTCTAGATTATATTTTTTTTTTTTTTATAAATTAATTATTTAAAAGTCCCTAATAAGAAAATAAAAATAAAAAATACTGTTATATATAATAAACTCATTTCTCACTCTTTAAAGTTTAAACTCAATTTACAATGGGATTTTATTTGACCCACTTACTTGTGTTAGGAGTGAGAAAAATAAGATTGAGAATTATAATTGTGTAGCATTTTAAAACCAAAAAGGAAAAAGAAAAGAGTAATGCTATATATAAACAAATTTTTTAATACTGGTGTCTAGCAGTATGAAAATAAATTGAAAAATATAATTATGTGTAACATTTTGGAAAAGAAAAAAAAAACTCACGCGAACATTCCGGCTGATGCAAGAGAAAGCTTAAGAAATCCCCAGAGATTTTGGAAGGCCATCCTTGAAAATCCAGTCCAAGCTCGACCACATCCCCCGCAGAAGACATAAAACAGTTGAGCCACCACAATGAACCACCAAGACGAGTTTAGTACCACGGCTGCACCCACTAGACCCCACCCCAGCTTCAACATTAGTAGCCAGCTGAAGAAAGTATGGAGAGCTAGCGCCACCCCGGCTATCACGGCCATAACCATGAACTTGCTCTGTGCCTGTAGAAACTTTGAGAGTGGGTAATTCATCGCATGGGCAAAGAGCTGTGGAATCATCCACGCCGAGAAAGTCCCCGCCGCGATTGCTATCTCGTCGGTTTGGCCGATGAGTTTCAAAATTGGAGTAGCAAATATATATACAAACATGAGCATAAGGGCAGAGGTGTTGAGTATAACCCATGATCTCTGCATGTAAATCCCTAGCATCTCGACCTGACCGGCTCCGAAAGCAATCCCACAGAGTGTTTCTAGTGCACTCCCCATGCCCCACTGTTGTTGTTTAAACATTGTTAAGTTCAAGAATCAAAACCTAATTTGATTTCAGTTTTGTTTTCGTTTTCGTTTTTCGTATTCCCATAACTAAAAATTTTGAGAACATCTTATTTTTCTTTTTCTCGAAAGCAAGAAAAATGGGACCATGAAGACACCATTTTTTTTCATTTTTGAAAAAAAAATGGTTTTAAAAACTCAAAAAACACTACCGAAACTTGGGTATTTTTTAAAAAATTCTTCAAAAAAACAACTAACTTACCAACTTGGGATGTTTTTAAAAAACCAATTTGACAATTTCAAAATAATTTTAGAGAACAAAAACAGAAACCGAAATCGCAACCAAAAGTACATTAGCTACTACATACAGTACCATGACGCCATAAGCAAATCCTGCAATTATGGAGTTCTCGAACGAAACGGCGGCGAGTTGGCTAGTTCCGAGATGCCCTGCAAAGATTTGAGTAATAGCACCCATGGAGTATTGGCAAATGGAGGTGAAGATGGCCGGACTGGCTAGGTACCAAAGCTTCTTTGACTCGACAAAGAATTCTTTGGAGAAGCCTCGGATACCATTGCTTGGCCTAATGTCGTCTTCATGAGCAAGAAAGGGCGATGCTATTAGATGATTCTGTGCTGAATGGCCTGGGTTATGGTCATTGTCCCTGGTGGATAAGAGTGGGTGCTGGTTACCATTTTCCATGGAAGAGAGAGAGAGAGAGAGAGAGAGAGAGAAATCTGGTCTTGATATTTTTTTTGTTAAGTTGGGAATGAAAATTTTATAATATGCATGGATATGTGGTAGGTTCCTCGTCTAATTCCTAGAAAATTGGTAAGCATTTGTTTATAGGGTGCTCAAATCTTCAACTAATTAATTCTTTTAACTAGTGCAAAATCATAATCTAAACGAACGATGTAACATATGCAATTATCGTGGAAGATACTTCACTTTGGTGATATGAAAAAAAGATCTGTCATTGGGTCAACTACGCTAACGTCAGAAAAATAACATATGGCAAAGAAAATCGTTTGAGTTCCTATGGAATCAAGGCGCTGTTGTCACTGGCGGACCTACGGGGCAGCAGGGGCCATGGCCCCACAGTAGAAAAGGTCAAAAATCTTTACCACATGCACCTATGTTTAGGTCATACACAATGAAATATTCATCACTTTCAGCCCTTGTGATGATATATATATATATATATATATATCACTATCAGAGCATCACGTGATTGGGACTATACCTTAATACTTTTATTTTACAAGCATCCGAATACTTGGTTCTTTCTGACGTCAAACACGGTCATAAAATGGGAAATGAAAGTTTCAACCAAACTTGATGCTTATGTCAATAGAAAGTTGTTACGATACTTGACTTTCTTTGGGTTTTAGTTCCACAGTTCCAATAGCGTTGAGGTAAAACAAAAAAGGAGAGAGGTCACTAGCTTAGTTGGTACACCTGCCATTTTGGATGCCAGGAATCGAAGACAAGAAATGAGAATTTCACTTCCAGAAATCCCGTTACTATGAATATGAAATCTGTGTTAACGTTGTTCAAATGTTTGAATCAAGTCTACAATCTTGTATTATCATTATTTAGTCGTCTTGGAGTCCCCTTGAGGGGCAGAACCAAAATTTTGTTTTTAAGAGTACAAAATTTAAAACACAAAATTTCTTTGATTGATATGATTATTATATTTTTCAAATTTTCTTTACACATAAAACCAACTTCTATTGAGAATCATCAAAATATGACAAAAAAATAATTTTTTTAAGTTAATTAAAATGTGTAAAAAAAAAAAAGGTGCCTTAAAAGGTGGCGGACCTCATACAAATAGCAAATACAAAAATTTTAAGGGTCCGTTTGATAATATTGTTAATTTTCGTTTTTTGCTGTGTGTTTTTTATGGTTTAGTAATGGGCATTTGTAGGTTACCGTTGTGCTAACAGTACCCGACCAATATTTTTGAAATAGAGAACATACTTGTTTTAGTGTTTTTCATTTTCTTTTTTCGAATTTTGTAAACAACTAAAAACAAAAAAAAAAAAAAAAAAGAAAACAAACACTATTTTTTATTTTTTTTTCAAAAAAAAACAAAAAATATTTTCCAAACAAACCCTTACTTATCAACTCTATTCCTATAAAAGAACATGGGCCCAAAGAAAAATAATAAATTATAAAAGTGAAAGTCGACATTCTGTAAATACCATTTCATGCTCAGATTGTACTAGAAACCAACACATTTTTAATTTAGAAGTTCACAAATTGTTGATTTTATAGGGTTATGATATTACAACAAACAATTGGTAGAACTTATACTCTATTATACAAAAATTTTAATGTTTAATAAGGTTAAAGCCTTAGATTTAGAATTGTAGGGGTTCCAATAGGATATATTTTTGTTGAGATATTACATATATACACTACATATAAGAATGTTGTGCCCACTACTTAGTTCATGTCATCAGACCCACTTCATTAATGTAAGAGGAGAAAGACAGAAAATAAGCTGCTTTAGCTTGAAGGATAATCTATTTGAATTGATCATTCTATTCTTACTTTTGGTACTCAAAAGTTCCAATGAAAATATGTAGATGGGTTTGGTTCTTCAATGCCTTTGATTCTAGAGGGAGGAATGAAATTACTGACTTCATATACTAATTTGGATTTCCCTAAACACTATCATATGATTCTTGAGGTGCACAAGGCTGCTGTGAAAATTCTAGCATGATGGTGAAATGTGCTTCATTCATTCCAGCTGATACCTGTGAAAATTCTTGCCTTGGCCCCTCTAGAAAAGGTCAAAAAATCTTCACTATATATACACACAATTGTTAGTTTAATATGAAATGAAATATTGATCATGCACCTTCCTTTTATTATTCTCTTAAGTTGATATATATCACCATCAAAGCATCAGTTGATTGGGAATATACATATAAACATACATATATATATATACATATACGTACCATTTTACAAGCTTTCAATGACTTGACAAGGCCTTGGATCTTAATTCTTTCACAAAATAGAAAATGAAAGTTCAACCAAAACTCTGAAGCGTGTGTCAATGGAAAATATCCAATTACTTGGAAGTTGTTACGATAATAATTGACTTTCTTCAGCTTTAGCTTAGGCAATTCCAATCGCTTTACCTTCTTAATATTAGATTAAATGTCTGGACATGTCGGATCCTTTTCATTTCTGTGGCAATTGAAGATTTCTAATTCAATACATGAGGTTGTAGCACATTGTCAAGTTTGAAATTAAAGGTCTTTAAACTAAATATGCACTAATATGCTATGGGTTTTAAACATAAAATGCAGCTCTCTCGTATCCACTGATCTTGAACTTGGAAAACACTTTGAAAGTGAAATTGCCAGTGTTGTTGGTTCCCATTTATGGTGATCGGCCAAATCAATTGCTCGCCATTCATTTGCATTGTGATTAGCAGTTCATCATCATTTATAAGAGAATCAAACGTTGTTTGTATAAAACAGGAGTCTCATACTTATTTACTGTTTGCTATAGATGTATCAGAAACATTTGATTTAGACTGATTACGATTATGAAGCTATACATTCACTTCTATGTGATATTGGTAGAGAGATGTTGAAGGAAGATTCACTGGGTTAAGAGGTGTGAAAGGTAGGCCAGCTAGTGAGGTAAATTTGTGAGAAATGGTTTAGAAACAGCTACCACAACAAAATCTCACCCCACTATTGCTTGATCCAAAACGACATTTTTTTTTTTTTTTTTGTAATCGGAAAAACGCTGCAAGAGCAAAGCTAAAAGAAACCAAAACCTACTGTCTATCACCCTCTACTATCCTCTGTAAATCAGAGGGGATCAGGGGATTCCATAGCGGCTTACAAAGATAGAAATCCAATTTTGCCTATGAGAAGCTAACCAATGAGCAACCGCATTTGCTCGACGCCGACACAGAAAATGACCAATGTTGAGCCGCTTGCCAGTGGGAGATGTCCTACGGAAACGAACTAATCTCCCAAGGGATACTACCGGCTAGATTGGATAAACAAGCTATAACATACTGTGCATCGCCCTCAAAAATAGCGCTCGCTATCTTCATCGCCAAAGCCATGGAGCATGCCACTCGGATAGCCCAAGCTTCAGCAGCAAGGGCAAAGGACACTCTAATACGCTCAAAATTTGTCATGATCAAAACGACTTCACGATGCATATTTTGAAGATGCAATAAGAAATGAAATTCTTTCGCTTTAAAATGATAGGCGGAATCTTCTTTTTGAACGCTTTTAATGGACTGAGTCGTTTTGAGACTAGTGCCCATAATTCTTGCAGCGCATCAAAGACAAGTAGAGCTTGTGAACGGGCTTCAATTTTCAGCCCAGAGCATGATTTCAACTCGTTGAAGAAAATTGAAGAGCCCTCTACTTTCCATGCCCTTTTTTTTTAATTTTTTTGGTTACGTTAGTTGATTGTCAAGTATGTAAATCTAAAGGTAATATTGCTTTAAAATCTAGTCATAGGAGTTTGTTGATTAGTTCCATAAATACCCATAAGGAATCTCCTAAATACCCATAAAATCAAAGACAAGGAGTTTGTTGATTAGAGCAGAGAGAATCACAGCCGAGTTTTCTTCATAATTACGCGCACACACCCATACCAAAGCCTATGAGGCCAAAGCCACAAGCATAAAACTTAATAAGGTTTCCTAGCTCATATGCATATATAGGTATATACATATATATATATATACACTAGCGTTTCCCATGGGACTTGAACTTTTTTTAGTCATAATATAAATTTAGAGAGATTTTGTATATTATAAAGAGTGTAGTTAAAATTATAGTACGGTAAAAATTTAGATCTATTTGGTAAAAGCAATAATCCTTACTATGCATATCAATTTATATGACCTAAAGACAATAATTCAAGTTATGCACGAATGTTTTTTTTTTTGACTCCTTTATAAATGCAACGGTTCTCGTGAGAGGATTTTGGAATAAGTTGAACAGGGAAACAAATCGATTTAGTTTATAGTCCCCTATATATTAAATATAAAAAATATTTTGATATGACAATCATATAACAAAATATAATAATATTATAATATATCTAATAATGTAACATTTAAATATATTAAAATAAAAAATAATATAATGTAAAGCTCACTCGATCCTATGAATCTTGAAAATGGTCATTCTCATGCTCCGCACTTGGGCAAAGAGGCTAATCATTTCATCTGCAATTGGCTACCGAGTCGATATTTGGTTTTGTATAAAAAAAACAGAATTGTTTTAATATGTATACAACAATGAAGAGAATTGGCTTTTCATCCACTGACATTAATTATTGATGAGATAATGCTTAATTAATTCCCTTTAGCTTGTTAATTATTGTCTGCCATAGCTTGTCACTCATTTCCACCAATTCAATTTCTACTCAAATTTCTGTGTCGTCTATCTCTCCTCCCCATTGTTTTAACCTGTCTCCAACAATAGAAGCCTGCATTTTAATTGCACCAAATTGAAGCCTTATTTCAATACGTTATTCACTTGTTATATATATGACACATATTTTAAAGGAAAAGTTGATGCTGAGTAGTTAATTACCTCTTCATTCCAATCTGTTCTGCTTATAATCCACAACACGACGCAGGCTTCTAGGGCTGTTCCAGACAGCACTCCCCCCCAAATTCCCTGAAAATTATCAGTGGGCAGTTCATAAATAGATGAGAATAGGAATGATTCCTATGAAAGTTTCATCTTTAGCACAGAATAATACCTTGACACCCATGTTGAACTTGAAAACCAGTAGAAGACCCAAAGGAATGCCAAATAAATAGTAGCAACCCAAGTTCACATATGCAACATAAGCTTGCCAGCCCGCTCCAATGGCGACTCCTGCAACAATATCATTACTCGGTGGTCAGCCGGTTGAATAGAGAGAACCAATGAATAAAGCTAAAAGCACGAGAAACAAAAGCAACTAAAAATTAGTCATAATCGATAAATACCAGCGAGAGCAAGTTGAATATTGTAAGCAACAATGCCAATTCCTAGCAATGGGGTGAGCTCATATACAACCTCTTGGACTTCTGTGTCGGTCGAAAACAAGGATGGGTACTGCTTTCTGGTGATGATGAGAACGAGCGAGACGAAGAGACCTACCAGAAATGAAGTTACTCCCACCACCATAGAGGAAAATTTTGCAGCTCTCGGGTGGCTTGCCCCTAATTCATTTGATACCCTTACACTGCACATTTATTCAGCTTACATTTCAGGCTATAAATTTCTATTTTTCTTGATTCCTTTTGTTGTATTTCATTAGTCATAGAAACTAAGGTTCGAGGAGGTGTGTTCTTGCTTCAAACCTTACGGCTGCATTGAATCCAAATCCTACCATCATCGTCCAACCTAGTATGTTCAGGCTGCAAATTTAACAGTTAGTAACCAACAACAAGAACAACAATAATAAAGATCATCAAGGTGGATTCAGATCTTATGATCCTACAATTTTACGGTCCATTTTGACAAAACTGATCTGGACAGCATAGAAAATCCCTGTTTGGCCAAAATAGGATCTCCATATTGACAATTTTCAATCTTGTACTACAATCAATGTGATGCGATATATTGGTCCAGTTTACATCTAACTAGCTGTCTTAAATAGGGTACTACAAATGCCCACATTATGGACATAGCAGGTCCAAAAGTTAACAATAGAACTCACCATATGGAGGATGCATCTACCGAAATTTCAGCATTCGTTAGATATCCAGCCAAGAGAGTTAGCGCCATAGTGTACCATGTTTCTAAGCTGCAAAGTTCTTGAAAAATGAAATTCATAACCTAAAACCAGTGATGTATATGATATATACATAATAAGCAATCAGAACTCAATTGCACAAAAGAAACATCGCAAAAGTAAATGTTTCTATCAAAATAATCGGTGATTATTCAAATCAATTTACTAACATTAGTTTGCTTTTAAGAAATCCATGTCTTAGCTCCTTTATAAGAATCATGGCAAAGGGTGCACCTTTTGGTGAAAAGTAGCCAGAGGCAACTGTAATCCTTAGGCGTTGTTTGGCGCTCAAAACCTATTAGGAAAGAGGAAAAAGGAAAGAAAAACTGGTTTCTTTAATTTTTTTTCCCTGCTTAAATAATTTCTCAATTATTTTATTTATTTTTGTATTTTTTCTCTTATCATCTCTTTAGTCAACACCTATTTGCTTTTAGGTGTTGACACAAATCCAAGGGCCCAGCTCGATGACAAGGAGAGGAGGGCTTAATGAAATGTATTGGCCGATAAGTCTCTGTTAGGTAAGACTTGCTACTTCCAATGGTTATTTCAGGAGGTCAAGGTCGATAATTAATCCCAAGCCGACCTTTCGGTTGTGCACAAAATTTTCTTTGATACAACAAATATATTGCATTTTCTTTATTACAACATTTTTGCTATTTCATATTTTTTCTGGAGTAATGCTATACATAGATTATTTTTTCTCCTACATTAATAAATACATATGTGACTCATTCACGTGTGTCTATGATAAAAAGATTTATATAAAGTATTTTCCTTTCTTCTGTGCAAGCTTTGATTGGTTGTTTCAGGCGTTGGACAACAATTTCTCACTGATGAGAGCATAGGGGTGGCTAACCCATTCGAGCTTGCCACTATCTAGTCTTCTTTCCCAAATTTCGATATGAAAAAAAAAACAGTTTATATATGTAAATATGTATATGGTAATGTTATACAAACAAAAAAAATTATATAAAATTTATCTGATAGTTGGATAAGAGCCATTCATTTTTTAACAAAACGCTTACCATGATAGCTCTTAATTATAATAATGTCACTTTTACATCATTCTAATAGAATTTTCTATTTAAATTTTTTGAAAGAATAGTATTTTACTATATATATATATATGTCCATATATATGATCCCTTCTTCCCGGATGAAGGTTTCCCGCAGCTTGAGCAAAAGCAAGCTCATGCAGATACTGATGCGGCATATATTAAGGGCTCCTCAACCACCTAATTAATCACCTACACAAATTACAAACTGTTCCTACGTGAATGAACTGTACTCTGATATTAAACAGCTTGCTTCTAGTTTTGATTACCTTAAATTAGTGGTTTGCTTGGATAAGAGGATGTAGTTTTGGTGTCATTATAGCCTATAATTTATAGGTGTTTTGACTTTTCTGACCTTAGTATTGATGCGTGTATGGGTAATTTTGTTATTTGAGATGACAAAAAAAATAAATTAAATTTCTAATAAACATAAAAAAATGTTATACAAATAAAAATTTTTAGATTCCAATTAAAATGTATGTTAGCGATGTTTACAAAATTATAAAGTAGATTAATGGTCGTTTGTCGAGGAGTGGGAGGATTAAAATAAGGCAAATCACTCTACAAGACAATTATGTATGCACAATAATATTTGATTGATTAATTTACGTGCAACTTGGCTTGAAGTCAAGATGCACCAAAAGTAAAAACCTACAACGTCTATGACAGGACTTCCTAGATGATAAGAGAGATCATTCGATGCTCTTATGGAGGCTGAAGCATCAACCTGGCTTGCTACTCCTCTCACTGGCTCTCACATTGAGCAAGTCCCTCACTCGCTAGTGGGGCACCTTTTGTTTTTGTTTTTTTCTTGTTTTTTTTTTATAAAAAAGGTGCTATATCACTCCAAACGTTGTAGGAGTGATATTGACTAATTATAAAGCTTACCAGGATACATTATTAGTTTATTTTTGTTATAATGATTACTATAACTTATAAGAATAATCTCTAGATTATATTATGTTATTTTGTATTTATAAATTAATTATTTAAAAGTCCCTGGTAAGAAAAAATAAATAAAAAATAATACTATATATAAACCCATTTCTCACTCTTTAAACTCGGTGTACCATGGGATATTGTTTGTGTTAGGAGTGAGAAAAATAAGATTCAGAATTATAAGTGTAGCATTTCAAAACAAAAAGGAAATAGAAAAGAATAATGTTATATCTAAACCAATTTTTTAATATTTGTGTCTAGATTGAAAAATATAGTTGTGTAACACTTTGAATAAATATAATAAAAAAAACTCACGCGAGCATTGCGGCTGATGCAAGAGAGAGCTTAAGAAATCCCCAGAGATTTTGGAAGGCCATCCTAGAAAATCCAGTCCAAGCTCGACCACATCCCCCGCAGAAGACATATAATAGTTGAGCCACCACAATGAACCACCAAGACGAGTTTAGCACCACGGCTGCACCCACTAGCCCCCACCCCAGCTTCAACATCAACAGCCAGCTGAAGAAAGTATGGAGGGCCAGCGCCACCCCGGCTATCACGGCCATAACCATGAACTTGCTCTGCGCCTGTAGAAACTTTGCGAGTGGGTAATTCATCGCATAGGCAAAGAGCTGTGGAATCATCCACGCCGAGAAAGTCCCCGCCGCGATTGCTATCTCGTCGGTTTGACCTATGAGTTTCAAAATTGGAGTAGCAAATATATATACAAACATGAGCATAAGGGCAGAGGTGTTGAGTATAACCCATGATCTCTGCATGTAAATCCCTAGCATCTCGACCTGGCCGGCTCCGAAAGCAATCCCGCAGAGTGTTTCTAGTGCACTCCCCATGCCCCACTGTTGTTGTTTAAAGATTGTTAAGTTCAAGAATCAAAACCTGAAATGGTTTCGGTTTTGTTTTTGTTTTCGTTTTTTGTGCTCTTGGAACTAAAAATTTTGAAAACATCTGGCTTTTTTTTCTTCTTGAAAATAAGAAAAATGGGAGCATCCAAGACATCATTGTGTTCAATTTAGATTGTTTCCGGAACTAATTTGTCAATGGGACTCCATGGGAATTTTAAAAAAACAAGAACACAAAACGGAAACGAACCGCAACCAAATTTTTAAATAACTTATGTCTAGCTAGCTACTACATACAGTACCATGACGCCATAAGCAAATCCTGCGATTATGGAGTTCTCGAACGAAACGGCGGCGAGTTGGCTAGTTCCGAGATGCCCTGCAAAGATTTGAGTAATAGCTCCCATGGAGTATTGGCAGATGGAAGTGAAGATGGCCGGACTTGCTAGGTACCAAAGCTTCTTTGACTCGACAAAGAATTCTTTGGAGAAGCCTCGCAGACCATTGCTTGGCCTAATGTCGTCTTCATGAGCAAGAAAGGGCGATGCTATCAGATGATTCTGTGCTGAATGGCCTGGGTTATGGTCATTCTCCCTAGTGGATAAGAGTGGGTGCTGGTTACCATTTTCCATGGAAGAGAGAGAGAGAGAGAGAGGGAGATCTGGTCTTGATATTTTTTTTGGTTAAGTTGGGAATGGAAATTTTGTAATATGCATGGATATATGGTAGGTTTCTCCTCTAATTCCTAAAAGGTTGATAGGCACATGCTTAGAGGGTATTTAAACTTTCGGCCAATTATTTCTTGTAACTCATGTAAAATCATAGTCCAGACCAATTAGTTTTTGTAACTCATGCAAAATCATAGTCCATATAAACGATGCGGCATATGCAATTACCGTGGAACATACTTCGCTTCGGTGATATGAAAAAAAGATTTTTCATCGGGTCAACCACGCTAACATCACAAAAAATAACATATGGCAAAGAAAATCGTTTTGAGTTCCCATGGAATCAAGGCGCTGTTGTCACTGGCGGACCTAAGGGGTAGCAAGTGGCCATGGCCCTACAGTAGAAAAGGTCAAAAATCTTTACCACAAGCACCTATGTTTAGGTCATACACAATGAAATATTAATCACTTTCAGCCCTTGGGATGATATATATATATATATATATATCACTATCAGAGCATCACGTGATTGGGACTATACCTTAATACTTTATTTTACAAGCTTCCAAATACTTGGTTCTTTCTGACGTTAAACAAGGTCATAAAATGGGAAATGAAAGTTTCAACCAAAACTTAATGCATATGTCAATAGAAAGTTGTTACGATACTCGACTTTCTTTGGGTTTTAGTTCCACAGTTCCAATAGCGTTGAGGTAAAACCAAAAAGGAGAGAGGTCACTAGCTTAGTTGGTACACCTGCCATGTTTGGATGCCAGGAATCGAAGACAAGAAACGAGATCGAATTTCACTTCCAGAAATCCCATTACTATGAATATCAGAATATGAAATTTGTGTTAACGTTATTCAAATATTTGAGTCAAGTCTGCAATCTTGTATTATCATTATTTAGTCGTCTTGGAGTCCTATTGAAGGGCAGAACCAAAATTTTGTTTTGAGAGGTTCAAAACTTGAAACACAAAATTTCTTTTATTGTATTATTATTATATTTTTCAAATTTTTTTTACACATAAAACCAACTTCTATTCTGCCTTATCAAAATATGACAAAAAATTTAATTTTTTTAAGTAATTAAAATGTGTTAAAAAAAAGTGCCTTAAAAGGTAGCGGACCTCATACAAATAGCAAATACATAAACTTTAATACTTATAAACTCTACTGCCTAGTTCCTATAAAAGAGCATGGTTCCAAAGAAAAAATAATAAATTAATTATTTCTTTGTACGTTAATTATTTATAAAAGTGAAACTCGACATTCTTTAAATATCATTTCATGCTCAGGTTGTACTAGAAACCAACACACTCTTAATTTAGAAGTCCACAAATTGTTGATTTTATAGGGTTATGATATTACAACAAACAATTGGTAGAACTTATACTCTATCATACAAAAATTTTAATATTTTATAAGGTTGAAGCCTTAGATTTAGAATTTTAGGGGGTTCCAATAGGATATATTTTTGTTGAGTTATTACATATATATATACTATATATAAGAATGTTGTACCCACTACTTAGTTCCGCCTGATCTTGAAGTATCATGTCATCAGACCCACTTCATTGTAAGAGAAGAAAGACAAAAAATATGTTGCTTTAGCTCAAAGGATAATCTATCTGAATTGATCATTCTATTCTCACTTTTGGTACTCAAGTTCCGATGAAAATATGTACATGGGTTTGGTTCTTCAATGCCTTTGATTCTAGAGGGAGGAATGAAATTACTGACTTCATATACTAAATTGGATATTTCCTAGACAATATCGTATGATTCTTGAGGTGCACAAGGCTGCTGGGAAAATTCTAGCATGATGGTGAAATGTGCTTAATTCATTCCAGCTGATAGCTGTGAAAATTCTTGCCTTGGGCCCCTCTAGAAAAGGTAAAAAGATCTTCACTATATATACACACAATTGTTAGTTTAATATGAAATGAAATATTGATCATGCACTTTCCTTTTATTATTCTCTTAAGTTGATATATATCACCATCAAAGCATCAGTTGATTGGGAATATACATATATACATACATATATATATGTACCATTTTACAAGCTTTCAATGACTTGACAAGGCCTTGGATCTTAATTCTTTCACAAAATAGAAAATGAAAGTTCAACCAAAACTCTGAAGCGTGTGTCAATGGAAATTTCCAATTACTTGAAAGTTGTTACGAAACTAATTGACTTTCTTCAGCTTTAGCTTAGGAAATTCCAAACTTTACCTTCTCAATAACAGATAAAATATCTGGACATGTCGGATCCTTTTCATTTCTGTGGCAATTGAAGATTTCTAATTCAATACATGAGGTTGTAACACATTGTCAAGTTTAAAATTAAATGTCTTTAAACTAAATATACCCTAATATGTTATGGGTTTAAAACATAAAATGTTATTAACGCAGCTCTCTCGTATCCACTGATCTTGAACTTGGAAAACACTTGAAAATGAAATTGTCACTGTTGTTTGGTTCCATGGTGGTCGGCCAAATCAATTGCTCGCCATTCATTTGCATTGTGATTAGCAGTTCATCATCATTGATAAGAGAATCAAACGTTGTTTGTATAAAACAGGAGTCTCATACTTTTTTACTGTTTGCTATAAATGTATCAGAAACATTTGATTTATACTGATTACAATTATGAAGCTATACATAGACTTATACGTGATATTGGTAGAGAGATGTTGAAGAAAGATTCACTGGATTAAGAGGTGTGAAAGTTAGGCCAGCTAGTGAGGTAAATTTGTGAGAAATGGTTTAGAACCTGCTACCCTAACAAAATCTCACCCCACTATGCTTGATCCAAAACGACTTCACAATGCTTATATTCAAGATGCCATAAGAAATGAAAATATTTTGCTTTAAAATGATAGGCCCAATCTTCTTTTTGAATGCCTTTAATTGGACTGAGTCGTTTTGAGTCTATTGCCGAAGAGCAAAAGTCCATTGTGCTCTTAATAGTTTAATTCTTGAACCGCATCCAAGGCAAGTAGAGCTTTAAACGGGCTTTAATTTTCAGCCCAGAGCTGGATTTGTAATCGTTGAAGAAAATTGGAGAGGGCTCTACTTTCCATGTCGTTTTTTATTTTTATTTTTTTGGTTACGTTAGTTGATTGTCAAGTATGAAAATCTAAGGCAATATTGCTTTAAAATCTAGTCATAGGGGTTTGTTGATTAGTTCCATACATACCCATAAGAGATCTCGTAATAGAACATAAATAATCACAGCCGAATTTTTTTCATAATTACGTGCGCACACCCGCACCAAATCCTATGACTGTATGAGGCCAAAGCCACAACCATAAAACTTAATAAGGTTTCCTAGGTCGTGTATATATGTATATAGATTTCAATGACATTTGATTAGCCGGTTTAGTTGTTCTGTTGTTAAGGTCTTGATTTCGGTTTCTCCTTAGAATGGCACACACTCTTGCCATGTGCTAGATACACTCTTCGAAGAAGAATTCTTATTCCTAATTCTACTTAGCAAAGTTGTACTAATTATGTGCACTTGGGGGCCCCTGCTTTTGTGCAACTAAACCTTGACCTTTTACAATCCTTTGAATCAGCAGGTTCAGAAGCCAAAGGCAGTAACATGGGCAATCAATGAAGCTCTTAAAAACACCTTTGGGTCCTATTATAGATTTAACAGGGAACTAGGCGAGGCTAGATCTTGTCTTGGCATTTGGTTTAGGGGTTTGATAAGTGGAGAAAGTCTAGTTAGTTGAAGCTGATAAGACAGTAATAAGTATTTTGGTAATAACTCTTCTGTTTTTATGGCTTAACGACTATTGAGCCGTTGAAGACAAAGCAAACAGGCACCAACTTCGAAATTTCTACACAAAAATTGGCTTTACAAAGCCAATAATGCTGTGGATGAAGCATTGTTTTCCCAACTTTGTAATTGAATTTTGGCAAAATTTGTGACTTCTGTTCACCTATTTATGTAGTTCCTTCTTTCACATCATCTCTCTACATCATTCTCTTTGGCGTCAGGTTCTCCTCCCCATTGTCTTATTCTGTCTCCAGCAATAGAAGCCTGCAACATACCACATTAAGGTCTCACTTTAGGATTTTAAATAGGTGTAAACTAAACCTAGAAAAAAAAACTTGAGTTTTATCCGAGTATGAGGCTACAAGACAGTGAAATCATAATATGTGAGTGGAGCCAATGTTGTTTATATGCGATCCTTACATTAGGTAAAACTGTATAAACATTTATTAGATATTTCACATCTGTGCACCTTCAGACCCCACAATGACAGGAGTCTTCTGAACTAAGTTAGGAAGTGCCTAGACAATGAAACAAAATTCTTAAACCCTTGAGTAATGTTCAAATATAGCTAAAGTTGAATAAAAACTCAAGGACCATAAAATTTACTGTTTACTAACCAAAATTTTCACACCCGCTAAATTTTTTGGACATTCTTTACAGTTAGTAAAAAATATTAGTCACTTAACAAATATTAGTCATAATGGGAACAAATATAAAGGAAGTGTTTTGTATGTAGCAGTTACCTCTTTATTCCAATTGGTTCTGTAAATCATCCAAAATAGGACGCAAGTTTGTACTACCGTTCCTGACAACATGCCACACCAAATGCCCTGTGAAAAAAATAAATTATGTCTGTCAATAGATATGCAAAATAATTACAAGTAATCTGGATCAGTTCTAATATGTTTGGTATGTACTTGAGTTCCTATCCATTACAGCTTTGACACTTTGCCATATAATCATATATGAAGTATATATAAGCACCAGTGGACAAGTCCAAGATATAATATGTAACACATAACACTTCAGTCTTCTAAGTTGTAAAACAACAATAAGACCGCATATGCCCAACCATAACAAGTCATATGGAAACACTCCAAGCTGCCTTATGAGACTTGAGAGTAGTTTTGGAGGAGATGAGATCGGTGTTCATGTTACAAAGAGACGGCCTGTTAATGTTGTTGTTTGAAATTTGAATTTATTAATTTTTT
This sequence comes from Euryodendron excelsum, assembly GCA_033060915.1. Taxonomy (NCBI): domain Eukaryota; kingdom Viridiplantae; phylum Streptophyta; class Magnoliopsida; order Ericales; family Pentaphylacaceae; genus Euryodendron; species Euryodendron excelsum. The sequence continues at coordinate 13,438,988 of CM065378.1, read as the reverse complement.
TAATTTTTTATTATCAAATCTTTAATCCAAACACAACATAAAAGGTTAGTTGTGGGAATTGACTGTGACAAAGGTTAATGAGCCCATGAGGCCAGTTATTGGGATACCCTTTGTAAATTGATCAGTTAGAGGGATTAGATCAATTACAAAAAAGTAATGTTATACATGAAGAAAAAAATATATAAACATACATAGTATTTCTAAATTGTGGGTCAATCACTGCAAACAACATACCTTTTAATTACACAACTGCTATTTCTATATTATTTTGATACACGATTCTATATAAAAATTCTAGAAAAATATCTTTTTTCAATAAAAAAAACAGAGAAGATATACTTACTTTGACACCCCAGTCAAGTTTGTAACCCAATATGAGGCCCAATGGAACGCCGAATATATAGTAGCATGCTATATTCACATAAGCAACAACAGCTTGCCATCCTGCTCCAATGGCCACCCCTGCAGCAAAATTAACAGATTTTATATATGGTCACAGAGTTAAAAATGGACAATAAATGAAAGCGAATTATTGAAACGATCACTAGAACAAGAGATCAAAAACAATTAAATTATACCTGAGAGAACAGGTTGAACGTTGTTAATAACAATGCAAGCTGCCAGTAATGGAGTGAGCTCGTATACTATCTGTTTCACTTCTGTACTGTTTGTAAACAAGGATGGATAGTCCTTTCGGGTGACGATGAGGATGAGTGCCAGTACGAGACCAATTAGAAATGAAGTTAATACGACCACCACCACTGAGAATTTTGCGATTCTCGGGTGCGCTGCCCCCAGTTCATTTGACACTCTCACACTGCACAAAAATAATGAGAGACAGAGAGAGAGAATTTTCTCTTAATTTTGCTGATAATTTTGATAAAAATTGTATTATAACCTGTGTATCTATTACTAACCTTATGGCTGCATTGCATCCAAGAGCTACCATGACTGTCCAGCCTACTATGTTCATGCTGCAAATGTAATGTCGCCAATTCTTGTGTTAGAAGCAATAATGCAAAACTTAAGTAGAAAATGCATACTAAATGACTTGAAGCCTTGCTTGATTGATAACCGGTGCTCGATTCCTATCAAGGCCAGGCATTTCTAAATGAAAAATGCTATTCTTCCAGAATTTTTGTATAGAATTCTACACCAAAATGATGTCGCAACGGCAGTTTTGTAATAAACAAGCATCTTAGTGGGTTATTTATTTTAAAGTAATAGTCCCACAACTTAACCACATCATTCTGGTAATAAATTCTGTATAAATTTTCTGATTGTATAGCATTACCCTTTCTGAATACTCCCAAGAAAAGCAGTCTTTGTATTCTTGCAGAAAATTTATAATGGCTTTGGCAGTTGGACGAGGAAAGGCAAGAGTAAGCAGCCACAAATGAACTGCGACAGTCGATGTCATAATAGGCTTTCCACAACCATGTTTCCCAACATGTCAAAGGTTCGGAAATGGGCTGGGCCAGATGAGCTGGCCTAGCCCAATTTCTAAAGCCCAGGCCCTAACCACAAAATTATAAATTTGGGTTTTTGTTTTAGGCCCAAGCCTAGCTCAAACTAACTAGGGCCGGGCTCGCACATCATCGGGCTTGTGCCGGGTCATAGACCATTGGCTTTTTGATGAGCTTTAGGTTATTCCTTCCAATGATGTATAAAATGTCTTCTATAATCCCACTAAGTCCACCATTGCGATTTCACATCATTTAGTATGCATTATTGTAGAAATCTTTTTTAAGAACTGACATTTCTTCACTACAATCCAAAATTCTCGATTCGACTCTTCCACAACCGATTAAATTAATAGAGGCGCTGTAATAGGCGCGCTTGGCTAACGAATAAAAACCTTGGTCCGCTTTCATTGGTCTAGTCCGGTCATTGCTTATCTCTTCCTCACTTTCAATCTTTGGATAATTGAAAGTGAAGATTTATGTACTATTAAAATATAATAATAATAATAAATATATACTTTCTTTTGGGTTTTGGGTATAGCATTACACAAGTAGTAATCATTCCAAATACAATGAAAGTAAAATAAAGTTAGAATTATTTCTCCTATACTTGCAGCTCAAATCCCAAATATTAGGTAAACCAAAAATGATAATAACCATTGTAGAAAGGATGGCGATAATGCCAAAAAAGGATTTGTTACTTCCACTTTAACTTTCATCCTTTGAAACAAAAGCATTAAATAACGAAAAATTATATTCTTATAGAATTTTTATATTAAAAACTCCACCGCAATAATGTGGCAGTAGTATTTTTAAAATTATGAATCAAAATATTAGATATTTTGACTTGAAATAAAAGGACTACAAGTATTCACAAAAATTTTGTACGAAAATTATGTTTGTACACCAATACTCCGTTTACCTTGATGATGTTGATACAAGAATAGTAGTAATTAGTGCTAGTTGTGCATATATTATGGAAAATAATTTTTCGGATTGGTTACGATTATTGGCTGTGGGTGATATAAATTTGGTTAGTCATGCCAAGTAATCACAATTTTGTTATATTTAATACTAAGTTTGATCCATTAATAATATAGAATTCTTTAAACAAGCGGTTAATAAAATGTAATATCTGTCCATGAGTTCTACATTTTTTATATGTTATAGTTGAAGTTTAAAAGACAAAGTCACAATCTAGCATACTCTTCTATAAAAAAATTTACACTTTTAATGTATTAAAATTAAACTCTATAAATGGACATATTCTTTTGTGTAAAGTGACGAAGTATTTGGTGTCGAAATGCTACCCGTGATTAAAATACCAAGAGGTTAAAAAGAAAAAAATTAGAGTACCAACAAAAATGGCTAAGGCAAACCGAGTAAATGTATATCGCTGTCATCTAGCCAGATGAATACCTTTCAAATTAGACACGAAACTGTACTTGTCCTCTAGTTCCGCAGGTGGGGTCTCAGGTTTTACTAATCTAGATAGGAAACAGTCAAGAAAGCTGTCTTATTGTATAAAAAATAAGAAGAACTACATATTAGAAAAGATATTAGTTGGCCAACTAAAGCCACACGATTTGGGTGTATGTGTATAAAGTACTATATAAACTTAACAAAAATAAAATAAAATTATAAAGCCACATTTACGTTAAGGAACTCAAAATGGCTACGTTGCTATTAAACACTATCAGAAATTATTCGTTTTTAGAGTGATAAGTTTGTCTTGCTTAGATATAAGGTGGGTCCAGTTGGTTGAATAATTTTCAGTGCTTACCATCAAGGCGTTGTTTGAATATACGGGAAGTATCACTACATACCAAATAGATAAAGCATCCACTGAAACTTGTGCATTCTTCAAGTATCCAGCAAAGAGTATTAGCGCCATGAAATACCATACTTCTAAACTGCACTTAAAGGAAAAATAGAAACATATTATAAAATTGTATAGAAAATTCCACTGGCAATATCATTTTTGTAATTAAAAATTATCATGATAAGTGTTTTGTTTTTAAGTGAATGACTCTCATTTAACCACCTTATTTTGATGATAAATTCTGTATGAATTTTTTATTTGTAACATTATCCATAAATAAATTATACCCATTAAGCTCACATTGCACTCAAGGATTGACATTTTTTTTTTAAATAAAAAAACCTCGTTCGGCCCTATCATTTTGTATATAAATTTTTCATAAATTTTGTTATAACATTACCCAAAAAAATTCTATCAAAAATAATAATAAATGTGGGTTAGACGTCTCACCAAAGCATAACAGCTGATGCAAGTGATAACCTAACAAAACCCCAAAGATTTTGAAAGGCCTTCAATGTAAACCCAGACCAAGCTCGGCCACAGGTACCACTGAAGATATAAACCAGTTGAACCACCACTATGAACCACCACGACGAATTCAGCACCACGGCTGCACCTACCAGTCCCCACCCCAACTTCAGCATCAACAGCCAGCTGAAAATAGTGTGTAGAACCAATGCCACCGCCGCTATCACGGCCATGGCCATGATCTTGCTCTGCGACTGTAGAAACTTCGCGATCGGAAAATTCATCGCATAAGCATAGAGTTGTGGAATCATCCATACCGCGAAGGTACCCGCCGCCTCCGATATCTCCTCCGTCTGGCCAATAAGTCTTAGAAGTGGGGCTGCGAAGATGTAAAAGAACATTAACACGAAGGCGGTGGAGTTGAGGATGACCCATGATCTTTGCATGTATACCCCTAGCATATCGAGTTGCCCGGCTCCGAAAGCTTGCCCACAAAGCGTCTCCAATGCACTCCCCATGCCCAACTGTTTGGAAAATTATGTAATTACTAAAAACAAGCATCCGATGAAGCAAAAAACTGTATGGGTTAATTGCACTTCACACCTTTTATACTTTACACTAAATCACAATTAAAAACATTTACTTTCAATTACAATTGTTAAGCCTTACATTATTAATTTGTTGTAATGTTAATCTTATGTTTAAAAAATAAATAAAAAATTTATAATTGATAACCATATAGCCTTTTTAAAGAATAAATATGTAAAATTCAACACGTTTTTATTATAAAGACTCACACAAATCGCAGATAAGTTGAATTAGAAATTTTTACATAAAATTTAACTACATTATATACATTACAAAATTGATTATACTTATAATTTTAAAGTAATTTAAAAAAAATTTGTGATAAATTATTAGAAAAATGCAACGCGCAAAGTTATTTATCTTCGCTCATGCGTTTGTCATATGAATTTTTTATCTATTTTATAAATAAAATTAATAAAAAGTTAATATTGTAATAAATTAAAAATATAAAATTTTTATTACACAATTAAAAGTAAAATAACTTTAAAGTACAAGGTTGTAAAGTATAATTAATCCTGAATATATATATATATATATATATATATGTATGTTATGTATAGTACCAGGAGGCCGAACGAGAAACCGGCGATGACAGAGTTCTCGACGGAGACGGCGGCAAGCTGAAGAGTTCCGACATGGCCAGCAAAGACTTGGGTGATGGCGCCTAGGGAGTATTGGCAAAGAGTTGTGAAGATGGCCGGACCGGCAAGGTACCAAAGCTTTCTGGACTCGACCATGAATTCTCTGAAGAAATCTCGAACTCCGGTGATCGGCGCGATGTCGTCGGCATCGGCAGTGAAGGATGAAAAGGAAGAAGTGCTTGGCCTAAGAAGTTGTTGGCGATTGTCTGAACTTTGGTTCTCGTCTCTGGGGAGCAGCAATGGCTGCTTACTATTCTCCATCGTACACACGGAGGGAGGGAGGGAGGGAGAGAGAGAGAGGTAGGCGTTGGAGCATGGATATGGAAAATTCTAACACTAGAAAAACTTATAAAGGCACTATATTCAATGCACAAATTAATTTGAATAACTTTTCTGTTTAGATAGAGCTCGGCCCAACTTGATAGAGTGTATCACAAAATACACTGACCCAATCTCTTTAAACTTAGACTGTTAGTTAGTTTAGCTAGCTAAGTGCTTAAATTTTGTCTTCAACAAGTTAGTTATTTCACTAGCTAAAATAGCTAATACTCTTTTAGCTCTTCAAATGTAGTTAGTCACTATTCAACACTCTAAACTTTAAATAATAGTTTCTTCCTCAATCTATCTGTTTCTCTCTTCACTTTTTTTTCTCTTTTCTTAGAGTGTGTGTTAAAAAGAAGAATAATTTATGAAGTGGCGAATCAAAATAGAGAACATTGTTAGAGAACATATTGAAAAGTTACTAACTAAAATAGAAATTGTAATTTTTTGGTATATTTTAGTTAATAGTGTTGGAGATGCTCTAAAATTGTTACAGCAAGAATAAAATAATAGTTAAAATGGTGATACCACGTCTTCATGCTGATTAAGCACAACAAATTAGTAAATTAGAGTTACATACCATGTTAAATTTTAATCAAGTATTGATGTAGTACAACTATTATAGCCGATAGCTTCTCATAAAGAAAGTAATACAAAGTCTCAAGCATGATGATTAATGACTAATCATGTGATCATTTGAATCTGTGTCACGTTTGTTTGCTAATTCATGAAGGAAATATTATTGTTCCATGTTCACAATGGTGACGGCTGTAAGCCTTTCCTAATGTCATGATGCCAATAGTTAGGAAATAATGGCTAGAGGCGCTCCCACCTGAGGTACCCTTTTAACTTCAGAAGAAATGTAGATTTTCAATATTTGGAGCGCCTTCCAAACCAAAAAAAAATACGTAAAAAAAAGATAGGGAAGAAGAAGTGAAATTTGACTACCTTTTGGGCGTCTTCAACAACTCTTATTCATTAACCTTAATTGCAAAAGAAATGTTTCTTTATTTGTAATACACATAAATGGTGTTAGAGATTACTACGTAATTGGACAGCAAGAGGTGCCTAATATCTTTCATGCAAATTTCTTACGGCAAAGGAATCCATATTTTGACCAATGTGCCGTTTATCTATTATGAGTCTCTTCGTATATACAAGCCAAAAAGAATCTCATCTTTTGAGAAGTTTGCCAATTTGGACTGCAACTGAACCTAATCAAAGACAAATTCAGATTTATAGGTTCAGCACCTAACAGTACTCGCACAAAGTCCTCTGTTTTCACTTGAATTCTCTAAAAACTATAGGTAGACATTAGAAGGGTTAGACCAAACTTATACAAAAACAAAAAATTTCAATCATCTTAAAACCAAATTCCAAACCCGTTCAAAATAAAAATTATAATTTCTAAACCCGCTCATTTGGCTTAAAAATATTTTTAATAAATATATTTTCTTCAAAAATAATGTTAAATAATACAAAATCCAATGTAAAAAATAATTTTGAATAATATTAAAAATAATACTATATTATTTTCCATATTTTTCAAAAATAATTTTAAAATTCACCCATTAAATTGATCGAGGCTAAAAATAAATCTCCTATAAATAATGCAAAGATTTAGACGGGCAATCGGGTCATTGATACTATGGTCAACCCTACTAAAAACCAAGATATTTAAAATACACCCTTTTGAATGGTAGATCCGACCTCAATGCAGCTGGAAAGCAATGGCAAAAATATTCTACTCTACTGAACATATGCATTGTCGGGTAACCTGTGAGTCTCGTCCTATAGCATTCAATCGTTGTACTTTTGAAATTGCCAACTCAACAACGATTATTTTTTAAAATTTTGATTTATTTGAATTTACAATCACTTGAAAGCGTAATTAACTACTTTCAATTAAGCTATCTAATTAATCACACAATAATATAATCGCATGCATGAAACGTAAAGTAATCACAAGATAGACACACGATTTTAGCGTAAAAATTCTAATCGAAAAAAAATCATAGGACCTAGTCTAGACTAAGTTCCAAGCACTATAAACAATCGAACAGTTTACAAGAACACTCACAATTGTATCAATCTGAAACTCACGAATCTAAGTTGAAGTCAATCCTTACTTGCATACCCCGCAACTCATTGTTCTTCCATGCTTAAACCATGACGAACACCACGCCGTGAATTTTCGCCTTGATACACCACCAAGACTCCTTTTGATCAATGAAAATTTGAAGTTCTTTAAACTTGCTAAGGAGATTCTAGAGTTTTTCTATTTCTTTGGAGGCTCTCAATATATTTCTTAATAAAGGTCTAACCCTGGAAGGCCCATACTTTAAGTATATATAGGCAATAACTTCTTTTGGGAACAAATAGAAAAACTGCCCAAAAATACATCCAGAATCTATCTGGGACAAGGAGCTAGCAAGAAAAAGCTTCGCGATCTCGCTGCGGCGAGAAGGTGGCGACGGCCACTATGCTGACTTCGCCGGAGCGAGGAGGTGGCGAGAAGATAGTGAACTCTACATCCTTTCAAATCTTTTATATTCTCATAGATCTCGAAAAATTATATGAAATCGATATATTATGGACCCGAAACGGAGATCTGAGCATTAAGATAAGATCTTCCAAAGTTTCAGCTCTGCACGCTTTAAAGACTTGTATTACAACTTCAGCAACTTGTACTCTAGCTTTCAGTTCATTCAAACACATGCTCGAGACATGATTACAACTCAAAATTAAATTACAATCAAATTATTTCTATGGGTCATTTCAAACACTCCTTAGCATTTGTTTGAACACCCAATCTTATCAAACTCATTTACATAAAAAAACAATTAAAGAGATACTTCAAAAATTTTGTTTAAAAAACTTGTCAAAACAATAAAAGTCCTAACAATTTTCATATAAAAAGAGTTTATTAAAAGATCTTTGTTCTATTCCTCTCCAAGGAGGCATAAATTTTCAATTAATCTAGAATGGATTCTCAGTAATCAAGTAGAGAGATCTATATCAGAAGGTACTCTGAGAAAGCAAATTCGCCTGTCCCAATTTCTTCCCACTCTTCACTTCTTCTTAATCATGTATAGAAATTTACGTACAACATATAACATACATGCAATTGATGCAAACTAAGGATTTGTGTGAGCAAACCACAACTGAGGATCCTACAAATGAATTGTTGGAAAGGTTTTCCATGTATTTTACATATGATTCATGCGGGAATGTTGTCGTGGCCATCCACAAATGTCCAGAAGGATGGAGTCGCTCTTTTTTGGCTTTATGCGATAAGAACTTTTCTTCTTGTTCAGCTTCTCTAGGAGGTTGGGTGATTGACTGGAGCACTCGGGGCTTTGAAAAAACTACCAGTCAACCCACCCTTGCATTTTTCTGCAGCGTTGAAGAATGGTAGTTTGACATAATCCTAATTTTTAATGGTCATCTCATACGTCATAATGAAACTGACCCATCCAGCCACATGCTCTCACTCTCTCTCTCTCTCTCTCTCTCTCTCCTCTCTCTCTCTCTCTAATACACCATATTCCCTATAATTTTAATACACTATATGTACTATAATTTTTTAGATGTTTAAAATAAAATAATTTATTGATCCTTAACTCAATAATGTTTACCTTTTAAGTTCCATTTGCTTCACCAAAAACATATTTTATAAAAAAAAATTGTGAAAATTCGGTTGTTTGTTGGTTTAGAAGTTCTTAAATTTTTAAACAATATAATTCAAACCAGTAGAAAAATATTAAAAAATAACATGTAAGATTTTATTTCAAAAGTTGTTTTTCCCAAGAGCATAATGAAAAAAATTTAGGACAAACGTTTACAAATCTCACTCAATCTCTCCCTCTTTTTATCAATATCCATTATAATTCTACTTCATAAAGAAGAGTTCATTTTGAATTAGTTATCTAGTTTTATTAAAATTATTTTACTCTTATATTTTGTCCAAATAATAACTAGGTTTAAAATAATCCCACTACAACAAAAAAAAAATATTGTAGTTCCTATCAAACAAATGAAAAATCAAGAAAAATAAAATTTTTACTACCAAATATTTTTCAAGAACAAATTTTCTTCTATGACTAAGACTACAAAGGAATAATCGTACACAGTTGATGGACTTACCAAGGTCAGGTTATATACCAATAACAGATTTTTACCTACAAACAGGACCGGCCCTAACAGGACCGGCCCTAAGGTAAGCCTAACAAGCCCTTAAATTTTGACAACCCCCAGGCCAGGGCAAACCCCATGTTCCAAAAAAATATATATATATTATTATTGTAAAGAAAAAAATTATTTAACCCCGTTAAAATTTTTTTATTCTTGTATAGAATTTTTTTTTTTTAACTTCTATAATTTTTTTTATAATAAATTAATAATAAAAGAGCAACATATTTAAATTTAGACTAGGGCAACCCAATTGACAAGGCGAGCGCTGCCTTCAAAACCCATTAGAAGGGGCAGTGGGCGAAAAATCATTCCATTTTTTGGTTTATGCATAGTATTATTCTTTATGGAGTGATTACTCTGCAAATTAATTCAACTCAGCCAGGAGGAATATTACTCTAACAATATCAATCAATCTACTGCAGTCTGCTAATAGGTTTCGTTCGACATCGAAGTATCCCTGGGCTCAGCATATTCATCAATCAACCACTCCCAAGTTATTGCAAGCATTCCTGAGTCATTGCTCACAGCACAGTCCCTGGATTGGCCATCATTAAGCCCAGTTTGAAATGCGAAGACCCTCAAATCACCTAAGTAGGGTACAATTGTTAGGTTTTTTTTTTGTTTTTTGGCTAAGCAAGGGCAGCTATACTAAGAAACCCTGAAAAACGACTTCTAAAACTTAGAGACACCAGGAACCCAAGAAAATGAAAACTGCCAGGGAAAATGTGTAGTTAACCCATTAACATTGTGAAATACATTCTTTCCAAAAGAACATTGAGAGAGAGAGAGAGAGAGAAGAAACTGTTATTACACATGAGTTAACAAAAAGTCAACTGAAAGGAAAAGGGAGAGAGAGCAAACCTTTATGGGAAGAAAGACTGAACTGTATGACTCAGCGAGGCGAAGGCAAAGCACGCCAATTGTCAGCAAGAAGCATGGCTCGATCACGTGAAGTAGCTGACAGTTGTTGGAGAATAACATTCTTGACATGAACGGCAGCTGCTTCACCCGCCCGAATGGCAAGCTCCAGGTAAACCACAGCTTTCATCATCTCCCCCTCCTGCAGCGTAATTGCATCAAAATGCATCAGATTCCAAAGACTCCTTGAACTGAATTGAAAATGTAATGTGCATACTGATTTGAGAATTAAATAGGACCCTTCTACTTATAACAAGAAGGATTAATTCAGTGTAATATAATTCATATTGGAATTCCTCAGAGTTTCAAGTCGTATGAATGAGCTACATACAGAAAAGAGACCAAGTCCATGCTCAAACTGAGCTTTACTATGACCACGATCAGCTGCCCGCTTCATCCATTTCCTTGCTTGCCGATGACTATGCACCAAACCTTCACCAAACGAGTAGCACAATGAAGTATTATACATAGCGCGCACATAGCCGCCTTCTGCAGCACTCAGATACCATCTTGCCTGTTAAGAGCTAAAAACTATCAGAAGGAAAATCTGATTTACAACTTCAAACCACAAAGACATATATCCCAACTATACTGCGTTGCTAGAGTCTCCTTATTTGCCATTGATCTCGACCAAAAGAATAACTCAGATGGGGCCAAAGCAGTGAGCAGCCAAAGAAGAATTCCTATCTTAAAATGAAAATTAGACTGGTTAAGTTCCTTCAGGAAAAACAAGTCATGCCAAAGTGGGTAGCATTGATGGATGATAATTAAAAATATGAAATGGAAATGGTGTACTTATCAGCAAATTGTAATAGCCCTAGGGAACCTAATTTCACAAGATGCCTTAAAACAAGAAGTTCAGTATAGTATTTGAGTAAGAGCAATGGAATAAGGGAGGTTGCATACTGCTTCTGGGAGATTTCGCTCCACCCCGTGACCTTGATGCAAACATAGAGCTAGTTGGTACTGTGCACGAACATGGCCCGCAACAGAAGCTTGGTATAACCATTTAACAGCCTCCTTTGGATTTGGTGGTCCAGCTGCAAACATTATAGCAATCAGAAGACTCGTTACCACATTTTTTTGGATAAGCCATAAGACGAGTAACCATATGTAGAATAGTAAGTTGAGTAACATACCATCAAGAAGAATTATGAGAACTTTTTCTGACAACTAATAATGGTGTTTTAGTAGTTAGTGGTGGTGGCTGGTTTTCAACATTATTAGGATAACTGAAACATCGATTACAGATCCACAAAATATATTTCAGAGTTATATATTTTACATGAAACATGCAGTTCATTTCTCTGAGTCTTTTCTAGTCATTCTCATGTAAAAACAAAAGTATTTCAAAGAAAATTGAGAACTGTTAGATTTACAACTGCCAGAAAGCAATAGCAGAAGTAATTGGAAGCCAAAATACCATTGAATTTGCATCAACTAAATTGGTGGTAAGGATGCATCATATTCACAGTTTCAACTGAAATAAAGAACTAGTAAAGAGTTTGAGATGAAAGGGTATTTAGGATAATTAAATTGAGTTTTTCTACTCTCTCTTTCTCTCTGCAACATTGTTAGCCAAATCTGAGAATTAAGGAACTGGCACGTAGACATTTATAAATTGGGAATTGAAGGGAGGAATCACTTAATCCAAGTTGAAGGTCCCAACAAAACAGAAGGCCGGCCAAAAGGGATATATGTAGAGCCTGTGACAAAAGACATGATTTCCTTGGGTTTAAGTTTAACCACTGATATAGCTATTCACCTCAAGCCACATAGGAAAGACAGATCCATATAAAAAAACTGATTGCCTTGAATTTACTCAAGGCCTACTAATTATGGTGGATAGTACATAAAATTATAGACTGACAGTTTGACCTATTATTAAAACTGTGGAACACAAATCAAACAGGTGAGAAGAATGTGCCTGTGTGCATGTGCATAAGTATCAGAAGATTGGATTCTAGAAAATCCTAAATAAAGAAGGGGGGAAAGGCAGCAATAAATATATAAAGGTTTAGTTTGAGGAGAGCAAAGTTGAGATCAAGCAAGATTTAACATGTATCTAAAGGGGAGAGAGAGAGGGGTGTTCTGTTGGACTCCCAAACAGAGAATCACACGATTTGAAACCCAACAAGAAATATCTGAAAAACAAGGCTAAATGTCACACTGGAGATCAAACAACAGGAGTCACTTTTCATGAAATCATTCCATCCAGAAACTTGTTTCAGACAATACCATGCAGCTTAATGAAAACCATCCATTCATCATTCCCTTCACCTGAGAAAAAACGATTTTTTTTTTCTGATTTACTATTCCCCTTCTCATAGCATACAAGATATTCTGTTGTACATCAAATGATGAAACAGGAATCAGAGTTAAATCAATGACAGACTACCTTTGCCTTCCAAAAGTAAAGGCTTTCTATGTACTTCCTAAAGCTGAAGGCTTCGACTAAAGAAAACCTATATGATCAATGCCCAATTAGAGCCAAGAAAGCCTTTTGTTACCAAGTCGGTGAGCTTCTTTTGATTCTAAAACCAAAAGCATTATATTATGCAACACCTTTCTAGGGTCTCTTTGGTATGTTGTAGTCTGCCTCTTTAAATTGCTGCTGCTTGGAAAACTCCAAACTAATAAAGAAGACTTAAAAAATAGGGGGAAAACTGAATGCAAAGGAAGATGCATGCAAGGAAAGGAATGTGTATTGCTCATGCTCGCCCTCCAGTAGCTTTAATCATAGATCTCATAAGCAAAAAATAGTACATCTGAAACGTTAGTTAATATAAGAAGTTAGAGGTCGAAAAGGAGGGCATAAGGACCAAAGAGCGAACAAATCTCTAATGTTTTGCTAACAGTAGTGCTTCTGAGAAGAGCATAAGGAAGTAGATTAGCTTGGTTTTCAAAAATGAATCTGAGAAAAGGTGTTGGTAAACCATGAAGAAAACAAGTAAAGAGAATGGATGAATCAGCATTGATGAACACTTATACCAGCAGTGCGAAACAATTTTTTAGGTAAGCATGATCATAATTCACAATTTTTAATCACTTCTGTACACTTCTTGAACCATTCTGCAGCGAATATCGATTCAGTAATGGAAAATCACAATGGATCCTGCTTCAAGAAAATTCAATCGAATATTAATTTCATCAAGAACAAAACAATTTAGTGCCAATAGTAGGCCTGGCAAACTCAACCCATGTCCATGAACCCACCCAATTTCATCCATTTAAAACATCTAAACCCCCCAAATTTATTAATGGGTTTGATTGGGATACATCATGCAAGCCCAATTATAAGCAGGTTTAAATGGGTTGGATATAGGTCCCATTGGGCTTGCTAAAAAAATTCTAAAAAAAGTTACCACCCACAAAAAAGTGTTTTACATTTTTTTATTATTTATTTTTAAAATAAATCTTTCTTCCTTCACCTCTCTCCAATGCCGCCACCAGTCACCAACACCTCTACCACCGCCAACCACCACTAGCCACCCCTAAAATCGCTGCCAACACAACCACCGCTCACCGCCGCCGCCAAGCACTACCACCCACTCACCGCCACTGCCAACCACAGCTGCTCCACTCATCGCCGCCCATCACCACCATGACTACCCGCCACCACATGTGAAATTGATAAAAAAAATTTCTTAAAGCTAAAAGCAAACAGAATGATCTCTCTCTCTCTCTCTCTCTCTCTCTCTCTCTCTCTCTCTCTCCACCCATAACCATAACAAACCCCCTGTCTAATCCCACAGCTCCTCAAATTCGATTCCGTTTCTCACAGCCTTACATTACAACACACCTGAACCTGAAGGCTTAGGATTATTTGATATATCAAAAACTGCCAATCAATCACCGGAAAAACCGAACCCAAGAATCAAAACCGTGACGTTTTGTTTATGCAAGGTCAAGAGAGATAGAGAGAGAGAGAGAGAACTGGTTTAAACTTTGTTAGCTGGCTAGCTTATTACCCTCCATGCCAGCGTGCAAGCAATGAGAGAAAGGGGGTGCCCATGTGCCTATCCTTTAATATGTACGGCTGGATATTATAAGTGCAATTCAAAATGTTTTGGTGCAACACTAATTGAACAAAAAAATCAATTTTATCATTATTTTATCTTTCAAATACGATCATTGGATTGGATCGAAAATCGTAAGATTCAAAAAAGAAATGCATGATTGTTTTTATATGAATAATATATATTAGAAGTAATCACAAAATGAGTCTAAATTACACCAAAAAAATAATAATAAATGATAATAAATCACATAAATTTAGACAATATATAAATAGGTCAAATTTTGATTTATGGGTTTAAATTGACCCGTTAGTGACCCACCCATATTTAACCCGCTTGCTAATTGGGCAGGTTTACATTGAACCCATTTAAGCCCGTCCAATTAGCCAATAGTAACTAAATCCTTTGATTGTCCGAGGCAATAGTAACTAAACCCTTTGATTATCCTGGGCAAACCCATTGCTGCAAAACACTCCAATGTCATTGTCACATTCCGTTATCTGAGTGGCTGCTAGAGGAGAACTGGGACATTATGAATTCTTTTTTTCCAAAGCAATAAATGTCAAAGTCCATTCTCCACATAAATATCCCCCTTTAATTATTTCATCTATCAGCATTTCTATCCTAGCCACTTTATAACACGGACTTGAACCTTTTGTATGCATCATCCAATATTCTAAAGTGGACAAAGTTGGCCCTTCATAAGCAACTTGATGTTTACACCATGAAGGAGATAAAGTTCTTCCAACCACTCGAATGCACACTGAAAATCTGTACAATGAAGATCAGATTGTGCCCATAATGTAATGAAGGTTAAGACATTCTTAACATATCCACATTACGGTCACATTGGCCATGGTGAAAGATGGCATCCTAGGAAACACGGACACTCTGTATAGGGTGCCGCATCTGTGTCCAACACATGTCGGACACACATACTCCTCGAACATGCCAATTGGCGTGTCCTGGAATTTTTATTTTTTATTTTTCAAGGGGCACATCTCAGACACACAAGGACACGTATAGGACACATTTAGGACACATTTAGGACACTTTTTGGTGACTTGTGGATGTTACATTTATATATTACACATAAAAATATGTAAAAATATTTGTTTTTGCTGTATCCTTACCGTGTCAGTGTCCTTACTTTTTGAAAATCGACGTGTCCGTGTCCATATCTGTGCTCGTGTCCGTATCCGTGCTTCTTAGATGGCGTCAATAATGCAAGCTGACAGCACACTAGTAAAAGTAACAGTAGTAAACCAGTTGCAGTGGAGACAATGTAAAATCAGGCGGCAATATAGGCCAGGGAGCTGCTGGCTCTGGAATCTGGTGACATGTTGATTGTAGGATTAGTTGCAGTGCAATTACATTGTAAGGAAGTAACTGACCAGGGTAGAGGTAATCAAGTCATGGTGGCAAAAGTCACAGAGGCAACAGGGCCTATAAATAAATGAAATAATGCACAAATCTCTCTCATTAATCAATGGTATACCGGTAATCCCAAACCCACCAAAGCAAAACCAGTGTGTAACCATTGATATTTGCATCCTCAGAACTCTCTAACAACCACAAGAATTATTGGGCATTCAAGGAACAATACATATTCAAACACAATCCCGCATACACAAATTAGCCATTCAACAAGTAAAATTAAGAAACAAGCGATAAATTATAATCACATTAGGGTTTAATTTGGGAAATGTTACCTTTCAGGTACGAAATCCCCAAATTGCACTGGCCGGCAGGGTCACCAAGTGCCGCTGCTTTTTGATACAGGGCAATCCCTTCCTCCTTCTTACCCATCTCCCAGTAGACAAGACCGGCGTCGACCATAGCAAGGGTTGAGCCGCGGGCCGCACCTTTCAAGAAGGAGTCCAGAGCCTTCTGGAGGTTAGGCCGCACGCCGCCTCGGCCGTGCTTGAACCGCTTCCCCCATCTCAGGAACAGCATCGCCTCCCTCAGCGGCCGAAGGGCGTCCCTCCATGACTTGCAGACCAACGACGCCACTTGCAGGTTCGGGTGACTGAAATTCGCCGCAATTTTGGACAGTACATCGTACGGAAGCATCGAGAAGTCACGATGGTTCGACGGCACTGATGAGGACGACGACGATCTTGAACAGAATCGATTGTAACGGGTCGAGGAATTCGTCAATTTTGTGGGGAATTTGAAGGGATGTCTTTTGGAGTAGAGATCTAGTTGATCGATGTCGTTCTCTTTCTTTATCAGTGGAAATGCAGTGAAGTGAGAACCGTCCGATCGAGCAGGCCATGTTCTCTCCATTCCTTTTTTTTCTTCTGACGCAATCACATGCAGAGAGAGCTCCTCAGTCGGGAGGAAGAGTATCAATTGAGGGGATTACTTTCAGTTAAATCGATTTTCTCAGGATTTCTTCACCCGCTTCTAATCTTAATTAGCTTTTCTGCATATTCTTTTTACTAAAATTTTAATAGATTTTTTTTTCAGATGTCCACGTCTGGTTGACCCACCCCGATTGAACTTGGGACCAACCAAACGATTAACGCTTTGTTTGGATGAAAATGAGAGATAAAAGAAAGTGGCAGTTAAGAGATGAGGAAAAGTATCATATCTTATTTGGATAATCAATAGAAAAGAGAGGAAGATATTTTTTTTATTTGATTTGACAAAAATTAATTAAAAAAAAAGAATGTAATATAATTTTACTATTCTATATATCTTGTGTATGAAATCTTAATTTTTTTAATTATAAATTGATGAATATAATTAGTATTTAAAATAAAGTAATAGTAAGCACTTCACCTTCCTTTCGTTTCTTTCCAATTTTAAAGAGGAAAGAAGGAGAAAAAAAATGCTTAAAAAGTGAACTCTCTCAACCCACTATCCCCATCTCCTCCCCTCCTTAAAAATTACTCAATCATGATATAACTAACTTCTCTCTTCCGAATCATTCATTTCCTCTCCAAACTCCTCAATCCAAACGAAGTGTAATTTTTTTAACACTTTTTTAAATCTATTAAAAATATTGTACGAAAAAAAAGTAAAAAAATATGATATTTAAATAATTAATGCGATTTTTAAGTTAATAGAATTAATAAAAGTAATAGACACACATATACCCCACTCTAAATTCTTAAAAACAAAAACAAAATACAAAAAAAGGTCTTCATGCCATGTGACTAGTGGGCTCTAGTGACCTCCACTTTTGATATAAACAAATGCAAATTTATGTACTTAAAGCCAAGTAGGCTACTTTAGTTGATTAGAGTCTTTATTCCTTTGGTGTATGATCTACACTTTTGATATAAAAAAAATATTTTATTAATAACATGAGGATTTTTTGAATAATAAAAAAATTAATAACATGAGATTAACAGCCTTTGATTGTAAAGAAATTTGGTTAATAACATGAGACTTTTTAAAGTCAGACAAAGCACATGTTAAGCATTTCTCTTAAATAAATCAATTTGACTACTTAAATAGAAATATACAATATTCAAACAACTAAAACTTGCACCTTTGCTAAAACAAAAAAGCAGGTTAAATGCTGTGGTGATAAACGTATCTCAAAATATCACGAGTTCATTAACAGAAAAGAATAAAATATATATATAAACAAAAAAAACTAGAAAATTAGAATAATTGAGTTAATAACATTGTGAGTCTGTTTTTCAAAACCAAAAACAACAAATCCCAGTGAGCCAAAAAAAAAAAAAAAAAAGAAGTTACGTCCAATATTTTCATTTTATTTTCAAATCATTCTACTAGTAGTAAATTCATGCTGTGCACGGAATGAAAAGAATATGCACTAAACATAAAAGTGATTTTATAAATAATAAATTATCAAGTGTATCCACTAATAATATGATTTATACTGAACTATAATTGTCAATATAGTTTTAAAATAGATATTAAAAATTGATTGCAACAAAAAAAAAAATCTTAACTTATAATAAGAAACTAAATTTAAACATGAAGTACTTTTTCTACTTTAAAAATCTTGCTAAGAGGTTATATTAATATTGATTAAGTATATAAGTTACAAATATTAACAAATGTAGATTTATTTGTCCTTCTAAAAAGCAAAATTAAATGGATTTGAATAGAAAATTTCACAATTTTAAATTAAATGAAGAACTTTCTAAACTTATAAGGGAGGAATTTAAGGAAATTAATTTAAATAAGAATTATAATATTGTTTTATTATAACTATAAGTTTACCAAATAACTTGAAATTTACCTAAGTTTTATTAAAGATTTACTAATTATGAATAATAGGTTAAATTTCTATATTTCATGGTTAGACCAATACTATTATGACATATGTAATATTATTAATTTAAATTTTTAAAAAATTAAATAAATTGATTGAGTATTTCTGCATAAAAAAATGCAACAATGTATTGCTATAATGTATTTATTATTTAAATAGGATAAAAAATTTATTTCTATATTTTAAAATTTATGGGATAAAGGTATTCAAACATATTACCATATTGATCAAGGGATAGAAGTTAAGAAAGAAAAGGAAAAAAATATGAAACTGAAAGAACAAATGATTTGGTGACATATTAGCAACAAAAAGAGAGAGAGAGAGAGAGAGAAGAAGAAGAAGAAGAAGATCAAAAGAATCAATAATTTTGTGGCACTTATATACTTTCCTACTCATTTTTTATTTTTAGTTTGTAAATATTTTTGAGGGTTCTAATTTATACGTGTGAGCAAATAGAAAAGAAAATTGGTATTTTTTACTTTAAAATTTTACTCCAATCTTGTAAAAAAAATTTTGAAAAACTTACCATTTTGATCAATTCCAGGAAAAGATGGACATTTAAAAAAAAATTATATTAACCAATGGACAAATTTATGAAATTTAAAAAAAAAACAAAAAACTAAGGATGACGAATAACACCATGACACCTATATTCTTTCATTTTAAATATTTAATATCCAAAAAAGAGGATTAGGAATTATTACTTTTTTGTTTCTTCGTTTAGGCTAAAGGACTCCTAACACCAAATGTCTCATAATATATATAATAGATTTGAAAAAAATTGTCATATTAATCCAAAATCAGTAAAGAAAAATAAATGTACTTAAATTTTTAGTAATTCAAATTTTGATTTATATGGTTACATAAATGCTAAGAAAATTCATAAATTAAGAAATTTAAAGGCTATATTACCATGTTGGTCACTTAATCAAAGATTGCATTTTGAGTAAAGGAACATAAATGCTAAGAAAAAACATAAATTAAGAACTTTAAAGATTCAATCACCATTTTGGTCAATTAATTAGCGTGTTTTTACTTTTTAGGAAACCATATTTTAGGAAACTGTGATTGCATTCAAAATTTTATTTCTAAACCAATCAAAGTGCAAAATTTAAATATTAAATTTTTAAACCAATCAAAGTGCAAAATTCAAATATTAAATGTTTAAACCAATCAAAGTGCAACATGTGTTATTATAATATTTTAAAATTTTAAAATTTTTTTCAAATTGGATTGAAATTTTGAATAGCAAATAACTCAAAACATTATGCTATAATATATAGTATAGATTCCTATTAATTAATTCACTTCATTTAGGGAAGTGAACGTGGGCCATGCAATTTATTGGGGCTTACTGGCAGGCTGACTGTAATGAAGAGTTCATGGATCAGGAAACCCATGTGGAGAAAGGCAGATGGCCCTAATATTAGATTTCAATGGGCTCAACTACAATCTGAGAATTTTACAGGAACAAGCTACAGTACGGACGATTGTTTTTAGGAAAAATTGTTGGAATATTTTGGCTTCGTTTGGTGCGGCTTCCTATAACTAAAAGTCCTTCATCAAAAGGACTTTGTAAGTAGGATTTTATAAAAAATACTTTTAAGAGAAGAAGAATGTTCAGTGAATGTTTGTGTTGGAAAGCCTCTGAAATCAAAAAGTATTTCCACAATGTAAATGTATGTTTGGTGGCAACATTCCAAATGTGGCAAATAGTTTTCACCTGACAATATTGTCCAATAGCCTTATCATTCAATTAAATCACATATCTAATAACATTCAATTAAGAACAGAATAATTGTGCAAAAAATTAAAAGCAAAAAGTGATATGATGCAAATTCTATACTATATTATATATGCACTTAACAAAATATATACTTAATAAAATATAAAGACTAGCATCATCTTCTTTAATGAATCAATGCAATTCATGGGCTAATTTTCATAGATTCTATACAAGCTCAGCCATATCCTCTTGAAACCACCAGATCTACCCCTGCTTTTTCTGAAAATGTCTTCTTTATAAAAATTGGAAATGGAAAAGGGACATTAAAATTCAAGACCAATTTCTACATCAGCTCCTCAAAAATGTTTGCGTCTTTGCATTCAAAGGCTTCAGCTACAGAAAGCACACAACAATTTTGATGCCTTCACAACTTCCGACCAACACATTTGACCACCTGGTACCTAATATGCATCATTATAGTAGATCCCAAAAGGTCTCTCCTGAATTCATACCTTTGAAAAATAATCTGTGATGAAGACAGAAATTTTCGTTGTTAGGCAATCCATAATCAGAAACGGCTCAACCAAGGCCACCAATTTTCGAAAATTTTCTACGAATTTGGAGAAATAAAAAACGAAAGGTAGCACAAAGTAATATTGGGTTTGGAGAAAATGGAAATGCCGGAGTTGAAGGAGAGAGCAATGCAGAGCCTTGTCTGCATTGTCGAGGTCGACAAGCTCGACTTGGCCATCTAAGTTGAGACTGTGGAAGTGATGGCAAGAGTAGTTGCAGAGGCTGTGGAGGTTAGGGTTTGTAAATGGCGCAAGATAAGTGGGCACAATGGGTAGTTTACAACAAATATTAAGGACAATAGGGGAATTAAAAAGTTTCATTTAAGTGACCATCTTATTTCTAGAAGTCCATTTTGAAGCCATTTCCGAAATCACCCCCGCTATCTTCTTTTAAACGGGCTTTGGTTGCCCATGACTTTTGGTAAAAAAATCTTTTATTTGACTTCACCTAACATGCAAATTTTCTTTAAAAGGACTACTCTAGCCCAGAAGGACTTTAAGAAGCCCGCTAAACACTACCTTTAGATTCTTGATTCCTTCTTTGCTTTATTATATAAATTAGCAAATTTAAAAATGCAAGCAGTGGCCTCCAATAATTGATCAAACTGGAAACACTATGAGTAGGTTTATGATCTAAACCAGCTTGCGCCAAGTAAAATTGTATCCGTGTGAGACGTGTTGAAACAGTATTGCTTAATTCTTCAAAGGCTCGGATCCCAAGAAAAGCTTTGTTTACTGTACAAAAGGAACCTTAGATTAGGTGAACTTCCCCTTATCACTCAATAAATTAAAATTTTCCTTTAATTGGTTTGGATATGGCACAATCCCCACTCGTAAACAAGTGGGTTTTTAGCTTTAAAACAAACATTCTACACACAAATGAAAACAAAACAACCCCAAGGGATCGTCCACTGTATATCAAGGCTTCCCGAGTTAGAAACTTGATAGTTCTATTTGAGTTAAGTTGTAAAAGATTTATTGTTTTTAAATTTTTTAGTTTTAATGTAAATAATCTATCTTTGATCAAATTAAAAAGAAAAAGAGAAAGGGAAAAGAAAATAGTTACGGTGCGTGTAAATTAGCCGGATACTCTTGATCGCAAAAATAAAAATAAAAACAACAACAACACTAGGACAGGAAATAGTTAAGGTAGACGTAAATGGATCGAACAATCCTAACTGCATAACAAAAAAAAATGCTATATAATCATAAAATTTATACATAATTCAATTTATTACTACAATAATGTGGTTAAATGAGAATCATTCACTTTGAAATAAAACATTTTGATTATGATTTTTAATTATAAAAATATCATTATCATATTATTTTGATGAGATTTTTTGCATAAATTTTATGATAGAATTAGCATTTAAAAAAAAAACAAACAATAATAAGTGTGATATGCAACAATAATAAGTCTGTAGTTAATGTATGTATGACTTCGTCATTGCAGTGTGGGCCATCAAAGCATATGTATATAATAAGTGTGATATGCACCTCACACCACATAGGATTCTAATCCAGCACTCCACATGTACCTTCTCTTTTGCCATTTCCTAATCACAAAAGCATTAGAGAGAACCTTCCCCCTATCATAACAACGCGTCCTAGGCTGGTGGAGAGAGACAGAGACTCATTGGGTGTGTGGGACACACAAAGACTGAAGAGTGAACGATGACGACCACCCAGAGCATAAAAAGTACTTGGGTAGATATGGCTTCGAGGGTTATGAGGGATATGTCTTAGTCAGTCAGATTTATAAAGCATCCGTGTGCAGCATCTCATGCCATGAAAAGGAATTTTCACCTTTACCTGTTTTAGGCAAACTTTTGTCTACCTAGATAGATTTTGACTTGCATGTTTACGAGAGAGAGAGAGAGAGAGAGAGAGAAGAGTTGGATAAAGATGAGATGAAAAAGGATCCATCATACCCACAACCATCACCATGTTTAAGCTCGAAACAGGAATCTGATATATATGTTTCTAGCTATTTTCATAAAACCCAACTCATTTCAACATAAAACACACGCCATCACCACCTATGATAGTTGAGTTAGTTCTAACGGGATTTAAAATCTCACTCTTCTCTCAATTGTAATGTATTAACTTATTTATTAGAGTAGTTACATGAATTAGATACAGTTAAGTATAAACTGAATATTGTTAGTATTTTAAAGAAATTATAGTAATGAGTTCGTTCTTTCTGAATTAATAACTATGACTCCTGTCATCACGTTTAAAGAAAATTATTATGGTGATCAGCTATTTTCATCATTTTTGCTAAAAAAAAAACAGACAATCACATAATAAAAGAGCTTGGTTTCTCATTGTATCAAGAAGCTAGGGAAGAAGAAAGACTTGCAAAGAAAATCAATGCCATTTTATTAAAATTTTATGAAGCCACTTACATGAAGTCCTCGCCACTAGAAAAAAACTAAAACAGAGAGAGAGAGAGAGAGAGAGAGAGAGAGAGAGAGAGAGAGAGAGAGAGAGAGAGAGAGAGAGAGAGAGAGAATACGAAGAGCTAAATATCAGAAATGGAGTAGAACAAGGGTAGAAGAAGCCTAGCTCCCTACTCCAAACCAAACTAAGCCCTCTCGACGCGGCGAGTGAAAACAGTATCCAAGTCCGGTGGAGTAAAGAACTCCCTGACACCATTGAAATGACACCTCGAAGAAGGTTTTCGCTTCCTTGGAGCCGGCGGACACGACATTCTGGTCGGAATTCTGGCTTCTTCGGCCGTTGGAGTCGTTGGACGTTCGTCGTCGTCCTTCTCTTGTGGCTGCTCCACCGGATTTGTAAATATGGGCTTCAAAGGACTCCGGAATGGAATTCCGGCGATGACCCATCTCTTTCCTTCTGATTCTACACCGCCGTCCATCTGAGGCTTCTCTGGGAATCCCATGTTTGGATCAAACAGCCCTTGGAAGTTAAATAGCGGAGGTGAGAAAACAGAATAGATTCTTTTTTTGTTTTTTTTGTATGGAAATCAGAATAGAATCTGAAGAAACCAGTAGGAAAATCTTGAAAGTGATAGAGAAAGAGAGAGAGTGGGGCAAGTGAAAAGGGTCTTTGCTTCTTGCTATGAGACCTGTATTTAAGAAGCTAGGAGGTGAGGGGACATGAGAAAGAATTAAAAAGGCTTTTAATGAAGAAGAGTAATCTTCAATGTTCTGTTGCACCACCCAGAGAGAGAGAGAGAGAGAGAGAGAGAGAGAGAGCACCCGAGGAAACCGTGACCTAAACAAAGAAGTTCAAAGGCTAATGAGATTATGAGAGAGATGAAGGTGCCCGTGAAAGTTGCTGACCGCGGGCAGCATAGAACAGAATTGACCAGGATTTTGGCGCCAATCGTTTCTTTTCAGCCGTTAAAACAAACCGGTTTGGTTATGGTTTCGTCCCGTTTTCTGTTTCTATTTTTTAAATTAAATTGTTGAAACCGCGTTTTTCTAAAACTTTTTTTAAAAATATTTTTAAAAAATACTCCAATTTTTGGGAAAAAAAATATATTCTCTAAATTTTTGGAATGATTTTCATACGAAAATAAAAACAATAGTATTTTCAATGGTTCCATTATTTTGTTTATGAGAACATAAAACTAGCCCTGTTTGGTAATGTTTTTATTTTTTGTTTTTTGTCTAAAAAAACAAAAAATAGTGTTTATTTAATATTTTTTTATTTTTAGTTATTTATAAAATTTAGAAAAATAAAAAGAAAATCACTAAGTAGATGTGTTCTCTATTTTCCAAATATTAGCCTGATACTGTTGGCACAACTGTAACTTACAAATACTCATTATTAGGCCATAAAAAAATACACAATAAAAACACACAATTAAAAATAAAAATTGATAACGTTATTAAACGGAGCCATATCTAATTTTTATTTTGTTTTTCAAAACACAAAACAAAACAAAAATAAAAATTGAACTGTACTAAAAAATGTTGGAATATTTGGTGTAAACACCAACTTTGAGCCATTGTTAAGGTGGGACCCACATGTCCGTTTTAGTCGGTCCAAGATGCTTTGTGTTCTCCTCCATAAGGAGATGGAAAACAAGCATTTACTTGCTCAAATCCATGGAGGTTTGAATGAGATAATGGTCTCCAAAGTAGGTACCATGAGTATGGTTTATGGGTGGAACTAAATGCTTGTCCCACATTGATTTTCTATGGGAAAAGTGATGGGCATATAAAGGCTAAGTTTAAAGATAGGTTTGGACCCCAAAGGGCACCCCACTTTTGTGAAAGGGGGAGGACCTATGCAACCCATGGGTTGACCCAATAAACCACACGCGCGCGCCGCCGCCACCGGCCGGCCGGCTCTGGTCGGGTCGGGTGCGATTAAATTAATTAATATTAAATTAGCTTGGGCCGGTTTAATATTTTTGGACGCGGGTTAAACCATATTAGAGTGAACCGGGTTGAACTGAACCGGTTCAGAATTTAAATTCCAAAAAAAAGGGTGCGTTTGGCTGGCACCGTTTCGAAGAGGTGCGATTCTTTCTATATATAGAAAGAATCCCCCTCCGAACGAAACAGCGTCTGATATAGAGTTTTTTCGTCTCTCTCTCTCTTTCTCGGCCTCCGACGACGTGCCCAGACTCCGGCGGATTTCAGCGGTGAATCTCCGGCGACGTACTGTCCAGATTCCGACGACTGTTCCCAGACAGAATCTGACTATTCAATCCGACATTTCTTGTGTTCGTTTCTGCCTTAGAAATTCGTATCGAATTTCTATCCAGGTTTCATCCGGTTAATTTCTTATTTTACTGATCGTGATTTTATATATTCTATGTGATGAATTTCAGTGGAAATTCTATCACTTTCTTCTGTGTTTTGTAGTTAATTTCAGTGTTGAAATTCTACAGAATGACTGCGGTTTTTCTGTGTAGAAAATGCAGTGTATTCAATTTCATATCATGTTGATTTTATCAGAAACGTTGTAGGTTTCTGTGTGGAATTAAATGTCATAATTCTGTGTAGAATTAGACAGAAATTTCTCTTTGTTTCATATCATACATGATGCATACATTCCATACATTGAGAGAGTAAAATCAAAAAGGTTGATTCGCTGAATTTTGATTATTGTAGTGCTACTTATTCAAGATTGTGATCATTTTATCCTGGAGATAGACGTCCGTTCATCCCATGAGCACCTGTGTGGGGGACGAATCTGTCTTAAGCCAAGAGTGTTTAACACTCGACTTGATCTCCCATGCATCGCATATTTTTTATTATTTCATTATATAAGACTTGTTGAATCTATAATATTACATTATTTCACACACGTTATTCAATGTTGTTGATTTCACCTTATGATGATTACATGACATTAATATTACTATGTTTCATTTCATTTTATTGTGGCTACAGATTATATGAAAAACTTTATACAACACAGTCAGTATTTTTATTTGGCCAACAAAAAAAGGGTTTGATTCCTCTTAAAAAATTATCCAGTCACTCTTCCTCATTTCACAATATAGCAGGTCTTCAGTTCTCCTATTAAGTGGGCCACGTTCAGGATTAACCTAACTGCAGAATATACTACATTGTTCGGTGGCAGGTGAAACCTATATAACACAGGACCCAATACGTTGTGAGAGAAAAAGTGACCTGATGCTTTCAGAAAATCAAATAATTTTGCAACTCATCTAAGCAAGGAGACACACTGCATTGCGTAAGAGAATGGGTGACTTAGCGCATCAAGAGAATCAAATAATTTTTTCATTCCTTCCCCGTATAGTGTATCTAATTTTTTCTCTCTCTTTTTTCTCAAGGAATAAATTGTCCACATAACATTTAGACTGATTTGAACCGTTATATACTGCCTAAAATATTTGTAATATGGGAGATAAATCCATTTGTATAGTCGTATTTTACACTTCAATAAATTGATATTATTCATGATATTCCCTTAATTTTATCTAATCATCTTGAATGACATTGGTATTTTGCAAGATATCCGAATATATATATATATATATATTTATCTGTATTTTATAGACTGTGATATACTATTATCTAACATTTCTTCCCGCAGTTTAAGTAGCAACCTAAGCTGGCTCATGTCATTGGATGAACCAATGAGGCTACTGACATGGAGATATCAAATAAGAAGCAAGAGGTAAGTGAAGGGGGAATTTTCAACAGAAAGGAATTGAATTCCCAATTGTATAGAGAGAAAGATATTGCTCGAGTGGTGTACATCAAATAGCTTGCACCAGCTGAAGAGAACAATACAAATTGGAAAGATGAGGCATCCTTTGCATCCTCGAAAAGCCTCTATAGTCTTCATATTGCACCATGAACTCATCAATGAACTTCTTGAAACGGGCCATGGTCGCAGGCATGTCTTCCTCAGCCGGCAAAATGGTTGTTCTCAGGTGGAAGACCCTATTCAGGAACGGTTGCCCATCAGACAAGATTGCATTTTAGTTGCAATAAAGCAAGAAAACTTACAAATTCCAAGTATTCGAAGAGAAACATAAACAAACCACAGTTATAATAGCAAAAAGGTAGAAGCATTGTAAGGAATTCTATAGGAAAATGGCCTCCAAAATGATGAACAGAAAAAGAAAAGTAGTTACCCTTCTTTCTGTCCAAATCCTGAACCGGGGACAGTGGAGATGCCTGTGGCTTCCAAGAGCTTGAGACAATAGAAGACATCAGGAACCTTGCCAGCCCTTTTTGCAGCATCTATTGCTTTTGGTGGCAAGCGTATTTGTGGGAAGGAATACTTGGCGCCTGAACCATTTACCGGTAAATGAGAATAAGTTTTATGCAATGCAAGAAACTGAAATTTGAACGAAAAATTATTTACCTTCTGTGAAATTACAAACCACATTTCTGCAGAAGTTGAATCCATCAGTCATTATTTGCACTCTCCTCCTCAGCGACTCCTGGATACATTTGCTGCATTTGTGTAAGAGAAATACAAATGTTCACTACTACAGAGCACCACACCACACCACACTATAGTTCAGCATATTCCCAAATTCAAATCATCAAGAAAATGATTGAAAAGGATTAAGGTCTATTCTCTTCATTTTCATCAAAAATAGAGAGATTCAGGCACCAACTTATATGGAATAGAAAATTAGCATTGTACCTCTCTCTAGCAGACTGCTCATATGATATATTTACTGGTGTAGGTGGGTTGACCATTAGCCCTAACTGCAAAAGTAAAAGTAAATTATTTTTCTCAGCAGACAATAATTTGCATAGAGGAAACAGGGGCTAACTAGTTCCATGAAGATACCTCGAAACAAATAAAAAGTCTTGACAGACGAACACATGATGATAATGTTTTAAGAAAGTTAGTTTTGCTTCCTCAATGACTGTCAACCAAATGACCAATTGGATTCCAACTTACAAATATCTGCCCGGAGACAGTGGGACTGAGAGATAACGAGGCAACCTTATAGATTTCATCAACAGTCTGCAAATCAGATAACAGAGATTAAAAAGTGCCTCTGTACATATATACA
The DNA here is from genome assembly GCA_033060915.1 of Euryodendron excelsum. Lineage (NCBI taxonomy): Eukaryota > Viridiplantae > Streptophyta > Magnoliopsida > Ericales > Pentaphylacaceae > Euryodendron > Euryodendron excelsum. Next base: position 13,410,503 of record CM065378.1, on the reverse strand, counting down.
CATGCCTACTCTGTAAATTGAAGAAGTTTGAGCTCAGGTCCATCCTCCAAGGGGAAGAAGACTATAACATCATGAAAAAGATACAAGTGTTCATTTGTGTGCTGCTTGAAACAGTATCCCATGAGGAAGTGACTAGAAAAAGGAAAAGAAAATGGAAACCTAAAAATGTTGGGAGATTCTATTTGATCACATCATAACGTTTCAATAAAATTAATTCATAACATTTTTCATATTTGCAGTCTACAGTTTCCACACAATTTCAAATTCAAGCCAATTCTATATTTCCCGGCAACGTTTGATTCTGTTTTGATGCTCAATCTTGATAGATGCCAGAATACTTTCCAGAAATATTTAATTTGTGGAAGGTGAAACTTTGTCAATCAGTGTTGTATGTGCAAGCATAATGAAGAGTCAGTTCATCCTATTCTCATTCATTGCAATGCGGGCATTGGCTTTATTCATGTTTGGGGTGCAGTGACTAGTGAGTGTTCCCTTATGCAGTGGTGGATCCTCTTTATAGTTGGACAGGGGGAAGTTGAGAAGGGAGAAAGGAGGCTTGGTGTTTGATTCCTACAAGTCTTATGTGGGCTATTTAGAATGAACTAATTCAGAAACTCTTTTAGTGGGAGTTAGGAGCCTTTGTATAGGATGAGGAGGAATATTTTGTGTAGCCGGACTTCCACTTGTAAATCCTACACTAGAACAATTTTTTTTAACGTTGTAGAGCTTTTCAATACTTGAGAAGGTGGACAGATTGCTTTTTGTACTTTCTGCCTTCTTTTCTTCCTTTTATATACAGGTGGTATCCCCTTTTGACTCCTTTCCATAATAATCTTTGCTTGTTAAAAAGAAAAAGGTTTCTCAGAGAGAGAAAGGGCCTAGCTTACAATTCAAGAGTAATATGGAAGACATTAACAAATTACAGCAAGGCAAACCTGTGGAGGAATGTTAGCCATCGCAAAGTATCCACCGCGCTGTCCACATTCACCCCAATATCCTTTGGACACGGTATGAAAAGAAACAAGCTGGAGCTCCTTGCTTATGGGCGGGCCCATGTCAAACAAAACCTTCCAATATAGGAGAAAAATACAGCATGATTTAATGACTGTCTCTAATAGGAAGTTTAGGGACGGTATTGATCTAACAGCATGAGAATATATACCTTTCTTGCACTTATAAAGGGACGCTCATCCTGGTAAATGTTCTGCTGATAAACTTCATCCCCAAGCAAGACTAAGTTTTCTTGGTAACAGAACGGTAAAATTTATTTCAAATTAGCAACACCAAGACACTATCCGGTAGGGTTTCCAGGGTTTATAATTACCATTGCTCGTACCTGATTATATACAAGGATATAAAGATTAGAAGATGGAATGAAGTTTACCTGAAATAGTTTGTAAGGATTCAGCTTATGAATCATATACCAAGAAGAAAGATTAGGAAGGTGTTATTCAAGTGGACTAACCCTAGAGTTCTTTATCGCTTTACAAGAAAAATGTATAAACATTGGAGGGTAAACTATGTCATGGGACCAGCCAATACAGCATAGCTTTTCTAGGTTCCCATGCCAAGTTAGAAGAAATAAATAGATTATTTAACCAGTCAACTTTTTATTGGCACATTTGAATCAAGGAAAGGCCCCCTCTCTTGTTGTCATCAAGTTTTTAAGAATCACCCCAATTTCGCATAGATTTCCTACACTTTTTTTTAACAAACGTTCAAACAACATACTTACAGTTATCCCTTTAAAGCGAGCATGTGCAACCAACTCTCGAAGGTTATTAATATCAAGACCCCAGTTTGCTGTCTCTTCCAGGTAATAAGGAACAAGAGATCCACCATATAAAGATATTGCAGCCGAGTAAAGTGGATATTGTGGAACCGGAACCAAAATCTGGCAACATATCAGGGTATTAACAGATATGTTGGCAAAAACATGACAAAGTCACATACCACAAAACAGGGTTGGTCGGGAAAATCCAGAAGCTGAAACGTACTCCACAGAGAGGAAAATCATGTTTGCAAAGTCATTGGAATGTTAGTTACCCCATCCTGTTCACCACGGATAATAGTGTTTAAGATCTGCATTACTCCTTTGCTAGCACCATCCGTGAGAAATATAAGTTCTGGATCACTGCCATTGATGCACAAAGCAATATAACACTTTCAGTTTTCTAGCTCAAAATCCAAAGTTTACAATATTCATCTGTCAATAAAAACTGAGACTTAAAAAGTGTAGCATAATCTCAAGCATTATCATCTTCGATACCCATCACACCTTTCAATGAACTCTGCCACTTCCTTCCTTATTCCAGGAAGGCCTCGTGAATCACTGTAAGCACCTAATTAATTCATAAAGTTACTTATTAAAAAGCAGATTGATAAAGAATGTACTTTGACTTTGCATCTCATTTAGTGCATTTCTCTCTTCTGATCACTTTAAGGCAATACTCATAAAACAGCTGTTAAAGTAGCCGTGTCTATGGAACACGATGCCTAAAATCAATAACATTTTATTAATAAGATAAGTGAAGATGATATCAGGATGTTGAGGTGGATGACTGGAAAGTATGGAAGAGATACTGGAGATGAACATATATAGGGAAGCCTAGAATACTCCAAAACATGATGAGACGAGAAACATCAGTTAACATACATTGGCCACTAACACGGGCCTCTAACACTGGCAAGAAGATGTGAACTGGTGACTATGAGATGAAAGTGTTGGAGAGAAGGAGAGTCATGGGGGCACAACTAATTAAAGATTCTTAACAAGGCATACTTTTACTGAAAATATGGTTTTTGACTAAACTGTGACAGAGAATCAGGATTATAATACCAAACCTGAAAAGCATCAACAACCAAAAAATGATGAACTAACTAAATAAGCAAAGAACATAAAAAGTAAAAAAAGTAAGAAGTGAATAGAGAGAGGGAGAAAGAGATTAAAACCACAGAAGGAGGATCTTCTTGAAAAGCGTATAATGGTGTAAATTAACATAGTCCAATCTGTTTCCCCTAAATATAAAGAGACAAAAGGATAGCTAGACCTCCTGAAGTCAATGAAAGATAATGCTTAGCTCTTGCAATTGCATCAGCAGGGAATACGTGTCCAACATTAGGATCATCCAGGAGAAATGGAGCTTGACAGAGAGCAACCACCTGCAATAAACTATTTGCTGATGTAATATCAACTCCATACAATAGTCTCATGAGCAATCCAAAGATTCGAGTTTGTGAAATTGGGGAAATAAATAAGGCAAGATTCCTACAAATTATGAAGTGATCAAACAGAGAATTGCAATTGTGATGAACCTGGCGAGGGAAAGTCAGGGGCTTCTGTCCTAGGGCATGAGGGTTGCCAACATTTGTGAAAACAATCTGCAAGAGAATAGTTGAAACAATGAGACAGCAAGAACATGTATTGGAAAAGAATGAGCTCTAATATCCAAAACAGAATCACCAACTAATTAATATACTCAGAAGCAATGCACATTTATCCTTGCCCTCTAATGCTTTGACATGGTCTACAATGTTTTCATAGTTGAATAGCTCTTGTCTAGTGCCTAATTCTGGCAGGATACGACACATACACTATGTTGTTTCTTGGCGGCCACACTCTAATTGTTCATATAGTAAGCAAGCATGGACTGACAGTATACATTGAGTTCTAATGAGGACCAACACGCAACAATATATGAGACCTAATGCAGGTGTGGAAATAAAAGCCAGCTATTAAATTTGAGAAGAGCAGTCAACTCATTCATATGTGCATTTTATAAAAATTTGAGATAAATAAATACATGTTTGAAAATTAAACCAGAAACAACAACTAATCACATATGGATATGCTCTAAGCCTTTAAGCCAACTGGAAAACTTACTGATAAATTTGTGAATTTCCGTGAAAGGATGATTAAAAGCAAAAAATTATCAGGAATGCAATTATCTGGCGTCACTCAGAGTCAGGCCATTTTATTGACTAAGAATTGCGTGCAATTTTTAGGGGCAAAGCAAAAAATATTCAAATTGAATATTGGACCAGAACATGTCTACACCTTTTTCCCCTCCTTCTGAAGCTTAGAAGCTCGAAGATACAGTTCACCTTGGACAGCATATTGAACCTTCTTCACTTTTTCATTCAATGACTCATAGTCATTGAATGAACCTTAGGCAGCATGATGGAATATATATCGTCCAACTGACACCACCCAAATTACCGAGATTACAGGCAGGAGGTCAAACAGCAGCCTATGAACTCAGCTCATAACCTGAGAATTTTCACAGGTATTGCACAGAATCAACATAATTATCAAACGAATGATGACACTAGTAAATATTACATAATCAATCGGATTTTGATTTGAAACAGGGCTATGCCAAATCTATATATTTTGCATGTTGATTCATGTTCTGTTATCCCAAAAATCCTAACACAGCTGTCGTAAATGATGATCAAATTCAAATTCCATGACCAATCATTGTCCCAAAATACTAGTCATGGTGGAGAAGGCAACAATGTAAAGGTACATCTCACCACTGAAAGATCAGTATCAATGTTTCATGCTTCATTAGGATCAGCAGAGACTAAAATCATAACATTAAAATTACGAAACTTATTTAAAGGAAAGCATGGACAAAATACAGATTAGCAAGAGATAGCAGCCAAGGCATTGAAACTGCAAACATCCAAACCCAAGTCTGAACTCGAGCTCTGAACAAGAAGCAGAGACAATCATTTGGAACTGAACGCAGTTTTGTAATAACGACTGAACAAAGACAAACCCATTTAATAGATTAATGAAAATTGAATCAAACAGCGGAGATTAGGGAAGAATGAAGGAACAAAGAAGAAAATCATACTTCAAATAGGATTGAAAACCCATTTCGAACCTAACTACAAATCCACAAAATCACAACAAAAATCAGAAACTTTTGACGCAAAACTGTGTAAATAATAATAAGGAAATAAATACCCAGTTCACAGCCCCTAAATTCACAAACAAAACCATTCTGACCGTAGGAATCAAGCATCTAATTGCTATAGTAAAAGGGGTATTTAAATGGGAATCCCATACAATTCGTGTAGCAACCTTTGAACTTCGCTTGGAGCTGTATTGAGTTGGAGCAAGGTTTTAGTGCTAACTGCAAAAGCGCGAAGCCAATGCACAAATTGGAATACTGCGCTTGGTGTGTGACAGTGCGAGTCTCACGTAAAGATTGAAGAGCATTTTTGTGTAAGCCAGATTGAGAATATTATATATGTGGGCAATGTGGAATCACATGAATTCAGAGACAGCACCACAACCACTGAAAAGTGGTAGATGGATTATTCATTATTGGACTTCATAAGAGCTTGGGGATAAATCTCACGCAAGAAGTGTGGTGTAGCTTCAAGCTATAAGCTCTTGGTATATATTGAACCTCCCTACCTTGGTCTTTTTCAAAGATAGTCACCCTCATGGTACTAGAATAGATTATTTTGTTGGACTCTCTCTCTCTCTCTCTCACGAAGAGAGCAATCCTACACTTTGAGTTCGACCCTTTTTTCGCTCGTCAAAAATTCATTCTAATCAGCGTCTTCTGCAAATAAATTCTTTTAAAATCAAACTTGAACCTACTACTTAGTTCAACTTTACGGCCTAGGGCAGCCACAAGAAAAGAGTAATCCAGCCATTTACGTTAGGATAGATCATGTATATTGCATTTTCTCTCTCTGGTCATGAAGAGGGCAACCACCAGAAAAGGATAATCTAGTCATTTACATTGAAACAAGGAAAATTTACTATGCCAGACTTGAACTTTTTGTTTGGATAATGATTAATGTTCAAGGGATGGAACTCGCCTTATCTAATAAGATTTTTGATATTACAAGGCTAAATAAATCAAATTTATCACTCCTCCCATGATATCAAACTCATCAAAGACAAATAGTTGCTACCCATAACTCTTAATAGGCATACAACTTGGCTAGAAATTTTTTTCGGCTGTACCACGCCAGCTTGATTGTCTCTGTGGACTGAACCTACATGGAATCAGTGATATCAAGCATCAATGACAACTTTTCTAGAATTGATGGGATTAGAAACCTGCCGGCTGATTTGCAGTAGCATCAATCACAACTTAGATAGTTATATATATACATATATATAGTTTAGGAAATGGAAAAATTACATAATACATTGTAAATACGGCTCTAATCAAACAATATATAGTTTCAAATAACACTTTTTTTCAGTATAATGGTCAAGCATCCTCATGATAGGACCAAGTCAATGTAAGTACTATACTTCCGTTAATCCAGTTCTCTCTCACAGAACTAAGAGACCGATGACAAACCCCGAGAGAGAACAGTTCAACCAGGCTGTCAATCATATATCTTAGCGAAGCAGCTCATGTTTTATTTAAATTAATAGTGGTTATGTACCTACCAGAAAAAAAAAAAAAAATTATAGTTGGAAGTCATATCATATTCCAAATACTTGACCTTGAGTTGTGCCCTTGGGATTCCAATGAAATGTTAATCTGACTGAGGAAAAAAATTAGAAAACTCTTGAAAGGGTCAACAATTAACAAGGCAAGCTTATTTCCAATAACTTCCCCCAGTTCAATCTGTGCCTCTTTCTACTTCTTCTTCACCTCCTTGCTGAAACCTGACACCAAGTCTCAAGAACGGCAGCAGCAACAATATGCCCAACAAAGAAGACTATACAAGAACCATGAAAAGCAATTGTTCAATGAAGTCTATTGCAGCAACATTGATTGTCTTTGTATTACTAGGTGGTCTTCTGACCAGTCATGCCTCAATGTTTCCAGGTAATTCTCTATGATATCTTTTACAACATTGAATTCGAAACCTATAGTACCAGATTCAATATTGTCGGATCAATATCTCTAAATTATGTTCATTTTGCTGTTTGAAAGGTAGTAGTGACCAAGGCATATCCAGAAAGCTGGTTTCTGGTCAGAAACGTGGGACAAATTTCATGATCGGAGGCGCCTGGCTTCAGAGCCTGCGGAGGAAGCAACCATCTCCACCACCATCACCCACCAAGGATACAACTAAAACTTATGTCACTCGGCGGCAGGCACCACCGCCAATGCCTGCAACACCTCCTCCGGCAGATCTGCAAAAGACTTGTCTTGATAGATCTGCACCTCCTCCTATGAAAGCTTAGAGCAACACATTAATTGTTCCTGCATGTCAGTCTCTAAGGATCTTTTCAGATGTATAAGTCAATGGATTAGAACTGGATGCACTGCAAATTGAAAAACCCAATAACGTTTGCATTCTTATTTCTCGTGGAAGATTTTGTGATTAGTAATTGGCACTTCTCAAATGCAAATGCTACCAAAGAATTACAAGCATTGGAAAAGCAAAACAACAATTCATATATTTTTATCTCTATGTACTTAATTTATGTGGTCCTTGGGTTACTATTGCCAATTAAATTTAGGAAAATGTTATTTTTATAAAACATTTATTAAAAAACTCCCACTAAAAAAATGTGGTAGTAATAATTTTATAATTAAAAATTATTATGAAGAGTGTTTTGTTTTGAAGTGATCGGTTCTGATTCAATTATATTATTTAATTTTTTATTTGTATAATATTATTGTTTTTGTTAACAAAAAAAAAAGTTATTCTTTGTTCTCTGACTTATTTTGTAAGTGCAGCTTTGGCATTTATGACGAATGAGTTGTCAAATTAACTTTGCATTAAATCTTGAGCACTTTGATGAGGTCGTTTACAGTCTTTTGGAAGTTGGGAGAGGAAAGGGGCAGAAAGAAATTTTTTTATTTTTTTGTTTAATATCACTTAAGAGAGAAAAAAAAATGGTGAGAAAGAAAGGAGAAAAATACTAACTCTTTTTTAGTTGCTTTTTTCATTTCACTTTCTTTGTAAAATCAAACAGGAAAAAAAAATAATTTTTTCTTATTTTCTCATTGTCTCCATTTTTCTTCCCTAAGTTCCAAACAGGCGCTTAAATCCAAATCCCTTTGTACAAGGTGCAAAATTTCTACGTCCAAACCAGATTTCGTGTTTGTCGACAAAATAAAGAATCGTCCTCTTATAATTAACTTGTCATTAAGTTTTTCAGTCATTGGCTTGATCGGATTTGGATTCTCTCCATTTTATAAATTGGAATGAAAAATTTCATTCTATTAATTGAGGTGTTGACATGTCATCTAACATAAAAATGAAGGGTTTAGATGAGTTGACTTAAAATTTATTTAAAAATAAATAATTTTATAATTATATATAAGAAAATAAATTTTAATACAAAACGACGCAATTTTAATAAGACATATAATAAGATTATATTTAGGCCATTGATTATAGAATAAAAATTTCATTCCAATTCATGAAATGAAGAGAATTCAAATCCACCTTGATGTCCATTTAATATTTTACTGTAACGCCATGCCACGCTGTACAAACAAAATTTATATATATAATAATTAAACAAATGATGGGTCTATTTATAGCCGAGATTTGAAGAAAACAAATCCATTCATATATTCATAATTACAAAATGTCACTACATTTATATCAATTTTTTTTAAGGATAAACAATTATTTAGTCCCTCTAACTTTACATAAGATTCTAATGCCATCTCTCAATTATGATTTATTCTATTTAAACACTCTAAGTTTTTAAAATAAGTAAAGAAATTAAATATAATTATACTCTACTCTTCTAAACTATAACTTAATATTACTTTGCTCCTATTCAACTAAAAATAGTTACATTTTTACCATCACAAAATTTAAAATTATAAATTTATCTGGTCAAAGTTTTATATTAATATCTAAAATAAAGAGAAAAAAAAGAATTCCATAGCCATAAAATGTTATAAATCATCTCAAAATGTCTAAAAAATAGCCAGAATGATGAATTAAATCTTACTTTTATCGACCACCAATTATTAGCCTTGATAATATCAAAGAGATTTTTTAAACTATGCATTAATTAGTTAACGAGGGACAAAAATATTTTATATTGTATCTAATAAGAAATACTATAATTGTACAATTTGTTTATTTATTTTTGCCAATAACATTAATACAAACTTAAATTTTCATAATTTGGGAGTAAAATGTAATGATTTTTAGTTAACGGGTAAAATGAAACTAAATCATAGTTGAGAGGATCAAAGCATAATTAATTTTAAAATTTTTTAATTTATTTTAAAATGAGGGACCACATTTATTTCCTTTTAAAAATTGAAAAGCTAAAATAAAAGAAGTCAAAATTCAAGATAATATTAAAATTTAAGAAAAAGTTAGAAAGACAAAATAATTATTTTTATTTTTTAATAACAATTCGTTTTTCAATATTTTAATGCGTGTGCAATTTTTTCCAACGTGGGGATGCAATGTCAATTCCAAGTTCAAAGTTCAAAGGTTATATTTATAGATAGAGGTGTCAAGCGGGCGGGCCGACACGGCACGACACGAGGCACGGCACGACACGTGGCAGGCATGGCACGGCATGACAGATAGGCCGTGCGGGGCCTAGTGTTTGGAGGCATGGGCATGAGCATAGCTAACGGCTAATTTTTTGAAAAATATCTTTAAATATCAAAATTACCCTCCCCAACAACTATATAACTACTAGTTTGAAGGGTAAATGTGTACTTTCATTAAAAATGTCAAAATTACCTCTCCCAACAATTATATAACGGCTAGTTTAAAGGGCAAATGCGTACTTTCATTAAAAATGTCAAAATTATCTCTCCCAACAACTATATAACAGCTAGTTTTATGGATAATTTTGTAAATTAACTTATTCAATTTTTTCTAGAAATACTAACTCCACTTTATTTCTTTCTCACAAAATTATTCATTCTCACCCTTTCTACAATCTATACAATTTCTCTCTCTATAATCACAAACTACTCATTTTCTCTTTACATTGTTTACATTTAACAATTTTTTTTTACAATCTTACTGCAAGTCAAGCAATCTACAAATTCGGTTGAGGTATTATTATTATTATCTTATTCTAATTTTATTGTTGTTATATTAATTGTATTATATTTATAGTATTATTTTATTCGATTTTTTTTTAATTACATTATTTCATTTTATTATAAATATGGACCCCATGAATTTTAACTTCGAGGATTTAGATTTTGATGATGTTAACGATTTCGATGGAGGTTCAACTATACCACTAAGTACACCTTCCATGGCAACCAATCATGTTAATAAAGGTAAGGAAAAAAGGGCACGAACATCTACTATATGGAAGTATTATACCATAGAAGAAATAAAAGAGATGTGGATGGAAATATTCAACAAAAAGCTATATGTAAATTCTGTAAAAAAATTTTGAGTTGTCACTCTCATGGTGGCACGGGCCACCTTGCCAGAAATGCGAATTTTCATTTGAAGCAACAACAAGCTAATATTTTGGTTATGTACAGAAGTAACAATTATTTTAAAGATACTTGTCAATCTATGGAAGAAAAATTTTAAAAATATTGGGATTATATACCGCTTATTTTTTGTTTAGCTGCAATAATGGATTCTAGAATTAAATTATTTGGTGTAGAAATGTTGCTAAATGAAATTTTAGAAAACTTAACCACTACACTTAAAATTACTTTAAATGATGTTAAGAGTTCATTGACAATCCTATATGAAACATACGAATCTAAATATGCAAATAATAGACGAGCTTCTTCTTCTTCAAGTACTATGAATGTTAGTAGCGATCCATCTTGGGCTTTAATTGCCACAAAGGAAAAATTCATTGTAAGTTCTTCTTCAAGTACTGAACTTTATAGATACCTAGAGACTAATTTTATAGATTTTTTTTACCGTCGAAGAGGTAGAAAATTTTAATATTTTGACATGGTGGAAAACACATGAAAAAAATTTTCCTATGCTTTCTATCATGACACGTGATCTACTAACTGTTTCGGTGTCTACAGTAACATCGGAGTCTGCTTTTAGTGTATGTAATAGGCAATTGGACGAGAAAAGAAGCAGACTAACATCAGAAATTTTGGAATGCATTGTGTGCTTGAAGGATTGGGATGATGCAAGTCTTAGAGCCCAAAATTTGACAGACGACATAATTGAAGACTTTTAAAACTTAGATATAGCTGAATTAAATGAAGAATGAAAAATATGTTCTATTTATTTTGTATATGTATTCCATTATTGAACTACGATGTATTTCAAATTTTATTTGATCTATAATTTTTTTACACATTATAATTTACTTTTTTATACTTATTCATTCTATTTAATATTTGTAAGTGAATTCCATCATAAATAAATATTTATTTTATTCGTGTTGTTAAAATTTTAAATATATATGAGTTCAATATTAGTAAAAAAATTTAATACGAAGACAAGCACGGGACACGAGTACAAGCACGAGTCGTGTCATGCCAGCAGACCGTGTCGAGCCTAACATTTTTTTTCGTGAAACGACGCAGACACAACATAAAGCACGGCTGGCATAATACTATAACGGGCAGCGCCAGCACGCCCACGACCCACTTTACACCTTTATTTGCAGACGAATTAACCAAAACATTCATTTCACGTGGGGATGCAGTGTCAAGTCCAAGTTCAAAGTTCAAAGGTTATATTTGCAGACGAATTAACCAAAACATTCATTTCACGTGGGGATGCAGTGTCAAGTCCAAGTTCAAAGGTTATATTTGCAGACGAATTAACCTAAACATTCATTGCACGTGGGGATGCAGTGTCAAGTCCAAGTTCAAAGTTCAAAGGTTATATTTGCAGACGAATTAACCTAAACATTCATTTCACAATTCAGGAGTCGGGACTGATCATGAGACGAAACCTCTAAAGCATAAGGGGTATAACTGGGAACCACGTGCGGACAGTTATCTCCTTTACTCGCGCGGTGAAGATCGTTAACGCTTACACGGCACCGTTTGCAGTAGCTTAGATTCGCAGCAGTGACCGCCGTATGTCGGCCGCCGCTCCATTACCCCTTCCGTCGGCGTCCAGAGACCCCAGAAAAACCCTAAAACCCGTTTCGTCTTCTCTGCTTCCGAAACCTCCAGAGCTTAGATCTTTTGTTAAGAATCAGATTCGATGCCAATTGGGGAGCTTCGACAGCCCCCAAAAGTGGACCGTTGACTGCGTCTCCGGAAGTGATCCAATTCACATCATCCTAAAGCCGCCTCCTCCTTCGATTCTTATGGCTTCCAATGCAGCTTTGGGTTCGAGTATGAAGAGCGCCAAGAAGGTGTGCCTCTTCTACTGTGCCGAGATGAAGGCTCTGGCAGAGAGAATCGCCGCTGAATCGGACGCAATTGAGCTTCGTAGCATCACCTGGAGGTAGATTCTCAACAGCAATCATATACACACTGGCACACATCTGCATATGCACGCACATGTATGTATAGTGTATATGTATAGAAGCCTGATTATGCATTTGATTACCATAAATCATTAGCTCTTCTAGACTGATTCATGTTTGGAGAAAGACTCCAAATTTAAGTTCTGTATTCCGCGTTTATATATGACGAGATTAATTATACCTCTCTCTCTCTCTCTCTCTCTCTCTCTGTGGTTGTTATTTGGGTTAATTGTTCCCACATTTCGATGCATGTAAGAAATAATATGGATTACAACAAAGTAAGATGGAAAATCACATAAATTATGGAAAAAAGCTGTTCTTGCCGTGCTTGAGGCTTTTAATTAACGTGTCTTAATTGAAGCAATATCTATTATAGTGCCTCACCTTCTCCAAGTTCCTAGAACAGCATGAACGTAAATTCACTTGCTCGCTGTAGATATCTGTTTTCGAAATCTGGGGTCATTATCTTCTCACATTTTCTATAACAATTATGCCTCTTTTGACCGTTAACCTATAATAAAGGTTACACAGGAAACATAATTTTTTTTTATATTAGAATTTGCTTTAATTTTGTTTCATTTTGTCCATGTGTGAGTTATGTAAAGCTGAAGCTACTGTTTCTGACTGAATATATGCAATCTAATACTTCAGGACTTTCGAGGATGGTTTTCCCAACTTGTTTATATCTAATGCCCCTGGCATTCGTGGACAGCATGTGGCCTTTCTTGCGTCATTTAGTTCTCCAGGGGTGATTTTTGAGCAACTCTCTGTCATCTACGCATTACCAAAATTGTTTGTCTCCTCGTTCACACTTGTCCTTCCATTTTTCCCCACGGGCACTTCGGAGCGTATGGAAGAGGAAGGAGATGTTGCAACTGCTTTCACTCTTGCCAGAATCTTGTCAAATGTACCAATCTCAAGGGGAGGACCCACTAGTTTGGTGATTTTTGATATCCATGCTTTACAGGTTGGTGCTGCATACACCGGTATCACTGATTAGACATTCTCTTTCATGTTGTCCTCGCTGATATGGGGTTGTGATTATCTAGTTTAATTAAGCTGCAGCATTTTTCTCAATTTGGTGACCATCTATGTTTCCTTGTTTTCTTACATCTCAGGAGCGATTCTACTTTGGTGATAATGTTTTGCCATGCTTTGAGAGTGGGATACCTTTGCTTAAGAATAGGCTTCAGCAGCTCCCTGATTCAGACAATGTAAGATTTCTTCTAACGATGAAGGCGATAAGATAATCTACTATCTGTTTGGAGTTCAGTTTTGTAATGAAGTTTCTTTAATTTTCCAAGTTTTTATTTCTACAAACCAATGTTATGGTGAAGGCCACCTATGGCGTGAAATACAAAAGACAAAGGTGTTCAATGAACCCACACTAAACACTCATGCAGTATATATTGCAAATTTTCCCCTTTTGCATCGGTTGGGTTATAAACCAGATATTTTGTCATGAAATTTCAATTGAATTTCTATACTAAAGACATGCTTGCTGTTTCGATTAATTTGGATTTTTGGACTTGTGCAGGTCATGTGATTAGATTAATTGTTTCTTAGGTTCTTTTAGTCTCTGACAGTGGTTGTGTTCTCATTTTCTCTCTAGATATCCATTGCCTTTCCGGACGATGGTGCATGGAAACGGTTTCATAAGCAGCTACAGCATTTTCCAATGGTATTGTTCCTGATCATAGATCTTTTATTTTACTTTATTTTGTTTTTATAACATATGCTCTATATCCTTCATCAACTTGTTGCATACACATCAAATTCATCAAAACAGTTCTTGGAATGAATTCCATTATCAGTTTAATTTTACTTCCGTTTTTTTCTTAGGTTATTACTTATTACATTGTATGTTGGTGCCTTTCTCAGCCCTACTTCTTCCCTTTTTTTTGCTCATAAGTCTTTCTCTGTCTACTTCGAATGGTTATTAACTGATATGGCCATTTGATTGTTACCTATAAAAAAGCTGCTTAGGCGGACGTCTTTATATCTTCACGTGGGGATCTGAACTCCTTGTCAAGTTGGACTAGCTACTATGTGCAGTTTCCTTGATTATAATCATTTAAAAGAGTCGAAAAATGGCCACTCGAGGACAAGAAGATGGGATGAAGTTGTGTTCCCTACCTCTCCATACCACCGTTATAAATGCAAGGCTGGAGTTTGCAGCCATGCGTTTGACCTGACTTTTTGCTGACTACTGCATTAGGTGATTTTTCTTATTTCTTTTCCAACATGAATTTTCGTGTTTTACGGAATGTATAACCTTTGACATACTATAATAGCAGCTAGGAGCTGTCAGTCCTAATTGCCTGGCTTAAAGCACAAAGAATATGAAGGACTTAGTCAACACTTTATCCCAAAAGCCCTAGACAGCTGAAACACCTTCACTTTAAGGTGTAAGAAGATGGATGTGATAAAATTGCCCTTTCTTGGGGAAAAACTCCAACAAAAGTTACAATGGTGCACCACTATAATGATGTTCAAGCGCACAGCAGGAAACAGGTCTGAAAGGCATGATCTTTCCTGTTCTTCCTCCCTCAAATGTATTATTAATGTTTGGGTTAGGGTCCCCCTAATATTGTCTGCCATCTGATGACGGTACCATATCCATCTCTTTTGAATTTAATTTTAGCTCACTAGGGAACAATACAGATTACTGTTTACTTTAAACTGAGCATGAACATCTGAGTTTATGCCTGAGTGTGTGGTGACATGCCCTCTGTACGACCAATTATGTCATCTTACTAGCAGAATCACATCTGTTAGACCTTCATGATTCGTAACAACCACCTTTATGATGCATCTGCATAACCCGCTGGATAGTTGATTCTCAGATTGTTTGTGCCAAAGTTCGGGAAGGTGATCAACGAATTGTACGCCTCAAAGAGGGAGACCCTAGAGGACGTCATGTTGTGATAGTTGATGATCTAGTACAATCAGGTGGCACTCTGATTGAATGCCAGGTATGATAATCCTTGAAGATGAAGCTTTTCCCTTCATTTTTTTCTATTTTGTTTGTAGTCCATTTCGATGACTAGGATGCCCTTTTCCTTCATGTTACTCTTAAACATTTCATAAGTAGGACCCACATATCAAAAGAAAAAACTCTTTTTTTATAGGGCAGAAAGTGGGAAAAAAACAACAGCAAAAAACAAAAGGAACAGAGAACAGAGAAGTGATTGTTAGACCTAAAGTGAAGAAATCTATGCTATTCTTCATTGTTGCTCATTATTTAATTTTTATGATAGAAATTGCTACTTACAAAAATATCTTTGTTTGCTCACTATAGATGGATACAAGCTGATTGTAAGATTTTTGACCTTTGTTACATCTGACGACAATGAACTCCAGTAAATTTTCTTCTTCTTTTCTTTAGTTTTGCAAGGCCATCTGACCCATAAATTTCTGACTTCTTTAGAAAGTGTTGGCAAAACATGGAGCAGCAAAAATCAGTGCCTATGTAACACATGGAATTTTTCCTAATAGGTCATGGGAACGCTTTGAACATGATAATGGAGGTATGTTTATCTTTGCTGTTCTATTTTGATCCTTCTTTTTATTTTTAGTACTTTTACGTGCTTTTATCTTGTCCCCTGAAATAAACATTATTTAAGGAAGTAGCACCTTTTTCTTGCCAGAAGGCTGCTAAGTTTGTCTTATTACAACTTGTTGAATTTTTGTCAAAAATTTTTAGTAGTTAATCATCTCACCATCTCCAATGTTGAAGGAGGTTTCATTTTGGGAATCTTCCTGCACATCCTGGTATTAAATATAGTGAAGCGAGGATATTTCTTCACCACACAGTGCTATCTTTGCCAAATCCGTCATCTCTTTGTTTTTTTCCTTTTTCTTTTTCATGTTTGGTGGTATGGAAAAATCGTGTGTCCTTTGACCGCCATTAGACTAAATGGATTTCTACCTTCTTTTAGACACTGCCCTCTAGATGCACAACCAAGTTTCATTTTATAATTTTTTTTGGGGAAACCAACAACCCTTAGAAGTTAGAATGAGTTCACCTCATTTGTGTGCACCCCAATCCCGAAATTGAGCTGTGTTTGCAAATATTTCATTTTCATGCTGGTTTCCTCTGATATATCACATTGATCTTTCCAGTACTTTTCTACTTATTTGAGTGGAATTTTATGTTTCTTGAGAATCAGATCCTCTACAATAGTGAAGCCAACACTCAATGCATATCGTATGCTTTTTGGGCGAAGGCATTAATTTTGACCAAATGACATTTTACCCACATGTTGCTGCTACTTCTTAAGTTGGCTTTTGTCTCCTCGTTTGCATTTCAAACCAGTGTGCAATTTCATCCCCCTTTGGTTTCTCTTGTGCTCTTCAGGGTGCCCGGAGAATGGATTAACCTACTTTTGGATCACAGATTCATGCCCAATGACAGTGAAGGAGGTGAAGACCAGAGCCCCATTTGAAGTTCTTAGCCTCGCTAGTTCCATAGCAGCTACCCTTCAGATTTAAGAGTGGTTTTCAAGCTTGGGATTGCTATTCCTATTGCTAACTCTTCTCAAATGGGAGGTGTCGGTTTGTTCTTTCCTCTTTATTTTCCTAGAGAGAGAGACTGATAAGCGGCCGAAGTTTATTGGTGTTCACCTTGTTGCTTTAATTGTAATGAAATCAGACAGCATTTTAATAAATTAGCTGGAAGGTTTTGGAGATATGCTAAGTTTGACCTACCTTCAAAGGGAAAGATATATAGCTTTCATAAGGATGCATGCGGATCACAATACTCTCGCATTACAAACTTCTTGTGGATAGCACAGTGGCTCTGTTTGGTTACGGTTTCAGTTTTATTTTTTATTTTTTGAAATTTGACGGCATGGTGTTTGACGGACTAATTTCGGAAACTATTTTTATCAAAATCACATTTGGTGGACTAGTTCTTGAACTTGTTTTCAGAAATTTTTTTATCAAATAGCCTAATTTTAAGAACCAACAAAGAAGGTGTTTTTTAAATTTTCGGAACTATTTTCATTCCAAAATAAAAATAATGGTGTTTTGGATGGTCCCGAGATAGTGTTTTCGATGGTTTTTTTTTTCTGTTTTTGAGAATAAAAAAAAGGAGATGTTCTTGAATTTTTTACAAAAAGGGAACTGGTTCCAAACAGATATATTTTGCATGACCATGACCTCTTCTTCTTGCAATAAATTGATGAAAGACAAATATTTCAATTTGTTGTTGCTGCTTTTGTTTTTTACTTGCCTTATCTCTTGTATATATATTTTTTGCAATGTAAACCAGACATGGGTCCAATCAATGTTGTTTACGAGAAAAGGAAAAAGAAGAGAAGGAAGTGAAATACTCCTAATTCCATACTCTAATTTGAAAAAACAAAAAAAAAAAAGCATTTATCAACAACAATGTACTTGGACCAAATCCATACTAAGAGGAAGCGTACCTCACTCATTTTTATCCCAATTATTTTATCCACCACTTTCCTCTACGACCAAATAAAAGGAAGTAATTTCATTTTTCATCCACCTTTTTTCTCAATAAATTTAGAATCCAAACACAGCGTTCAAAATTTCAAACCTAAACTTTCCAAAGTACCAGATTTTTATCCTGAGGTGAAGAAATGGATAGCTGTGACATGATGCTCATCATGCTACTTCCATCTATACAATTTAAACACATGCACAAATACAACAGCACCAAAGGATTCCAGATTTTTCATTTATGAAATCACAATCCCGAATATACATCCGGGGAAATATACGCCATGTAATCAAAATTCTTTTGATGGCTAACTCTGATATTGCATAACTAATGACAAAATTAAGTTTATTTACAACAACAACAACAACAACAAAATTGTTTTGCAAGTATTCTATTTTCTCCCTCCTGTTCCACTAGTCAACTCTCATTTAAAAAAAAAAGCAGCAGCAGCACCACCTACCAAGATCTACTATTTTACTTCAGTTTGTGGGAGACCTTTATGTAATTTAGGAGCCTGGTTAAGGCCTTACCACTGTCAATGGCCTCCCTAGCTCTATCCAAGGCCAAGGATATATCTTGTGCACCGTCACATCCCAGCAAGTGATCTACCATTCCAGCATTTAAGATGATTCGATCATATGCTGGTCCTTTCTCACCACGTAGAGCTCCTAGACCTAATTCTATATTCCTAGAAACCTGGATTTGAGAAAGAAATACCATCACTAGTCAATCTTGTCATAAACATATTTGAGAAACAAGCTTGATAGAAACAAAGAGGAGCCCCTATTATTTCATAGACTTGAACTTTTAGTTTCCAAAAACAAATAGTAATGGGATTCCTACACCAATTTAGAACCAAAACTAGATTAAATATCTAGAAGGCCAAAAATGACAATAAAAAACAGAATACCTTTTAAAAAAATCAGAATACTGGAAACTCTACAGTATTTTTAGCTTTTTCAACACTGGATTTGATTATCACAGTTTTCATAGCAGGTCACTGTTGAATATGAAGGCAAGCATAATGCAAAGAACTTTTAGCAGCACTTCAAGCAGTCACAACTGAATGGAAAAGCATGGGCTTTTTCTATGAAATCAATGTGACATTGAAATAGATAGATAGGCATAAAATAGGCATAACCTATCTGCTTACATTACAATTATGAGTAATAACTCCTTTCGTTATGTAGCAACACTTTTACACAGATACCATTTTAAGTAGTTATTGGGAAACAGCATGAAAGACAGCAGTAAAAAATCATTCATGATGTAATCTCCGGACTAATTGGACAATACTTCAAGCTTATCCAAAAGCTGTAAAACAGCTAGTGAAGTCTAGAAAAAATTAAAATTGAGATATACTTCTCTTTTCCAGAAACAAAGTTTTATAAAGTTTGACCTCCAAAAATTTAAAAGCTTTTCCCCAAGATTTAGAAACACAAAAAGCGGGAAGTAGTACTCCACAGATAGAAGATCTTCCAGATAACTACATGCATTGAAGGTTGTAGTAAAGTTTGCCACAAACTGCTATTTTTTGACCTTTAGAAGTTACTTGATCATGGAACTTTCTGACTAGATTCAAATTTTGGAAGAGGCGAGTGGAAGTATTGATATCAGATTTCAAACCCCCAAAACTGTCAAACTATTCCGTTTCCTTTGATTGCATTTTCAATAACGCTGGAGATACGTAGATAATGCAGTACTAAGTGTGCTATATCCTTTTTACATTTGCATCAGACAAAAGCAAGGGTATAAGCCAAGCAAAGAAAAGAAGAGATGGCAATAAAAAGAGAATCTAGAAGCCTTACCGATCTATCAGTTCTTGGAGTATCAGTAGGTTCAAAGCCATAGTCCTTGGCATTTACCTCAAGATTGAAACTCTCACGTGACACACCTGCAAGACCGAAACTTCAGATTTTTAGATTTAATGAAATGATGCAAGGAGCTCTATTATCTAGTGCAGTGCTTTCATGGAAATAGCACCCTTAGTCATTTACTTATATCTACACAAGTTAAACAATGATCCCCTCTCTTAACTGCTACACAGGTATAAAGGAAATAAGGTCACTGCAAGATACAAACCATCCACTTCATTAGCAGGTGCCACGTTCAGCGAACGGAACCCTGAACAGTAATTCACAGGGAGCCCTTTCGAGGAGCTTAATGATCGCAATCTTGTTGTCATTGAAAGGGCCCCTTCCTCACCCTACACCAACAATATTAGATTATACTTCTCATTTCAGGAACAGGAAATATTTCTTTATGGGTTCAATGGATAGACACAACTGTTCTGATCAACCATATTTTAAAATCACAAGAAAAATCAACTTTTTTTTAACTAGAAAAAAGGTCTTCCTAATATAGATGCAATATAAGAGCATGAAATCTAAAGACTTATCAGTTACAAAAGATTTAAAGAGGTAAAGTACCTTAACCACCAAACCAGAATGAACACCTCTTCTTCTCATAAGCATTAAAAGTGGTTCCTCATAACCTTCATGATAAAATCCTGCAACAATTGATTCCCTCCCCTGCGCCTATCGAAAACACAACACAACACATTCCGAGTTAAATTGGATAGAATAGTAATAAAAAAGAGGAGTGGATGCCATTTACACGTGAATGGAAGTTGGGCTGTTATTAATGCTTAATAATTACTTTTGTCCACATTGCTATGGTGAGAAGAGCACCAAAGATATTTTTTTCGTTAGCTATAGAACGAGGAGAATAAGTCTTAAAGAGTCTACAACGAAATTGAAGAACATCATAACATGTTTCTAGCTCGTATGTTTGTTACAGAGTTAGATTTATCTACAAGAGATGTTCTTCAAGTTTCATTTTAATTGGAATTCTATTTCTATCAGAAGAAGAAAGGAGCAACCCAATTGAAAATGGATGTTGCTTACCCTCACAAATTGCTGAACCTTCTCAGCTGTTGCCAATGGCGGACGTTTCTTTATATGTTCCCTCAACCCAATTAATGAATACCTGATAAACCAATACAAGTAATGTTACAGGCTCTTTTTTTTTTTTTTTTTTTATTCTGAGCAAATACATATGACATGTTACACCTGCATGTACCACACTCCTGAAGCATAGTCCATCTACATTTATTTTTATGTGTCCTTGGGTTTCTTTTTTGGTTATGAAAAGAGGGGAGGGGGCAGGGGTTTCTACTAATCTCTCCTCAAAATGCCAGCAGTATTATAAGAAAAGATCACCATTAATGGTAGTACAAGGCATCTATGCATCCTTTTCCTAGTATTGTTCCAATCTTATTTTCATTTCAATTTATGACCAAGACATGTTTCTGTCTTAATAACTGTTAAAATTCATAATTGCTTGACTGCTGCTCACTACACGCAGATAAGAATCAGCATCTGGAGAAGATCCATTTCCGAAGCATGTTACAAAAATACATGAAAAAAATTGGTGGCAAGGAGGCCCCGCTTTACACATTTATCTATATTATTTTATGTTTTGGGAGGAGGGGGTTGTAAAAAATGCTAGTCGAACTTGCAATAAAAAGAAAAGTTTAGGTTTCACATAATACCTTTGAATTCAACAGGTAGCAATCAGTGATGAGCAAACTGATAAAAAAACCAAATATCAGCTCAACAAACAGGCTAACTCAAGTCCAAGCCTGGTTGCAAGAGATGTTCAACGGACAAAATAGTGTTCCAATGTTATCCTCAAGCATTAGAAGCCTTAACATATCCCAAGCTTTAAATCATTGTTTTTGCTAATAATTCTATTCCTGAACTTTGCATATCCTATTGACGGATGGGGTATTAGCCTATCTAATACAATTCAATGCAAAGTTTGTCCTTTGAAATAGGAAATGTTGAAAATGTTCATACGAGAAACCAAAGAAAAAGGTTGAAAGAGAAATAATATGGTTAGATTTGCATACAGAGATGGGAGAGCTTCCCGTTGACTTACGTAAGCAAATCCAACTTCCTCATCCTGAAGTAAACAGGTCGGAAAGTTAAATAATACAAATAAGATATTTGATAGATGGCACAATCACAATGATGGCACAGCAAGAAAGCATGTGGGAAGCACAAAGACCTCAAGAAGTTTTTTCGCCTGCAATGGAGACAACTGTGTATTTGCTCCCATGAACTTCAGCATTTGTTCTTCATTTACACCCCCCTGAAAACAGAAAACCGTTTCAATTTGCATAAAACACAAGCTTGACTCTTGTTTTCTTTTCTTATAGTTGTTTTTTTTGTCGTTGTTGTTATTATTATTGTTGCCTTTTAAAGGTCTTATATACCAGAAATAAGAAAATAATAGTACTCAAATCAACAAGGATGCATTTTGCATACAAGCAAAACTTCTCTATTTAAGGCGATCATTCCCAGTATAAATCGAAATGATGCTTTCACACTGGCGGATGCTGCTATCAATGCAAATTTTCCTTTCGATGATTAAATGCATTTAGCAGCAGTATGAGCATGCTGTTACAAAGCTACAAATTACAATCAAGAAGAACAAAAAAATAATAAACACAGGCCACAGTGGCAAGTTGAGCTAACTGGTGACCTTTGGTGGCATCCAATCCACCCCATGAAGCAAGCAGGATTCACCATAACAGGACCTTACTGCAGCAACAAACAGTGTGCTCCTGAAGTAACGAGTGTTACCGTCATAAGGCTCACCATAATGAGTCAATGATCTAACATCAGCAATTGGCGGAGCACCTGAAAATCAGTAAATAAGGACAAACAACAGGAATTGATTTGAAATATTCAATTAATAAAAACTGATATGAACTGATTAATGGATTAAAAACATTACCAAGTTCATCATCAAATGCTAGGCAGTATGCTTTCAATTCACGATCTGTTTCTCTATTCATACGTTGACCTATTAAAAATGCTGAAAGCAGTGACTCACTTGCTGATGTCTCATTTTCCAATTTCAGTGGAAGAACATCTTTTAAAACACCTTGAACCTCTTCATATCCTAAATGACCCCCTGCCAAGACTTCCCTAAGGGCACCCACCAATCTCATTTCATTAGTACCATTGCCAACATATTGGGGCCCTATCGAACTTCCAACTCGCATTATAGAGCCTTCAGGATCAGCTATGAAGATTATATCCGGGGGAAGCGCTCGAACTAAATGCGGCCAATATGTGTTCATTGCACGAATTTCCCCCTCACTCCATTGGGTTGCTTCAGGAAAAGCATTTGCACGAATGGTCATTGCAGCGAAAAAGGCCCCAAGCTGTGCTTTTGAAACTTCTTCTTCATCCTTAAGTTCTCCCTTAGCTGAGTACACACAATTAGAAAGACATCAGCCCTCCAAAAATTACCCGAGATTGAGGGACATTTCTTAGAAGTGTCTAATTACAATCAACAAGAAAAAGTATGGAAGAAAAAGTGGGATCATTAAGATTGGTTCACTTGCTGTTTGACAAGTGAACATAATTTATTCAGCTACACCAGTATCTGAAATTCTACTCTTTTCCTTTTCTTTTCTTCTGTTTTTCCCCTTTTTATAAAACACTGAGCATCAGCAATGGTTACCAAGGTCCAAAAAGAGAGAGAGTTTAGAAGTAACCCAAACAACAAATAGTTAAGAAAATCTCATTCACGTCCAATATAGACTTCAAAATTTGGTATTGGCTAATGTGGAAATTATTATAGGCTTTCAATATGCTTATATTCCATGCTTCTACATTTTTCTTGGTCCAACTCAAACGAACTGTCTAGGATAATAATGCAATGGACAACGGGTTGGCAAAGTTGATGACCTCACGGAACAACTAATTCGATTTTTTTTTTCTAGTCCGGTCATTCATGAATTACTTAGCAAAACTATGCAACTATTGAGTTTGCAGCCTTAAATATAAGTACATCAAAAAACTGCATAGACTATAGGGTGAATTTCAGAGACTACGAAAATTGTCAAAATGAACTAATTAAGAAACACTTGGAATGATATAAATGTCACTTTTCGCATTCCATCCAAAGAAACATCCATATGAATGACAGACATATAAATTAAAGTGGAGAATATTGAACTACAAATAGAGGAATAAATTGAACAGTAAAAGTTAAAGAAAAAGAAAATTTTATTCACCTGATCTCAAAATGGTGTCCAAAACCTTGAAAGCCTGTTCTTCTGTGAGCGGCCTCGTCTGCGTGGGGCCAGTGCAGACCTTGGCTTGAGCTTCCAATACTGTCTGATTCGGTTTCCCATACTTCGAACTCCGATACGTGGACGAAATCGCCGGATTTCGGATATCACTTTCTGGAAGCCCTATTTGATCAATAGTCGCCGAATCAATCACAGCCTTTACAGTCAACCGACCTTTCCGTCGAGTCCAACGGTCGGAATCTTTTGCAAATAACAAAAGAGAGGTTTGGATCTTTGGTTGCGTGAAGTTTCGAGGATTTACGGAGGGGATGGAAGAGATGGCGGATATCGTAGGGTCTGAATTCAGTAGAGCTTTCATGGCGGTCTCTCTCTCTCTCTGTGGATTTGTTCTTCGCCTGCCTCGGAGAACCCACCTAAAGAAATGAAGCGAAACGCCAACTTTGCTGAGTTTACTTTCGAAAATATTAAAAAAAAAAAAAAAAAAGGGAAAAATGAATATAAAAGAAGAGTGCAGAGAGCTAAAGAAGAATATGCTATTAACAGTTTTGGATTCGGACAATTCCATGTCCATATATACATTTTTGCCTACTGCAATTTAGGCCAGCAATTAATTTTTTAAGTCGTTAGGAAAATTTCAAAATGGTAAATAAAAATGGTATTTTCTAATATCATTATCATGATACCATCCATTCATCTCAGCAACACTTTTGCGAAAAAAGTTATAAGAATGATTCAATGATATGTTAATCCTTCTATTAAGTATAAGATTTTAAATTTAATTTTTTTTTTACGCTTCTTTTAATAAGTTATATTTATACCATATATAAAATTTACATAATCTACATACACAATTGCATTGCATAAGCTTGAAGTAATGGTCAAAGATCTAAAACTCTGTATTACCAAAAAAACAAAAAACACTTTAGCAAAAAATAAAGAAGAAAGTCTGATTGGCCAGCGGGGGTTGCTGCTGTTTGAGTTTCTCAATAAAAAATGGTCACATCCTTGAATACAAGAGCACATTTCAAAATTCAAACAAGTACCAGTCAAGTCTCTTAGCTATTTTATTTTGATAGCTGATGAAATTTTCACTCTGACTTTTGCTCCATAGTAACTTCTAATCTGCGAGAAAATATTCAATACAACGGTGATGTCACGTCATAATTGTTGACGTGGTATCACAAGCTAATGAAATTCATCTACGTATGTATCATGTGATAAGATGTCATGTTGATTAGTGGGGTAATGTGGATAAAATATCCTAACTAATTCCTTAATTTTATATGATGAGGATAAAAACTATATTTTGGTGTATTTTTATTGGCTTGTTATACCACATCAGCATGATAACAGGGCATCACCATTACACTGAATATTTTCTCCTAACCTGCCAACGAGCCCAAGACACCGTTTAAGAGTATTAAAAGATGACACATTTTACAAAAGCATTGATAATACATTATGAATAAGTGGCCGGTACCTTTGAGAATTACCATTTGACAATAAATAGTTCAATGCTCAGATAGTATTGTGTATTTGATGGTAATTTTTATTAAATGGTGATACGTAATGGATGAATACATCAGTAACCTGAGTTTGAAGAGTAGTAGAGAGACTTTTAAAAAAATATCGTATTAGATATTGCCAAGTGGTATTTTTTCTTAGAAGTCTCTTTATTACTCCACTAACTCAAGTTGTTGATGTATTTACCTATTATGTATCACCATTTGATAGAAATTACCATCATGTATCCAGTACTACCTAACCACTATATCTTTTTTTTCTCCATGGACACTCTATCTAAATCCTAATTTAAGATTTACCTACTTTCATATCCTTTGTCTTAAATCTTTTGCTTTCACTTCTACCCTTTAGGTGCGACTTAGCTGAAAAATTGACATCCCAAATCAAGCTTGATTAGGATACATGCATTCAGATCTAAGGTGTTATAAAAGGAGTTGAGTAAAATATTGTGATGTGGGTTTGATTGGGCAGATGGTGGTAGATGATTAGGTGTTGCATGTGAAGAAGTTTGGTGGATTCCTAAGTAAATAGATTGTTGTTGCTTGGTGTTTGTTGGTTAAGTAAACTGGATCTATACTAGAACTAGAAGGGAAGGTCAAGGGCAGAAAATTCATGTGGATTTTGAACCCCAACTCTCCATGACCTCAAATTAGGGTTAGATATTGGTTAGGTTGGACGCATACCAAAATTTTTTTATTGGGCCTAAAATCATATTCTAAGCCAACTAAAAAAAAACTATAATTTTCAAGTCTGTCCATTTAACTTAAAAATATTTTTAATAAGTATATTTTTTTAAAATAATGTAAAATAATGTAAAATTTATATATATAACTAGATTATTTTATATATATATTTTGGATTGGGCTTCAAATATAAATTTTAAAATCTAATATTAAATTAAATTTTTTTTTGGTCCGGTGGTTATTAAATTAATCAAAATTTAAAAAAACTCTAGTCTTATAAACAATGAGTGGGCTTAAAAATGCCAAATTGGCCGGTAGGTCTTTGGCCACTCCTAACTCATACTACAGTAGTAAGTCTGCCTGGGCACCACTAAATAGCCTAGACTATCTTAAAATTGTTTTTACTTTTCATTTATAAAATTTAAAAATGAATGAGAAAACAAAATTAAGAGATATGAAAACCAAACCAAATATGGCCCTGCAATCGAGGGAAATTAGAGAATGAAAATCCGCTTGGGTGGCGGCTGTGAGGTCACACGACATGACTCACTTTTCTTTCGGGCTTGTGAAAATAAAGAAAAAGAAATCAGAAATGAGTATAAAAGTGTTTTTATTTTCCCCATTTAATTTTATAAATAAAATAAAAAAAAGTGAAAAAAGAAAAACTCTTTCTCTTATTTAAATTTTAAAGGAAAAAAGAAAGAAAGATGGAGAGGTCGAGAGGGAAACAGAGAAAATTATCCTCCCTTTCTCTTTTAGGTAGAATAGGGGAAGGAAAGGAAATTGTTGTTTGCCTTCCACGATTTCCAAACAGGCTGTTAGCTCCCAAAATCTACCTGAATTTAATAAAAGCCCAAAACGAAACGAATAGGCAGTTGAATTTGAAAAATGGCGGGATCTCTGGTGGCAGTAGAGAGCGAGCGTATGGAGAAATCGGTGACCGCCATTGGAGACCAGTGGGAGGTCCAGTACTCTCGCTTCTTCAACTATCCTTCTGTTTCCTCCACTTTCCCCTCTCTCAATCCTCTCCCCGACGCCCGAAGAAACCGCCTCAAAGGCACTTGGATCTCTTCATCTCCGTCTTCCACCGCCTCTCTCAAACTCGCCGCCGATCACTCCAACTCCGAGTTCATTCTCACTGTCACTTTTCTCGGCAAAATCCACGTAAATCGAAGAACACTTCAGCATTCTTACAAGCTTTCCGTTGACTGATACGCTTGATTTTCTCGATATTGTAGTTTTACGAATTGAATTCAGTCTAAATAACTTGATGATGCGAAGCATATGCAATGTGATTGACTTATATGATTTAGAAGGTCGTCTGGATTCAATTAGGCGAAATTTTGATGAAGATTTTAGTGCGATTTCCATGAATTCCTTTTGATTCACTCATAATCTGTATTACATTTGTTGTTTATCTGTTTATAGTCTAATTGATCCATTGCTATCAATTCTCCAAAGTAATGCATTTGAACTAGCGTGGGAATTGTTCCACCATATACTTTTGGGGCTACGTATGTTTGTCTGTGCATGCATGGTCAAGTTTGATGCTAACTGAACTGGATTCAATAGAAGGTCGGGTAGTGAATTCAGGTTTCACATTCACCTTTTGATTTATTTCTTCATAGATTCCAGCTTTTTGGATTTGCTATACACATTATTGCTCAATTTCTATCTTTATTAATGATTTTGACCTATTGAGTAGCTGCATTGAAGTAGGCGCAAGACATTTGCTGTTTTGTTTTTGCTACATGTAATTTCCAGCTGGTTTCATAGAGGATAGCAAGGTAGGCTGTATGATATTAAGGTAACTAAACGCATTTTTTTTTAATCATCACAAATTTTAACATCGTTATATTACTTGATATACTTGATGATTTGATTCAGTATCTGGAAGTCTTAAAGTAGGTAGTATCGTGTCTTTTTCTGATGCAATTATACTTTTTGGGGGTCTGGAGAACTTGAGAAGTCTTGTTGCATGGCATGTTGAGTATCTGTTACTGATAAACTTCGATCCTGTGAGTCTCAATTAACTTATGCATGTCTAATTCTCTTTAGCTTGCAAATTGTGCTTACAATTGATATCGTACGTTTAGCATTTATTCAATACATACTTAAGACATCTTTCAACAAGTTTTCTTCCCAACCAGTATTCTGTTTTGCTTCCATTTTGTTCGATGTGTAGAAAGAGCATATGAATTTTTGAAACTATGAAAATATTTGGGGTCATATACTTTCGTTTGCAGGAGGAGCACTACATTTCCAAGCTGCATTTCTCGTGGCCTCATGTGTCATGCGTATCTGGATTTCCTACCAGGGGTAGCAGAGTTGTTTTTGTTAGCTACAGAGATTGTGTAGGCCAGGCAAGCTGCTAAATACTCTTAAATATTCTGAATAGATATGGTGGGTCCTTTTTCCCAGTCTGCTGTGGTTTCCAATGGAGAACTTCTCCAAAGGAAAACAGAGGAATTTAAGGTCTAAGAAAGAAATATACTGAAGTTAATCGAAGATACATTATTTTGGTTTAGTTTTGAATTTCAATGATCATCAATGCAGCCTAAAGAACTAAGTTTCTGATTCTTTCTGGGGAACTATTCTCCATTGAAACAACCTGAATTATTGGAGAACAGTATGATCAAATAGGGCATATCACTCTATATGGGGTGAGAGAAGTTGAAATTAATCATTATATTTTTCATCTCTTATACGGTCTCCCTGGAAGTCACCCATATCCTTCAAAGTGGGGACACTGTATGAATTTGGAGCCTCTGGCAAGCTGGAATAAGCAAGCCTGCATTGGCTGAAGTATGGGTTTTGTAAACATTGAAAACTTAAACTTATCTCAATGTTTTAGCTTCCATTTCAGAAGAATTCAGCTACCCTGCAGTAGGCACACTGTTTACTAGTTTTTTTCCCCTTGACTAATCCATTACTTTTATCAATTATGCTGTGCTACATGCACTTTAACAACAGGATTATGGAAACTTGTGTAAACTTTAAACAATGCTTTTTTGTTTAGTACATGGTATGGTTCTTGAAACTGCTTTTTTACTAGTATTTCATTTGCTGTTTCTTAGTTTCTGCTTTCCGGTTCCCATGCGATTCTCTGTAATCATCTCTTTCCTCATAAACAATTTCATCAATTTGGCTACAGTAGCATAAATGCAAATTCAAAGTAAAACAACTTTTTACTTTCATGACAATAATTGGGCATACCGCAGCTTAAACTATTGTGTCTGCGATTAGTAGTGTTTTTTCACGTTCCCCCATCGGACAACTTCTCTTCCAAGGATGACATACTATTTTCCTGGAGAATCAATTTAGATATCAAACATAGAGGAGTGGCTAAATACTGTTTCTCAGTAATTGCTACGTGTGTTCTGTGTTTCTGTTGGGTTCCAAATTGCAAGAGTGAGGGAGAGGTCAAGACTTTATTAAGACAAGGACATCCTTTACGTTATAAATCTCTGGCACATATAGGCTTTCATTGTATCTGTTACGAATGTTTGGCTAATTTCTCTTCCTTTAGCATCATTATTTGCATTGACGTTGTCTCACAGATGTCACATTCCTGTGTTATTGTTTTGGACAGTGATACTTCGATTCTAGTATTTCCTTCCTTTGTGGCAACTGTAAACCTAATTAAATCATTTTTCCTTGATTCCAGATCC
Source organism: Euryodendron excelsum (assembly GCA_033060915.1). Lineage (NCBI taxonomy): Eukaryota > Viridiplantae > Streptophyta > Magnoliopsida > Ericales > Pentaphylacaceae > Euryodendron > Euryodendron excelsum. The sequence continues at coordinate 13,380,688 of CM065378.1, read as the reverse complement.
AGAAGTTTGCATTGCGGTTTTCAATAATATGTGAAATAGAAACATTCATGGATGCTTTGAAGGTGAACCATTGCAATATGCAATTGTATATCATCATAAAACCTGTCATGCCAATGGTGATCCTTGGCAGACTTTCTTCATCCTTTTAATAAATTTTTTTTTCTTCTTTCCTCTCAGGGGATCATGCAGGATGTTAGGGATGCTGGGCTTCCATGTGGCAACTATGCATCTGAAATTTCATCTCAATCCGAGTTTGTTCCTTCTGATGAACTCCCATATAGGTGGTGACAAAGATTTAATTGCTATTTCTTGTACATTCTTTCATTTGCAGCAGATACATGCTACTTGGAGTAATTATGGATGTACTGATGAACAATATAGCAAATAAAAACTGTGACTGAGATCTATGGCATTCACAGACCTAAGGAAGACTGGAGTTCTATGGCTACCTTAGAGACGAGTACCCATCAGAAGCAATCAAGCTGGAACTTTGAAGTTGCTCAAAGCTCAAATTCCCAGGATGCTCTACTAAATCGTGATTTTGAAAGCATTTTTGCGGCTTTGCCTCCCAGCTTTACATCGTTGGTGATGAGCTGTCACCCTGTGGTCGAACAAGGTATATTGAGTACCTTCAATTATGACACTTAAGTTCTTTTCATATCTGGTTAAGTGTAGTAACCATTTCCTTGATTGGAACCGCATAGCTGCAGCAAAGCCAACTGTATCCAGTGAAGTTGATCTTAAATTTCAGATCACGGTATTGCATCAAATGCCGCAGTTTTTATATTTTTAATATGATTTGGTCACCAGAATTCTAGAATTTTTGATGTGAATGCTCCTTTAAATTTTCTTTTCTTTTTTGTTTCGTTGCAGAGATATTTGAAAGATTCTTCCTTCCAAGGTATGCGTTCTTCTAAATGCTCTCAATCCCCAGTTGTAAATTTGTTGGCTTCAGAGTGGATGTGAGATTTTCTTGATGCTATTTCTGACTAATGCTGTTTCTCAAGTTGCTAATTTCTCTGAAGTTGGTCTGTTATTAGCAGATATGCTGAGCAAAGTAGAGAAAGTTATCAGTGAAATTGGAGAGGATTTGACCTTCTAATCCCAGAAAGATTCACTATAAAAGTTCCCTTTCTGCAAGATACTCACATACTCAAATCAGACATTTGTCCATATGAAGCTATCCACCAGAATTTCTTTCGTAACACCATTTTGCTTTTTATATAATGTTCCTTTGACTCTTCAGATATCTTCTTTGGTGTTCTTTCATTACATATTGCTCTATTCTGACAGATTCTACTAGCAATTGTAAAAATTAAAAATGTTAATCCCAATGAAAAGAATCAATCATCAATTCTGTCCACACCACCATTCCTGCTGTTGCCTGATAGGGTCCTATGGTATAATCCTTCCAATAAAACGGCTCACTGAATGAATAACATTGCCTGGAAAGGCAATGCTCCCTGAATCAACTGCGTTGCCTGAGTCTGCCGCGTTGCCCGGATTCACAAATCTACAGTTTTTCCTGATCTCCCCTTCTGTTCCAGTTTTCACATCCACCGCCGACAATCGCACGATGGCCCGGCCGAACTTTCTAAGCCATCCTCCATCATTGGAAGCCATTTCCATCACAATCTGTCTTGTCCCGGGGACTTCAGCCATTGCCCGGTCCGATTCGATCAGCCCTTTCCCATTCAACAGCTGCTTGTAGAAAACATTATCCATCTTGAAAGTTGTGCTGGAGTCAAATGGCAGAGAAGTTTTCGCAATCTCGGGGAAGGGGACGGGCTTTTGACACGTGGACTTGATCTTCGCAGCGTCTTCTGCGTCCAGCTTGGGGTCTATTTCGTGAGTCGTGTTGTACTTATTCACCCTGTTTAGGAAGGTGGGACAGTGGGCACGGCCAACCGAGTGTGCACCCGTTAGAACGACCATTTCTTCCTGGGTCATGCCTTTGGTGACGAAGAGTTGGGTTATGTCTTGAATAGACCAATTGGGCAATGGAATGTTGGCTGCAATATCTTTCTCATTGGAAACGAGACCGTCGCGGCGGCCACCGGCGACTTGGAAGTGTGGGACTCCAGATAGAACAGAACCATCGCGGGTTGCGAACGCTAGTGTATCAGCACAAGATACGATTCCAGGGCATTCATTCTCGAGTCTTGCCTTGGCTTCATCAAGGACTTCGAGGCCTCTGAGATTGCCATTGGCTCGGGAATCCTTCTCTGTTTTTTCACCAGAAGGCGTAGCATCCAACAAAAGCGAGGCATCGCAGCCCTGTATGACAGATAAATTGCTATAAAAACAAACCCTTCCAGATGCTAGGAATTAGATTATCCATTCTAATATACAAAGGCGGTGTCCTCCCAAATTTATTCAAATTAAAAGCTATGTTAACATTTTAAGTTTTCATAACTGTTATACAAAAAAACAACTAATTCCAAAACATATTAGTGTTTCGTATACAAACTGAGAGGCTAAAAAGGTAAAAACAAGAAAATCTAAATACTCCAAGTCTTACCAATCGCTTCAGATTTTTAAAGATAAAAAATTCTACAAGTTTATCTTTAAAACTCAAATTGTCAGTTACTTTTGAAATTTAAATGACTTTTGAAAAAAAATTTGAGTTTTCAGATTTTTTAATAGAATGATCACCATTGTTATTTTTTTTTTAATTACAAGAGTTGTTATTGAGTTTAACGTTAAGGTGAGTTCTTTATTATCATGATTTTTTGTCTTTTTTATTTTTTTTTGGTCATTAGGCATTTTTTTTTTTTTTATGGAGTTGTACATATATTGGTGTCCTCTATCTTTATTATACTTCAATAAACTCTGATGGGTCAGCTGCTCAAACGTATAGGCATGTTTGTTTCACGGATAAGGCATAAGGTTCGACTACTAACGCCTGCCCAACTTTATCCTGTGTTTGTTTGTGCAAGAAAGCCCTTTGAATGCAAGATTAAATAAATCCCGAGGAGAGGTGAAATAAGTAGTGAGCATTGGAGGTCAAATTACAAAATCACCCTCTATATGATTTGTAATTTCAAGTTTCAAGATTAACGGTCACGAGACTCTTTATCTCCGATCCCGTAAAACAAGTCATAAAGATTTTTATTTTATTTTATTTATAATGGAAACAAAGCAAGAGCAGCTACAACACAAAATCAGAACTTGGTCAACGTGGTCACAAAGTCAAAAACCAGAACTTTTGGCTATTTTTACAATTTTGGTATTCAAGTAGTTTTCCATGTTTATTGCATGCAATAATTTTATTTTCAAAAAAGGGTGTCATTGGCCACCCTGTTTTGATTTACCCAGTCCAGAAAAACAAAGAAGAAGAAGAAGGAAAAAAGAAAAGAGATTTTGTGTTAGAGAGCAAGATCATCATTCCCCGGCTAGGATCGGCTTTCGTGTTGGGCATTGCCATTGGCGTTTAAAGATTTAAGTAATGATAGAGAGAAGACAGACCAAAAGACTTACATTGACAAAGCAGTCATGGAAAAAAAGGCGAAGAAAGCCGGCAGCAATCCCGGGCTCTTTTTTGAAGGCTTCAGAGACAACCTCAGCCACAATATCCTCAGCTTGTGGGCAGGAAAACTCGTAGAATCCTACATCTATTCCACTGCGTCCCTGGCCAGCCGAAGTTAGAGGAAGGAGGATTGAGCACATGGTGAAAGTAAAAATTGCTGCACTGATTCTGGCTCTTCTTTCCATTAGGATGATTTGTGATTTGGCGATTGCTATTTTGCCCTCGAGGGGAAAGAGGGTATATATAGATAAATATGAAGTGGAGGGTGGTGGAGCTTTTAGGCTTTTTTTGGAGGGTAGGAGCTGTAACACCATGTTGTCGTGGTGCATATGTTGAAACCAGTTGGACTCTGGTCTAAAGATAGAAGCCGCCGTCGTCCAGTTTTGGTGTCCCAGCCAATATTGAGGTAAAATGCCTTCTCATTGTTTTATCTATCTCAGTTGAATTCCTTATTTCATTCCCATATTTTGAACCCTTTGACGTATCTCAGAGACAAATTTTATAAACAGCAATTTTTCTGTCAAAGCTTTGTTTATGCCAGGGTGTCCTCAACTCATTTAGAATTGAGACTAATTCCTACATATGCATGAGGATGACACAAAAATCAAAGTTTATGTAACAGGACTTCAGTTGTTGAATTCAAAGCCTAAAAACAGGCTGAGAAAATGCAGCAGTTTGGAGCTTTCTAGCATTGTTCCAATTTATAAGCAGGATGGGGAGCCCAGTTTTAGCTGCAGTGATGGAAGGAATCGGAACGATGCCAGTCAGTGAACACTGGTTGTAAGTAGTTGTGGACCCAGGATTTGGTGGGGGGGGCGGGCGGGGGGGGGGGGGGGGCGGGGGAATATAATTTTTTTTTTTAAATTTTTAGGGATCAAGGTAAAATTTTTAAAATTTTGAGGGGCTAATATCTATATGCCATTGTAAACACCCAAAAACTTATAAGGGTTATAGGAAATTTTGGGGGACTGTGGCCATATAGTCCCCTGCCCGACCAACTCGGTCCACCCCCGGTTGTAGGACATACAAGAATAATTTGACATGGAGAAATGGATTTTATCTGTAGCTTTACATGTCAAGGCCATAGCAGCTATTGAAGGTTCGACCTTTGCTGCATAGATAGGCTTTCGTAGAGTTGTCTTAGAAGGTGATTGCATGGAAGTGAGGACTGCTCTCTGTGTACTCATTCAACTTATAGTGTTCCATGGAGGGCTTGGCAATGAAGATATCTTATACAGGTCTAGAGGCTTCATAGATTGGTCAGTTTTCAAGAAAATAATGAAAAACTATACTACCACTATGCACAATACTACAGGTTAAATATGAATTGGTCAACCCGACTAATTTAATCGTTGGAGGCCTAATGCCATCATCAAAAACTAAAAATATCGCTCTTTGAAGTCTGGAAAGTAGTTGAGGCGCCATGTGGAGCTTCTTCCATGCTCTGCTGTGGGGGGATATCCAATACGATGGCGACGTTTCTGTGACGAATACTGAAAGTGATGTAGGTAATTTATAGCTAGTTGGCATTATGCTCAACTGCCTGTGCCTGTACTTAAAAAAATGTATCTTTCGCCGGCAAATTTGAACAGAAGATGAAGGAAGAAGCATATATAGCATAGACAAGAAGTATTATCTCAAGTATCATTGACAATAACAAAATTTAATATGCTGCACTGTTGGGAGAGGCTTTGTTTATTACAAAGTGATGTTTATAAGCTTGGACTTCTCATCTTTCTTTTTTAGTATCTATACTTAGTAACTGGCAGCTTCTACTTGAAAGATAGTCAATCCGCACCAGCAACCTATAAGCTTGTTTCAATAACTCATAAGTATGTAATGACAGAGAACAAAACAACTTATCAGAAATCTCTCAATTCCTTTTCCTCTGTTTTCTTTCCTTCCCAAGAGAGAGTATAGCACACATCTATGGCTCCAAAGGATCTCCTTCCCCTTCTCCTCCTCCCTCTACTGAGAACTCTATGCCTAAGAACTTCTGCTGCTGGTGTATACCCTTTTCCTTGCTCTGAGAGAATCAAGAACTGTAGTGCTTTACTCTACCAACACAATGATCTCCAGAAGGATCAAATTGCTACTTTTTACTCAGTCAACACATCAGAAATCAGACCCATTCCCCGTGGCAACAAACATGACTTCCTAGTAACAGTACCATGTTCTTGCAAAGAAGTCAATAGCTCTATTGGGGTCTCTGTTGGCTACTTCTATGATACTGTCTATCAATTGCAAATAAATGACACATTTTTTAATGTTTCTAGTCAGATCTATAGTGGGCAAGCTTGGGAGGTTGGAGGAGAACAAGGATCCTATTTTGCAGGAGAAGTTGTTCCAATGCATCTTTTGTGTGGATGTGTAGAAAGTGAGTCTCAGATTATGGTAACATATACTGTTCAGCAACAAGATACACTATCAGATATTTCAAATCTGCTATCTGCTAAAGTTAGTGAGATTGAGAGCTTAAACAGAATTCTGACACAGAATCCTGGGTTTATTGATGTGGGTTGGGTATTGTTTGTGCCCATGGAGAAGATTGGAATTCCAGCCCCGAAGGCAGGTGAGCAGGGACTTTAGGCTAAAACTTTGTTTCCTTTACATAGTTATTCCAATTCTTCTCCAGTATTCCCCTAAATAACTATTATGTTAAGATAATTCTACACTTGCTTACATTGTAATTAATTAAGTGGATGTTAGTGACAAATCCAGAAGGATAATAACTAGAAAACCACATGAATATATGGATTCAAGCAATTAGTTGAACTTTAATTTGTTGCAACCTTTTGTTTACATATGTTGATTGCTAAGTCTCTCTCTCTCTCTCTCTCTCTCTCTCTCTCTCTCTCTCTCTCGTGTTTAATGAAATCATATTGTTTACGACACTACTCTTTATTAACTTCTTTCACTCTTTGTGTTCAAAATTTCTGGTGTGACATTGTGTTTGGCCATCAATTTCCTATCATGATCTATCATTTCCTGTTGTTCACTCCAAAAATGTAATGACTGCATTCATGTAATGTTTACTAATCCTTCTTACTGGAAACTGGGGTAAACACAAGAATGGCACAAATATTTATTTGCATCAGCAAGCGTTCAATAATTTGAAGGACTCATACGTTCTAAGTGGGAAAGTAACTTCCATTACCTTGTTTTTTTTTTTTTTCCATCATCAGCAGGAAAGGGGCATAAGTGGACGGTAATAATTGGCATATTATCAGCTGTGGCATTACTTTCAGTATGCACATTGTTCATAATCCTTGTTAGGAGATATAGAAATCGAAGAGAAAGTGAGGAAGATCCAAAAGCAGTATCGAAAAGCTTGAGTGCCAACAAATCATTTCCCTTGCAGAACCAATACATACACAAAAACATGAAGGAAGGTTAGATAAACCAAGTCCTCAAAAGTAGAAAAATTATCGCTATTGTCTGTGTTTCCAGTCTATGTAATGTGATTAAATAGACTGCGAGAGAGAATTAGAGAGAGGAAATTAACTCATTCAAACTGATTTCCTACGTGCAGGTGTCACGATTTTTGAATCAGAAAGAGCAGTAGTATATAGTCCGGAGGAGATTGCAGAGGCAACAAGTGGCTTTGATGAAACTAGGAAAATTGGAGAGGGTGGATATGGTAGTGTGTATTTTGGGGTAATTGGAGAGAAGGTACCGCAGATTATTTTAAGTTCTCTGTTTATCTCTTCTTCTTGCTGAGTTCCATCTGTCTCACACACTATCTGAAGTTTAAAGTCACAACTGGCTTATTGGCCTTCAGGAGGTTGCAGTTAAGAAGATGAGATCTAACAAGTCCAAAGAGTTTTTTGCAGAGCTCAAGGTCTTATGCAAGATACATCACATCAATGTGGTAAGGAATCATCCCTGCAAAATTATATCTAATGTGATATCAACAAGTTTCAAGCTTTTTTTTTTAACCAATCAATTCTACCGTATAGGTGGAGCTGTTGGCGTATGCCAGTGGAGATGACCACCTCTACTTGGTTTATGAGTACATTCAAAATGGATCTCTCAGTGATCATCTGCATAACCCTTTACTCAAAGGTATTCATATATTTAGCATGCGCGTATGAAAAAAGAAATTTAATAGCAGGATGAATGATGTTGAATTTATCGGTATTTGAACAGGTCACCAGCCTCTTTCTTGGACTGCAAGAACACAGATTGCACTGGATTCTGCAAAGGGTATTGAATATATTCATGATCATACAAAAGCCCGGTATGTGCACCGTGATATAAAGACAAGTAACATCCTACTTGATGAAGGGCTCAGAGCAAAGGTATCTCTACATCACCACTCATTTAAGCTTAATGATGTTGTGTTGATTTCATCTCTCTGATTAGTTTACTTATTGTTGAATTCCTACATAAATAAGAACACCGCGAACTAATATTTCTATCATATCAATGTTGATATGGATGAGATCTTTTCAAGAAAAATATTTCTATAGGTTGCAGATTTTGGATTGGCAAAGCTTGTTGGCCGAACCAATGAAGATGATTTCATTGCAACTCGCCTGGTTGGAACACCGGGGTACCTTCCTCCTGAGTAAGTTCTCATGCTTTACTTAGCAAAAAAAAAAAAAAGAAAAGTTCTCATGCTTTTATTAGGTCAAAGAAATCTGCTTGACACTCACTGATTTCACCTACATAGTAATTTGTAATTTGACATTCTTCTTCTTCTTCCTCTTCTTTTTGTGAGTAATAAACAGATCTGTGAAGGAGCTGCAAGTGACAACTAAAACTGATGTTTTTGCATTTGGAGTGGTTCTAGCAGAACTCATAACTGGTCGACGTGCACTCATCCGTGACAATAGGGAGCCAAGCAAAATGAAATCACTTGTCGCACTTGTAAGCCAACCAGTGTTTACTAAAGGGGAAAAAAAAATTAGATAGACTCAGGGTTAAAGGTCTAATGGCAGCTGAAAACATGATTAGTCATATTGAAGGTTGTATTCTGGGTGACTAAGTGGAAGTTGGTTCACACCCAAGTACACAATTATACACACACAATGATAAGATGATATAAATTTTTGGTTATATAATTCTGTCTCATTATCATCGCATATTTATACACTCAAATCATGCTTATACGAATCATTTTCTCTTCTACTTCTTCGTAATATATGACAGACACATTATGTAATTTGCTCATTCCTCACTGTGATGAGCCAGCTAAGTTTCATTCCATGACCTGGTCAGGTTAGCAAGATATTCCAAGATGGAGAACCAGAGACTGCATTGGCATCCATTATAGATGGTAATCTTCAAGGCAGCTACCCTATGGAGCATGTATACAAGGTTAACCCCGTTATCAGTATATATTTATATATATCCACAAGCATATCTACAGCTTTCCTATCCTTTATGCATAGAAGTCTTTTTTCTCTTCTTCCTGGTAAGTTTTATTGTATTGGCAAAGAAGATGAAACCTGCATGCTCTAGGGTGCACAATGCATAGAATTGCCAATCAAATAAATAAGCTTCTACTCCTAGCCCATGCATGTTTTGCCCCAACATGACTGGAGAGATTTTGGAGTACAACAGAAGCAGCAATCTGTATTAACCTATATCAAAGCACCCATGTTGAGACTGACAGGATTCTCCATTTCTTCAAATTTCACTCTTGCAGATGGCAGAACTTGCAGAGCGGTGTTTAAGTGAAGATGCAGTTAATAGACCGGAGATGCGAGAGATAGTTGTGGAATTATCTCAAATTACAGTGTCCTCATCAGAGTGGGAAGCATCTCTAGGAGGGAACCAAATTTTCAGTGGGGTTTTTAATGGCAGATGAAAATTTTGGTTCTTGATGTCAATTTTTTTTTCTTTTTTTGTTTAATCTCTGTGAACATGGAGAAGTAGAGGTACTGCAGTGATTGATAAATATATGATTGTAATTTTCTGAACCTATTCTATTATTTTCTAACATTTTTTCTGTGTCTCTTTGTTTTTCTTTCTATAATATAAGAAACCAAAACATGTGGAAATTATAAAAATTGATAAATATGTGGAACAAACTAGGGAGCAAACTAATCTTCTTAATAGTGTCATATTTTTCATTTATTCCAAATTAAGCTTTCTATATATTATACTTGGTTTTTTTTTTTTTTGTTCTGCTTACATGGACCTTGTATATTTTTATTTATATTTATAAAGTTCTTGCCTTTTACCAACAAAGAAAGTTAGAAGCAAAGAAACCATTTTTTCTCCCTTCATCAATATTTGAAGGGTGTAAGCTATGCCAGTGCAATTTTAATTTGTACCAAAACAATTTACTGAATATTAATATAAAAAATTCTAGTGAAATAATGTGGTTGTAGTATTTATAAAATTATGAATTAAAATAGTGAATAATTTGACTTGAAATAAAGAACAAGATAATTACGTCATTCTGCATAGGGTTTCTGGCATTCTGATTACTATTCTTGAAAGTTATTTGGACAAAAGCAATTACTTGATGAATAGTCCTATTGCCAGAACAATAGTCAGAAGCAAAGAATGATTTATCCCGTGCATTAAGGAATTGTACTATACTCTTGACAGATCCAGAATTGCTCTTGGCAATAGCAGCGTTCTTGAGGTTCTTCTACTTTACCCGGAGTGAAAGCAGACTCGAAACAATTTGGGCTTCATCTCCATCCCAAATCATTTCACACTCAAGCCATAACGAGAACAACAATCACAGGTTCATAAGAATCATTTTTCCAATGTTTCCATTGCTCACGAAACCCCTGGTTCTCCAGATTTAAACCCTTCCATCCGATCAAATTACACAAATACCACCACATCTCTTCAATCTCTCCAGGCACTGCTCTGATATCCGATCTCGCGATCGGAAGGAACCCTAGGATCAATGGCGGGGGCGGCCTCGGCGCTCTTTCTTCTGGACATCAAAGGCCGGGTTCTGGTGTGGCGCGACTACCGTGGCGATGTTTCCGCCGTTCAGGCCGAGCGCTTCTTCACCAAGCTGATCGAGAAAGAGGTTGGTTTGATCCTTAATGGCTCAAATACGCTTGATTTTGATGCTTCGTGAATGTTATGTGGCATTTGTTGTTTTCATTAATTTGATCTACAACTCCAAAGTGAGTTGATTAATTGGTGTAGACTCGTTTGATTGCTGAGAAAACGGAGGAAAATACGTGGAAGTAAAGAAAAAAATACGAGAAGCTCAATTAAACGATGCTATATGGTTAATTTGAAAGAAATCTGAACTCAATTGGAGGATTTATGATTCGGTTATAGTTTCCATTTAGTCTTCGTGGCACGATTTCTGATGATTGTGTTACTGTTCTTTCTCTAGAGTATGTATTTGATGAACCTGATGCATATGGTTGACAGGGTGACCCGGGGTCTCAAGATCCAGTTGCGTATGATAATGGTGTCACCTACTTGTTTGTACAGCACAGCAATGTCTATCTGATGACTGCATCGAGACAGAACTGCAATGCCACTAGCCTTCTTCTCTTTCTACACCGCCTAGTTGATGTAAGCGCCCATTGCTAATTAAAGCTTTGTGCTTTGACTAACGTCCTCTCTGCTTGATGCATCTGTTCTGTAGATTTAATTATAGATGTTTTGCTTTTCTAGATGATTATGTGGTTGATGGGAACCATTCTCTTTTAAATTTTTTGGTTTGTAGGTCTTTAAGCATTATTTCGAAGAGTTAGAAGAAGAATCCCTTAGAGATAATTTTGTTGTAGTGGTAAGTGGATTTATCAGTAATTCTTTATGAACAAAGTCCTTTTATCTGATAGTGATACTAATGATTGGATTGGAAGAAGTTCTGCTGATGCCTTTTTCATTTTGCAGTACGAACTACTTGATGAGATGATGGACTTTGGCTACCCTCAATACACTGAAGCAAAGATTCTTAGTGAATTTATTAAGACCGACGCTTATAGGATGGAAGTTGCACAGAGGCCACCTATGGCTGTAACAAATGCTGTGTCTTGGCGCAGTGAAGGCATACGTTATAAGAAGAATGAAGTTGGTGTATTCTTGTGAGAGTTATTAGCAAATATTTAAACCAACTGGATTAGTAAAATATTTTTTTCTTTCACAGGTATTCTTGGATGTTGTGGAGAGTGTTAATATACTTGTCAACAGCAATGGCCAAATAATTAGGTCAGATGTTGTTGGTGCATTAAAGATGCGAACTTACTTAAGGTATGTTGTCCAGCCTGCTTGCAATATTTGTTTAGATTATTCAGTGGTTAATTCTAACTTCCCTGATACCTTTTGGTCATCCATTCTTAAAATTGTAATTTGTCCATTGAATTTTGCCCTAAGGATATGCGTGCATGTGAAGTGAACTTGTAAGAAACTGAGATGATAATAAAATTATAGCTATAGTGAATTTGCATCCAGAATCTGGACATTTGAGCCAGAATATCAATGGGTTCTATCTATTGATGTCTTAGGTTCTTATTAGTTAAGGACTATGTTACATGAACTCAATACTAGCATCGGGTGTGGGTATATGTCTAATTTTTTGATTCACCTAATCTCATGTCTAAGAACACCTGAACACAACGAGATTTTATTATTTCTTAAATATTTTATTATTTTTTAGGATAAAATGGTGTTTAAAACCCAACATAAAGTATGTTATGCATGAAATGGGAGTATTGGGCATAGTTATACAGCAATCTCAACTACATAAACATACTTGTTAGGTACATGTTCAACTAGATATTCTACTAGATATTCTACACACATATCCCATGCCGTTACCTAAGTGTGAAGTGTCAAGTGTCTGAGATGTACTTCACACATTTAGAAGAGTCCATATAACACAGGTTAGAGAGATGCTACCACGTAGATTTATCTCTGTTTCATGTTCTTTTCTTCATTCAAGAGCCTACAGCCTAATACACACTTCTTTCTAGTTATATATTGATGTTTGCACTGCGTAGATATTCTTGTGTTTCATGAAGGAACATAGGCTGAATCCTTGAGGATTTGCAGACATGAATTTATTTATTTGAAAATTAAAATGTGATGCTATGCTTATTGACTTCTAGACAAACTTAAAGGTTGATCACATTGCTTGGTCCACTTGTTGTACCCTGATCTTAGGGGCTGGATTCTATTGTAGGGACAGTATGTGCTAGATAAGGCTTGTTTGGAACAGTAGAAGGCAGCGTGGCCGGCCTGTACAATGATTAATTACAGTTTATGTTGTGCAGTACCTTTAGGTTGTCACATGTCAATGTTGGGAAAAACTTTTGTATTAATACAATGTGCTTGTGCAGAACTCATGATGCTATTTGAGCTGTTTTGTAAGGATGGTGTTTGTTGACATAGGCCCATTGAGATTGCTTAGAGCTGGGTTTTTTTTAATTATTTGTCATTGTTGCTATGATTTGTGGAGTTGTGGTTTCCCTGAGCCAGCAAGCTGGGCTTCCTGCTAATCCATCAACTTTTGTAGCCTAAAATTTGGGTTTTAGCTATTGTATTATTTCCAAGTAGAAGTGAATTTTCCATTTGCTAAGTCCGAATTATTAATTTTTCCTAAAATTACTAGTTGAAAGACGACCCATATACTAGCTGGTGCTCCCATTGACATAACAATTTGATGCTCCCATACTGTGAGCTGAACCTTTTACTAGTTGAAAGACATGTCGTGCTCATCTTGCATACCGAAAATTCCAACGTGTATGTATTCGAATTTATGTGCTTGTCTATTTGGACACTAGATGCTTGCTGTGCACCTCAAAACTTTTTGAACTCTGTTGCCTTTAGTTCTTGTTTGTGAGCACTGCAAGGCTTGTGCTTATGGCAATGTGTATATAACCCCTGTATCATCTCATAAGGCAAACAAATTGAAAAATCTGAGATCGGTATATTGGTCCATTTATTAAGAATAAGAACAGTGGAATTGCCTTTCCATGTTTTTTGTCCTCAATGAGTTTGCTACTCATGATGACCATCTGTAAACAGTAAAGTAATCGTGCTTTATTTTTTGTAGTGGTATGCCTGAGTGTAAGCTGGGGCTTAATGACAGAGTGTTGTTGGAGGCACAAGGACGATCGACAAAGGGAAAAGCCATTGATTTGGATGACATAAAGTTTCATCAGTATGTAGCTTAAGTTTCTGGTTTATTTGTATTTTGGTTAGCCAGGAAATTTGTTATAAGTATTGGACACAAGTACTAATTAGCCTATTCCATTCTGATTGTATATTGTATTATTCTCTCGCTCTCTCTCTCTCTCTCTCTCTGTGCATGTTCCAGAGCTAATGCCCACTTTTGTTTTAGATGTGTGCGTTTGGCACGATTTGAAAATGATCGGACAATATCCTTCATACCTCCTGATGGATCTTTTGATCTCATGACGTATAGACTCAGCACTCAGGTTTTCTCCTTATGGTTCAGGAATTTCTCTCTTTCCTCTCTTTTCTTTTTGTTTTCCAGTTTTTTAAAAAGGCAATTATTGAGACTTATTATTTGCTTTCAGGTAAAGCCTCTGATATGGGTGGAAGCTCAAATTGAAAGGCACTCTAGAAGTCGTATGGAGATTACGGTGAAAGCACGTAGCCAATTTAAGGAGCGTAGGTATGGTTAAAGTTCTAATGCTCAATTGTGGCTTTCCTCCAGTTAACTCCATTACTTGGGCTATTTGAATGCTTGATCATTAAATTTTCGTAAACTAACTAATGAGTTGATTTAATGTTACAGCACTGCTACTAATGTTGAGATTGAGTTGCCTGTTCCATCTGATGCTACCAATCCAAATGTTCGAACATCAATGGGATCTGCTTCATATGCACCAGAAAATGATGCTTTGATCTGGAAAATAAAATCTTTTCCTGGTGGTAAGGTGAGAGATTACCACAAATTCTTCTCATGGATATTGATTATGGGGACTTCAGTATGTTTTTGCATGTGTAGTTACAGTTTCGGCATGGTTTTTTTTAAGTAATAATCCTGTTGCAAATTCAAATTGTTTAGGAATATATGCTTAGAGCAGAGTTTACCCTTCCCAGTATAACAGCAGAAGAAGCGGCTCCTGAAAGAAAAGCTCCTATACGTGTGAAGTTTGAGATACCATATTTTACTGTTTCGGGAATACAGGTGTGCCCTTATGAACACACTTTGCTTTCTCTATTGAATAGAAAATTCTGATATTAGTATGTTGACATCTTTATTGCTTCATGCTATTGGTAAATTACGTGTTTTTTGTGTTCTTTCCGTCTCTCGACTAGTGTGGTTCTGTTCTGTGAGTGAGCTAATAGTTTTCTTTGTTGGCGCTTGAAAATTAATTGGACTCTTATTTTTTACTGTCATGAAGGAATGTTTCATTGAGCACCTTAAGCAAAAAGATCCATCCTATCATGTCTGTGAAAGAGTCACTTGACACACAATCACTGTGTGTATGTTTCCCTTTTGCATTTTTTTTAATCTATCTAGGCAAAGAAGGAGTGGATAAGTAACTCAATAAAATAAGTAACACTCATAAAGACAGATGCAAAAGCTGAGTTGTATCTAGTGAGGTAATTACTAACCGAGATGGAAGCTTTGCCCTTTTCTACCATCCAACACAATCTGCTGTGCATGCGTGTATGCACCAGGCCCTATAAATCCAAAACCTCTCACAGCTCACCAAAGGGGCCTAACTTTTTGAGGATTGATAGAGACTTGTAAGGCTAACTATGATGGAATACACATTAGACGTGCGCCCCCCAACCCCCCCCCCCCCCCCCCCCCCCTCTTCAAAAAAAAAAAAAGATCACCACAGCCACACCCACTTGGGGATGAAGTCTAAACCCACATACAGCTCAGCAAAAGGTCCTAACTTTTGGTGAATTGGAGAGTAGTAAGGCTTAATGTGGTGGAACACCCAAATCTCATGCAGTACACTGCTCGCTGTTACATTCATGTACCTTCCATAACTGCTCTGATCTCCTTGATCAGCCAAGCAGGTTGATTAATGGACTGGAGAATACAGTTTCACTCCCTTCCCAGTAAGATACATTTGTCTGCATTGAGTATGCATGTCCTGCATTGAGTATGTTGTTATGATGTCTATTGAATTTTCTTCCTTCTAGAGAATGGTTTAAATGAGATGGATAACTCTGGTCCCTGAGCTTAGAATTAATTGTGGCTACTCGACCTTTTGGATTTTGAGGTCTCAAACTCAAAGGTTTTACTCGATTAGGAATTGGCAATTTATTGGGACAGGAGAGTGGTATCGTAAGGGGTTACTCAAAAACAATTGCTCTTAACTAATAAATCGGGACAAAGAGTGGAAGTTCAGAGGTGTCTGAACGGTATACAGACATTCCAGACCATTCGCTGAATGCTTGCAATTGTTCTTTTTCAAGCAGTTTGGGGAAACTGCTTTGTTGCCTTTCATAATGATGCAATTCTACAGTTTTGTTCTTCTGGATGTCTCTGGATTTGTATTTCTGAATGTGACGACCATGATGACATAATTTCCTGCTTTATTTATGTAAAATGTTGGCTTTTGTAGGTTCGGTACCTAAAGATTATTGAGAAAAGCGGCTACCAGGCTCTTCCATGGGTGAGGTACATAACAATGGCCGGGGAGTATGAATTAAGACTCATGTGAAAGCCACTTCCATCTGTCGGTGTTCCCACTCCTAACAAGGTCATTTCTGGGTTCGGATGATTTTGACTTTTGCGGGGAATAAGAGCCTCTATAGGCAAGTTAAATTTCCCCTATCTGAACCAGTGGTTAATTTAGCAAAATCTTTGTTCTCTGTCCTTTTTTGTGTGTTAACATAATTATTGTTTAAAAAAACAGAGGTTTGTATTAGGTGATGTGTCTACTAGCTAAGTTCATTTGCATACTTGTAAAAATTAATACAACTTTTTAGGAATCAAATACTTGCTTGTGATATTCATTTGAATTCATCCACTTTATTATTTATTATTTATTAATTTTCATTTCAATTATCTTCCCCCTCAGCAAGATAATAAGGGACTTACCAGAAAGATCAATTTTAGTTTTCATGGTCATTCCCCCCACCTCATTCCTTGTCAACTGTTTGCATATGTTTCCTTTTCAATACGGTTGATAAAAGAGCAGAGCTTGATCGCCGACATGATCAGCATTTCTTTTGAAATAGACTAGTTTTTCCTCTCTGCTCTTGTTTGTTGTCTTTTTAAATTCCGAAGAATCCAAAAAAGAGAGCCGAGACATTATAACAATTTGACCTAATGCTTGCTTGTTTCCCACGTGCATTTCACAAACAATAGCGTGTGGGAGTAACGGTTGTGATGGTGGAGGCTTGAGGAGGAGGAAGGTGGCGGAACAGCATGGGCTGCCTAAGCGTGGAAATGTTTGTGGTATCTGTGGTGATGAAGTGGTGGTGTCGTGAAAAAAAAGTTAACCAGCTGAGGTAAGGGCAGAGCCACCGTACCTCAATTTCTATTTTTTTTTCAAAATTTATAAATTTTCCCTCAAGTTTTAAAAAATTCCATTTTGACATATAGTTTTGGAAATATTTCTCAATTTGCCTTCCAAATTTTATAAATTTTTCCCTCAAGTTTTTAAAAATTCTATTTTTACTTATATTTTCACACATTTTTCAATTTGTCCCCCTAAAATTTTTAAAAATTCCAGTTTTGCCTATAGTTTGGGATATGTTTCCCAATTTATACCCTCTTAAATTTATAAATGGCCGCCTTATACAGTTATTTTGCTTTGCAGACCCCTCTCTCTCTATATATATATTATAAATGTGTAGTTAACTTTGATTACAAAAAGAAATTTTCATGGCTACATTACTGGTTCATTTATTTGATCAGCACTCCTCATGCTTCATAATCCACATTCTGAAGGCAGGACTCAGGAGCACACCTTTACACAATCTAACATTCCACGTATTCAGGCAACGGTTCTGTCCTCTGATACTTGAATTCCATTAACATCCATGTACGTTTAATACAAAACGGATCAAATTGAGAAAAGCTAAAACACGGACAAAGGATACAAGATCATGATTAGACTAATCTCCAAGTATATTTATCAAGAAAAGTCTGTTTCCGTAATACATCATCCAACATTGGAAAGTCCCAATGGAGTCTGATGTAAATTTTGCCTCTGCTATCTCTCACAAAGCTACAAAACTACAGAAACTGGTTCCCATCGAATAAAGAAGAAAAAATTAACAACAAGAGAGAGAGAGAGAGAGAGAGCAGAATAACAGCTTTCTTCCTCTCTTTTTTTTTTTTCCCCTCTTCTAGCAGCTGTGTATCAGTGGAAGCAGCAAATTCTACTATTGTTGCGCTTGATTTGGAAGTGTTTGTGGAGTCTTCCTAAACACATGCTTTCTGCATCGTTCAAAAATGCTGTCATATATCAAATCAAATTGCACTCCTGCTCTTTCCCGATTCACAATAAAAAGTATGTGATCACCTTCCACAATCTTGTAGTACCTGCATTTGAAAAAAAGGTATGACCTCCATTAGCTTACAAAATCCCTAATAAATGTCACAGTAATCTCACTCAGAGAAACTAGAATTATGGCATCAAGTCTTCTCGTCTGATGATCTCAAAGTTACCAATTCATTTCAAAGTTACCTAAAAATTCAAGCTTGATTGCAATATTAGGTCTTGTTTGGTAACATTTTTTGTTTTCGTTTTTTATTTTTATTTTTTAAAAAAACAAAAAACGCCGTTTGATTAAATTTTTTTTTTTAGTTTTTTACAAAATTCGAAAAAAGAAAACTAAAAACACTAAAATAGGTGTATTTTCTCTTACAAAAATATTGGTCTAGTATTATTGACACAACGATAACCTATAAACGCTCATAATCAAACCACAAAAAACACACAGCAAAAACACAAAACAAAAAACAAAAACACACAACAAAAAACAAAAATTGGCAGCGTTACCAAACGAACCCTTAGTTTTGCCTAAAACAGAAAATGTACCATAATCATGTATAAGACAGGCGTGGCTAATGCTAGCATTTTTTTTCTCATGCATATGATTTTTTTGGTAGATGTAATAAACAAATGATGGTTAGAAGGGTAAACAAACCAGATGCCAGGTTGCATGGACTGGCAATCAGAGTCCTTCACAACTAACTGGCTTGGGTGTTCAACTGGCAAACGAGGGTGTGTCATGGATATGGTGTTGAGTGCTCCATCATTGTGCCACCAATCTTCATCCCTGCATATGTATTTCACATGAAGCATAAGTGAAAACAGATTGTCCTCAACACAACATAGTTTGGGTTCTCTATCAGTACAGTTAAAATTGGAGCAAATTCCCAAGATTTTAAAATGCAGGCACAAATCAGAGGTTCTGTATTAGCGAAATCCAGACACGATTGTAAACTTCATACGTGTCAAGTTCAAATTTGATTTAATTTTCAATACAACAGAGGTTTAATTCTAAACTAAAAGTGAAGTTTCTCAAAATTTCATTGAAAACTAAAGCTTAAGCACATCAGAGAAAAGCCATAAACATGTGTTCACCAAGATGAAACAATGGAACAATGGGTAGCGAAAGAGAACACACCTATAGGCTTTGTAAGGCGGCGTGGCACCTGGAGGATGACGCCACTGGCTCATCTGCAAGACTCTTATGAAAAGCAAAGGGTGAATTCCAAGTATGCTGGAAGGAACTGTAACACCCATGATTTTCGTAGTTCGCTTCGTAGCATAGCTGAAGTAGTATGTATTGGGGAATGTGTGTAGATGGCTGTTTAATCTCATGGACCCTTGAAGAGTAAGATCTGGAAGGATCCAATCTCCTGAAGCAAATGGACCTGAATTTCCCAGGAGGCAATCAGGCAAACCCCAAACGCCCATTTTCTTCCAGGACAGGTTGAAATGATCAAACCCAAAAGTATAATAGGCCTTTAGCCATGGAATGTCTAGCCAATCATAAACTGTTACTCCGAGGCGGCACAGCTGAAGCAGACAAATAGGTTTCATGGACCTCCCATCTTCTGCCCTGCAATGTGATTGAAATTCGCCGTATTTGCTTGTAACTTACATTGGTAATTACTATGCCAAGAAATGTTTATACTCTGGTCTGTGAGCTAGAACTTACTGCATCCCATCCAAATAGGCTCTGGTAGTTCCATTGAAAGCTCCAGATAATGATGTTATGCTTAAAACCCAATTCTCTGAAGTGTTCTCATGACCCCTGAAAGCCTGAAATGATTTATCAAGCACTATTTAGGGAAGAAAAAACAAAGAGATTAAACACTTCTGTTGTGAAAAATTATATCAAAAATTACCTTATCTGCAAGCATTTGCTGCAAAACCCGAACAACCTGTGCTCCGGCCGAATGCCCCACAAAGTGAATGGGGTGATCCTCATCCCATTCAGGGTAGTGCCCTGCATCCCCATTGCATCAAGCAAAGACAAGCAAATAGACCCCTGATCTATACACAATATATATGTATATTTATATATATATATATAGCTAATGGAGGTAAAACTAAGGCTAAAACTTCTACCCTGTTCGTAAATTCTTCCAAAATGGGAGTGCCCACAAGCCTTGCTGTGTTCTTCGCCGTAATCAACTTGGCCGCCTTTCAGATAGTAGAACAATTCGCGAGCCCTGGAACAGATACAGAAGAAGAAACAACGGGGAAAAAAGGGTCAAAGAATGAACCTCAAGTACCATAAGCACTTGAGCTTCAAGCACAAACCTGTCATAGACGCTAGTTAATGAACCTAAATCCGGCACGAAAACCCTTTCGTCCTTCTTCTCCGCCCCTGCGAAGTACGATAAACCCCCCAATCTCTGAAAACATCGCAAAATCAGAACCCCGTGCTTCAAAATTGAAGCAGAAATCAATCTGAATGAAAGTATATGAAATACAAATGGTAGCATACCCCTTTGCCGAACCCAAAGATGCCATGAACCAACACAATGGGAGGCAAATCACCAGCTCTGGTTGACCCTTTGGGCTCCTCCTCTTTGACCCCAACGTTCACATTTTTCTTGTAAATATATTCATTCAAAGACTGAGAGAGGTCACCAGCCACAGCTGTGCTGAATATGTAAAACGCATATAGCAAATGGACCAAAGAGCTCACAAGAAGCTCTGATAATTGCAGTGCAGATATCCACAACCTGATCATCTTCTAACCCAAAAAAATAAAAACTCTCTACATGTGTATGTATGTACCTATTGTATGTATTTATCAGAGCAGAGAGACTTCCACAGAAAAACAGAGAAGGCTCTTGTGCATCAACCTCAACCTTTCAAAAGAATCAAAACCCTAATCAAACAGATCAGATCATCGAAAAAAATAACCCCTTTTGATGTTTCTTTTGCAATGTTTTCAGACTTCGAAAATCATTTCCCACAATTTTCTCATTGTCTACCTCACAAGTCAAATAGAAAAGCCCCAACGAATCAAGCCCTTACTGTTCATTCATTCTCTTTTGTGTTTTTGTGTATGGGCCCACTAAAAAAGGCTTGTGGGTTGGCGCCACGTGCCCTTGCTGAAACCGCTGCCATAAATTGTACGCAGAAGTTGCTAGAAGTTATTGGATACCACCATTTTAGAAAGTCACTTCACTGATTTGATACCAGCCAACAAAATAGATAATATTAACCATTTTAAAATCTTTGTCGATAGAGATGTTATATTAATTGTGAAGTGGTTGACGAAATTTCAAAATTATCAACAGATTAACATGTATTAGCTTGCGACGGATATAACAATAAATTAATTTCATTAGATCTATTTTACCAAATTAACAAGGTGACGTGTTAAAATGGTTATACTCGATATTTTTTTTTTTTTTTCATTTGTGGCTCCAGCATTGAAAGACAAATTTAGGGTTGATTTGTGAACTAATCCAAAAATGCATCAGTATTAGTGATAGAATTTGATGAACAATATAAAATTAAGCCCTACAGATTATGGATAAAAATTGAGGAGAGTTTGATGAAATATCCTAGGCGTTTCTTTCCATGCATATGATGTGCTGGATTAAATCTGAAAGTTTCCTCATCAAATCAACTCTCAGTGGTTCCGCCTTTATCCATTAACTATTTTCTTTATTTTTGGTACATTTGGCGACCAAAGTTTAAAAAAAAAAAAAAATGTGACTCAAATTGATGACCAGAAAATATGAGTGGGGGCCATAATTACTGGGCTAACCTCACTTTCCATCCATTAACTATTTCCTATCATGTGCTTACAAATTTTCATTAGTTTTACACTGTGTTTAGAATATGATTTATTACAAAAAAAAAACAAAGAAAACGGTAAAGAAAAAAGTAAGGGACTAGCTTTACTATTTCATTTTATTCTTTTTTTTATCTCATTTTTTTTTTGATAAATCTAGATTCTAAATACAATATTAGTGATGTGTATCACTTCGTCTTTTGAGGGCTATGGATTTTGAGTTTTTTTTAGCGATTAAAGGTGTCTTTGGCCTGTTTGTGAGTACTTCAACTAAGGAAGAAAAAGAATAAGAGAAGCTTATTACTTACACACAAGTCTTCCGAAAGTGCTTTTTTGCATAATTTTCAACTGATCATTATAAAAAATGAGAAAGGAGAAAACTCCCACGATACAAACATCCATTACTATCAGTTTCATTTTTTATTGTTAGTTTTGTATTTTATTTTTATCTTTCAAAACACAAAAATAAAAAACATGTATAATAGTCTCAAAATTGATTTTACATTAAAATATTTATTTGACATTAGTGGTGGTGGGTGGTGCTGATGGGCAACAAGGGAAAAGACATGAAAAAAAAAAATGCAAAAACACATTTTTGGTGTTTTCAATTAGGTTCCAAGTTTTTATTTTTTTTGTTTTCAAAAGCTTTGAAAACAAAAATTGAAAAAGTAACCTAACATTGTTTTATATTATATTTATAAAAATTCTAAAAACAAAAACAAAAACAAAAAAGTGCTAAGAGTATAGTGCCATGTGTGCATTATGAAACAGGTGGTACCAAATAAGAGCAGGACTACTCTGCCTCTCGTGCTCTGAAGTATCATCTGATTCTCCCTAGTAAAACCCCAG
Source organism: Euryodendron excelsum (assembly GCA_033060915.1). Taxonomy (NCBI): domain Eukaryota; kingdom Viridiplantae; phylum Streptophyta; class Magnoliopsida; order Ericales; family Pentaphylacaceae; genus Euryodendron; species Euryodendron excelsum. The sequence goes on along the minus strand of CM065378.1, from coordinate 13,358,154 downwards.
CAAAACATTTTCCATCTTCACTGTTCCTCCGCGCCCATCTCAGCTAGGGTTCGGAACTTCAGATAGATCGTTTCTGCTACCTCTTGAGAGAGAGAGAGAGAGAGAGAGTGAGTGAAGGCGAAGGAAGGAGGATCGAGGAGGAGGAATGGCGTTTATGCAACAATTTCGGGAGACAAAGAGTGTAGCGAAGCGGTCGAAGAAGTACTTGGAGGAGGCTCTTTACAAGAGGCTCTTCAAAGATGGAAGCTCAGAGGTCAGCGTTAGACAACAGTTGAATCAATTCCTCAAGAGCAAGAAAAGAGTCTACAAATGGGAGGTCGGTCACTCCCTCAAGATCCTTCGCCAGCGCAAGCTTTACTACCCTGCGCTCAAGGTTTTCCCCAAATCCCACCATCTATTAATGTGTATATTTTTATATACATTTGCATATATTCCCGGTATTACTTTGCCTTTCTGTGTCATATGTTGCATCGTGTATTAATTTGTTTTGATTTTTCGTTTTATAGTCCTTGTAATTGAAATTTGGGATTGTGTGAGGCAAAAAAATTGACCTTTTAGAAATGTTGATGAAACTTTACATAAACTATTTGGGGATTAGGAATATAGTTCAAGTAAGGCGGGCCTTTCCAGATTACGTTCTTGGCTGAGAATTTGAAATGCTGGACACTATATACCCCATAGCCACCACACATCTGGATTTATTTGAACTACAGGTAGTGATAGTGAAAGTTCTGCCTGTCTTAGTGGCACTATCTACGCTTTTTTTTTTTTGCTTACGTTCAAAAGTTTGTCTTCAAAATAGCATTACTTGATTATCATTCATCTGCTGACAGCCTATTAGATGCACTATATAACCCTTCTGGAGTTACAGTTGCTGTTCTGGGCATATTGCTATTTTATGACCTTTGGGTGTTGAGTTCAACTTCAAGAAAAGAAAATGAGGAGCGTATAAGAATTCCAGGGTAGGTAGCACATCATGCTTAGATATATTGGGCATCTTGCAACATGTGGAATGAATCTCATCATTGAACATAAGCCTTCTCTTTCTTCTCTGTTATTGTCTTTATGTTTTAGTTGCCAAAGGAAATGTAAGCCTTCTTAAAATTATTTCTTTTGGTGAAAGCAATAAAAGAGCTTTGATTTCTAAGTGTGGTGCTCTCAGATTTAATAGCCTGCCTAGATGGGTGGTGAGGTAGAAGCTATGAAGTTGACATTTTAAAATTGCAATAATTTCCAATCTGGATTATGAAAATTTTGATGAACGGAATTTTACTTTCTAGTGAGTCAATTTTGGTTTGACAGTTTTGATTAATGCACAAGCATGCCAATAAAAGTGTCTTCATGTGGCTAGACTTGTTCAGGATTTAGAGAGAGGAATTTGGGCCATTGTCGTTAACTATATGTCATTGGTACGGGCACCCACTATTCTCTCATATTGTGGTTGTGAATCTATGAAGTTCATATTTGACTACTTTATTGTGTTTTAGTGAATATTCTAATCATATAGAAGAAGGGGGTGGTTTTCATTATGAATTAGGCTGATTCTTATCAGTAAGTCAAGGGCTTCTTGTTCTTTCTTTGTTGTCACATTCGTCTTCGATGCAGCAGTGTTTCTTATCCAGAAAATATATTAGAATGATGAAACATTTGCAAATTCAGCCATCTTGTTTAATCATTGACCATTGCCTCATTTTTATAATATCGCTTTTCTCATGGTTCTGGTAAAGGATCAGCGCCTCTACTTTAGTTGAACTGAATCTCGAGTTTATTAATTTGAACTTCTGGCTCTTCCATGTAGTTTCTTTCTCTCACTTATCAGTATATATAGTTTATTTCTCACATGTTATTATGGTCAATGAATCTGGAGCTTTAGCATAGGTTCTGCTGTCTATTGAACAGAAGAAATTTCTAACTGACCAAAATTTTATATAGAAAAATATTGGTGGAAATTGCGTCTATGGAGAAAAAAGGGTATGAGCGCACACAAGTGGAAATGGATTCATTTCGTGGCAAACTTGAACTTACTAAAGTTGAAATGAATCTGATTGAGACGGAAATGGGAGGTTGATACTTACAACTATTGGTTTGATTCAAATAGGATTGGAAAAGAACTTTTGAACATTGTGAACTTCCAGCACAGGTCTTCATGCTAGAACTGGACATTTGTAGGGTTTGTGTGGCAGGATGGATGTAGCTGACCCTAACGCTTTGTTTGGAATCCGAATTTTTGGTGGAAAAAGCAAAGGAAAAGGAAAAGGAAAAGTGACCCTAATTATTTTTATTTTTGATGAAAGCTAATTGAAGTGGAGCATAAGGGAAGAAAGCAGGATGATGAAATGTCCTGTTAAAGAAGACAGTTGTTAGCTTGGTTGGTTGTTGCTTGTTTCAATGAATTTTTGGTTGGTATAATGGTGGAGTTGGGAATTTTCTTTTCTTTTCTTTATTTTTTATCTAAAGTTCTTTTGATACAAAAATTTTGGTACACGAGACCTTACTATGCATCCGTAAGGTCAACCAAGAGTGTAAATGGTACACGAGACCTTAATGTTCTGGCTGGGGTGAATTAATAGATAGATGACCCTAGAAAGAACATAGTTAAATTCTAGGCTTTAGTTTGTAAATGTCAACCAAGAGTGAGCTGATGCGCATCATATTCTCGTATACAGTTTACATGAGTTCATATCATTGTGTGGGCCTTTTACAGAATTTCATCTGATGCTATTAGACGTGGTCTAATATTGTATCGATTGATGTTTGGATGTGTTACATCAAATTTTCATATCTTCTTGTTTATTGTCTCATAAGACTGTTGCCATGGATTCGTCCTTTAGTATGATCTCCTTGCTTGCCCAGTCAAATGTTCTCCTTCCTGTCAACGGCATTGGCTATTGGCCATCAATACCCTTCATTAGCATTTTGCTATTTTTTTTTCCTTTTGATTTTGCTCCTTTTGTCCTTTTAACATTCTCCTTTTTCTCATCCTGTGTTCTTCCTTCTGCTAGGTTTGTTGGTTCAAATTTATATTGCGAGATGTACACTACTAAATTTATTGATGTGCAGCTTTCAGAAAATATGGCAGAAAGGGGGATGAACAAGACAGTCAGTGATCAAGCTGTACATCTAGATCTTCTTGCTAAAACTCGAGGCATAGCTGCTGCTGAAACTTACTTCATTGACTTCCCAGAAACCTCAAAGAACCACCTCACTTATGGTGCTCTTTTGAACTGTTATTGCAAGGAGTTAATGACTGAAAAAGCAGAGGCTCTACTAGAAAAAATGAAAGAACTTAAGTTAGGGTTAACCTCCATGCCTTATAACAGCCTGATGACACTCTACACAAAAATTGGCCAGCCAGAAAAGATCCCAGCCATCATCCAAGAAATGAAAGCCTGTGATATCATGCCAGATTGTTACACTTATAATCTCTGGATGAGGGCTCTTGCTGCTGTCAATGATATTTCTGGGGTTGAGAGGGTCATTGATGAGATGAAGAGGGATGGCCGAGTTGCAGGAGATTGGACTACTTATAGCAATTTAGCATCAATTTATGTGGACGCAGCCTTGTTTGAGAAGGCAGAGAAGGCACTCAAGGAATTGGAGAAGAGAAATGCCTGCCGAGATCTTTCTGCTTTCCAGTTCCTGATCACACTGTATGGTCAAACTGGGAATCTGCTTGAAGTTTATCGGGTATGGCGCTCTTTAAGGTTGGCTTTTCCTAAAACTGCAAATATAAGCTATCTGAACATGATTCAGGTGTTGGTTAACTTGAAGGATTTACCAGGTGCTGAGAAATGTTTTAGGGAATGGGAAACTGGGTGCTCAACTTATGATATTAGGGTTGCGAATGTCCTTATAGGAGCTTATGCTAAAGATGGTTTACTAGAGAAGGCTGAAGAGCTCAAGGAGCAGGCTCGGAGGAGGGGGGCAAAACCTAATGCCAAAACTTGGGAGATCTTTTTGTATTATCATTTGAAAAATGGCGAGATTAAATCAGCAGTTGATTGTATCAATAATGCAATTTCTACTGGTAGAGGGGATGGTCGAAAGTGGATCCCAGCACCTGAGATCATTGGGAATTTGATGGAACATTTTGAGCAAAATAAAGACGTGGATGGTGCAGAAGGTTTTCTGGAGATTCTGAAAAAGGCTGTGGATGAGGTGGGGGTGGAGGTGTTTGAATCGTTGATAAGAACTTATGCAGCCGCTGGAAGTACGAGTCCCATAATGCGTCGCCGGCTGAGGATGGAGAATGTGGAGGTGAGTGAAGACAGTAAGAAGTTGCTTGATCTGGTGTGTGTGGAGTGATTTTTGTTCATTTCTCATTCTCTGTCGAAATTTTGAAATCTGGAGATTAATCAAAATGGTTCTTCTACCATTGTGTTACACTTCGATAATAGTTGTTTCTCTCTTTTTTGGCTTATCCTTGTGAACCCATCCACGAGGTTCAGTGGTTTTTTGGAGGACTTAAAGATATACCTCTTCTGACAAGCATGGTTGGTTGGCTTGTCCTTGTGAACACATCCATGAGGTTTAGTGGTTTTTTGGAGGACTTAAAGATATACCTCTCCTGACAAGAATGGTTGGTTGGTTTAATCATGCCTCTGATTTTGGTGAATGTGAGTTGATATGACCAGGTTAATTATTGTATTCGGCTAAGGCCGGTTCGAAGCCAAGCCCGTCAACCGGTCTGGCCCAACCCAACATTTGGTGGGAGCCGGCCCGGCTGAATTTACATGCGTAGCCATGACAATCAAATTCAATGCGCGTCACCTGGCCAGTAGAGAAATTTCATGACCCTCAAATGGACACCTGGCCGACATTGGACCAACGGATGAAAATTTTGAGGTGTGATTCAATCATATTTGACACAGAAGAAATCCCAAGTCTGAAAATACAACACCAACGCACAGATTTGAGACGTTACTTGACCATCCATAGCCCGCAAGGATGGTAAAATATCGGATCTGTGTTCCGTCGTGCCCCTAATGGATCAAGTAAATGGATCAAGTATGGGCTAATACTAGTTAGGTCTGATTAGATTTATGAGACAAGGTGCAATAATTTGTTTCGCTCTACATTCATCCAATTTGTATATATATATACAAATATCATATTAAAATATATAAAATGTAATTTTTTTTGTATTTATTTTAATTTTTACTTTACTCATTGTTTGAAAAAATTTATAAGAAGGCAAAAACAATAGAAAAAGGGTTAAGCAGGGTGAGAAAAGATCATCATGAAAACACGGGAATGAGATAGGGCCCTGGCCACTATTAACACCCCCATCAGAGGCGAGGGTCCAGACCAGATATGACCTACCCATGATTATGAATGAGTGACATTGGACACTACTATGTCTATATATCACGGTCGGACCAAGTTGTATTATGTAATAACATCTCTCAAATGCGTAGCCTGGCACCGTGTTGCCAAAAGTCAATTCACCATTTTTGTTTTTGGGGTACTCATTTAACAGGAAGCAGCATAAACTACCATGGTTCTCCCAAAGATCATATTATATATAAACAAAAGCTTTGTTTGTATAAAGTCAGCGTGCAGTACATAAAATAGTACTCTGTATTGGATACGCCTCTTAAGTCTTAAGTTCTTAACTCATATCTGGGGTCGCTTGATCATGACTCTCCTTCGTCCCACTGTCCATATCCGTCCATTTCCCACGCATTATTCGCTTGAGAATCAAGCAAAACACATATGAGTTGACTGTGTAACTTAGCCATCAACTTGCCGTTCAAGACATCTCTCTCTCTCTCTCTCTCTCTCTCTCTCTGTGTATATATATATACACACACATACTGCATTGTAGCTCAAGCGCTAGGGTACACAGGTTGGCTGAAACCTTCAGTAGTAGATTTTACCACGCTTTGTAGGAATATTAGTAAGATGAGCAGCTAATGTAGCAAACCAGCTAAGTTAATTTGGATCATCGTTGCTTCTCAAATTTGTCAAAAGAAATAATTTCTAGCATATTTTTAATGTTCATCCTATGTTGTCAAGCTGATTTTGGTGCTTTTTGGGTTTTCAGTTTTTAAAAGACATATCAAGCTTATACAAATAAAAAAATTCATAAAAATTTATCATATGTATTAAATGTGAGCCGTTCACTTAAAAATATAATACCCATAACAATAACTCTTATTTATAAAATTGTCAAGGTCACATTTATGAAATTTTTTGTACAAACTTTTTAAAAAAATAGCATTTTTCTATCAAACCTGTGTTATGAATTAAGATATCTACTGACAAACGCTGAAACCGAGAGAATCTTACCTTATTTAAGTAATCAACTAACAAAATCTCAGCCATGTATCTCATAGGTTATTATCAAAGTCGTAAGAAATCTGAATTTATTATGATGATATAGATTCCTTTAGTGTTAGTTGAAGACATATTAATTATAACCAGTAACTTAGACTTCAAGACAAGTATAGTTGGCACAATAAGTATACACAGATTTTTAGACAATTTCATGTGCAAGATCTGGATATTGTATTGCCACAATTTGCACTATAAAGTTATACACTATCAATGAATTCTTGGATTCGAGTAGCTCATGCTTCAAAGCTACTCAACTCACTCGTCCCCACGAGATGGTTAATTATATATACATATATATATATATATATATCAGAAAGGATTGTCACTCAATAGAAAGAGAGAGATGAAATCACAACCAATAGTATATTCACTATTTCCTTTTTCCCATTTACATAGAGGTCCCTAAAGGCGGTATAATTAATTGATCACCTTGTTAGATTGAGAAAGAAAAATGGATCAACAAGGAAAAATAAAAATAAGAATAACCCAAGCTCAATGAAGAGAGGAAACCCAAATCACCCAAAGAGAAAAAATAAAGGAAAAACCATTTTCACCCATGTACCTTTTCCCTTAAGGACATCCTCCATTTTTTCCAGGTCCTCCATAATAAAAATAATTCCCCCAAACATTATTAATCCCTCCTCGTATGTCATAGCAATTCGGATGATCCGCTAAAACCCGGAGGTTTGAAAGTGGAACCAAACTATTATCCCAATCAACCACTTGTAAATTCCGAAAATAAGAGGCTTTTCCAAACCCTTCTCCGGCGAAATGTCCACTGCCCATTTGAGTTGATGTGTGAGAACCCGATGGCCTACTGTTCACAACCTCTCCACCAAACTGTACCATGCTTGCTTGATTTCTCAAGTGGGTAAACAAGAATGATGGCCAGTACCCGACTAGAATCCCGGATCCAAATTCAAGCCACCAGTTCCCATGCTTCGGATCCTGCATATACATACATATATATATATATATCATTTGTTATACAAGATTCTTCATTAATTACAACCCATGTGTACGGTTGCTCGCTTTGATGAAAAGGGTGAAAAGAAAAGGCAATGGAAGGTTAAAGAAAAGAAACTTGGTGGGAAGAGTAAATGATACTCTAATTCATATACATATATATATGAATTATGATGACCTATACTCCAATTCATAATGGAAAAATGAACCTATATGTCAAATAAATACGTATATGATATATGTATACTTACGTACAAAGGAAGTGGAAGAGTCAGGGGCCAGGGCTGTCTTTGGTATGCAGAAGAAGAGAATCATACAAAGTCGAAAAGCATAGACTAAGAAAATTGTGGTCAATGAATAAGTTTGTTTTGTGTATACTGCAGTGTACGGTACTATGTGGAGACTATTATCTAAAGCCTGTTTGAAATTTGAGTGAGGGAAAGAGGGTAAAGAAAAAAAGAGAATAAAAGATAAAAAAATTTAAATCAATCAATCAAATTTATTTTTCTCTCTTCTTTTTCCCTTTTTTTTTACAAAATCAAACATAAAATTGAATAATAAATAATAATTCTTCTTCCTCTTTTATTCCTTTTTTCAAGTTGCAAAAAGTCTAAGTTTTGGATATGTTGGCGGCCTTCTGCATCAAACTTGTTTAGGAAATGTATTGGGATCCTAGGGTGCAGAGTTCATCAATCATGCTCCATAGATAAATGGTGGGACCCATTAACCATTTTTGTTCAGAAACCTGCTTTACAACTCACGTGTTTACGTACACATAAATAGGGCCTAGTGACGTAAGAGTATCTTCAGACTAGATTTGTCTTCTTCCAAACTAAACCTTTAACAATTAACTGTAAAAACTGCCCCACTCTTCAAACCATGGACAAAGACTCTTACATATATGTATGTTTTTTTACTAATAATAGAACTTCTGTGTTGGTGACTTGGACATCATAAATTCAAAACATCAAAATGATCTTTCTACAATCTTGAAAGGAAAGAAATGTATGAAAATTCTACATAAAATTATGTTTATATAAAATTACTGGTTTTGCATTTATGTATTATTGCTCTCTCTCTCTCTCTCTCTCTCTCTCTCTCTCTCTCTCCCTCTCAAAATTATACTTATTCTGTAATAAATTACATACAAAAAGTAAAAGAAAAGTTCCACTATCCCCATTCAAAACTACATTATAGGAGCTGAAAATTACCTTCCAGACTAATAAGCTGATGTCGAATTGTCCACCATTGTACGACGACGTTGGAGATATTGCAGCCCCAATTGCAATCTTGCTGTTAGTCTGAACAAAACCCGAGCAGAGCAAATTGTAGCATCCAGTTGCTTGATATGCATCAGTCTGTAAATCCATATACAGTTTAACTTTTTTTTTCCCCCACTGAATCTCTCTAGAAAATCAAAGGTAAATGTAACAAAACTTACTGTCCAGTAAGTGAAAAACCTCGGATAGTTGTCCCCATATAGCTCTGGGCTAACCTGTGGAAAAATTAATGAATTTTAGCATCTATGGCTGCATTACATACCATTCAATGAATTTTGAAGGTAGTTGAATGAAACCGCGTTCATTCCTAGCAAAGAAACCTTCTTTTTTCTTTTTTTTTTTGAAGTTCATAGTAAAGTTTGCAGTACTTCATGTAGAGGTTTTTAATGGGTGATATTTGTTTCGTTCCATTATAGATTTTAATGAAAGATTCTTTCAATTTTTCTTAAATGTTTTTGTGTTGAATGAGATTGTATAAAGAGGAGAATTATGAACATGCCTGCCAACCAGCTTCAATGGTGTTAAGATCGTCGCCGAATGAACCGGAGATGACCCACATCTGTGATAAGCTGAATTCATATTGGTTTTCTACAAGAGGTGCCCATACATTTATACTGGCTTTCGCCCCATAATACTGATCTCCAGATACATACCCAACTGCATGCTGCAACTCAAAAATATGAAACATAAATATATATATATATATATATATGTATGTATGCAAACTATCAAGGGTCTAAAATTTTACTTGTATTTTGAAATTAGAAGTTTCTGAATGCATGAAAGTGGAGGTGAAGATTAACAAGAAAGATATAGGATATTCAGTAAACCATTTTCTTCGAAACAAGTGAAGCTAGACTACTAAACAGACCATGAAAGTCTGTAGTTTCCGAGAATAGAAATCTGGTACAGACATTTAATGAATGAAATAAATAAATTCGAGCTAGAAAATTTTCTAAATTTGTTTATGACAAGTAACTTTTTCATACTAGTTCTTCCTCTGAGACAAATTGGTTACTTAAAGAAAATTTTTGACAAAAGACCCCTGGTTATCTTAATGAAAATAGTTTATCAAGAAAAAAAAAAATTCTTTGATCATGAAAACCAGGTAAAAGATTCAGATAAGGGAAACAGTGAATCATTAAATTTATTTTCAAACTTCAGGACAATCTCAATATGAGAGAGTGAGTGAAAAACAAGTTCTTTGAGCTTTCTCTTCATTTCTTTCAACAGTAAGTATAGTCAGAGTGTTTTCTCATGGAAGAGAAATGACAAAAACAAAAAACATAGAGAAGAAAGAGACACTATTAAGCCTCAGTTTCCATTTTCTTTCACTAGTTTCTCGAGAGTCTAGTGGATGTTCAGTCTTGCTTTCAGGGAAAAAAAATTCTAGAAATTCCTCTGTTTTTATGATTATGTTTCAAGCAATAACTAACCTCGTGGCCATTGCTAGATGAGTCTCTTTGAATTGGTTTTCGGATTTTCCTTCCAAATCTTCGAATAGAGCTAGCTCGTAGAATATCTTGTTCAGTTGTTCTTCTAATTGGAACTGTTCCTTCTGGACATGATTCACCAGACAAGCTCCATAACTGAAAATTTTCTGAAACCTTGCCGGTTGGGTTATGGCCTTGTGGTCTCTCCGGTGGATCCTGTGAACCCATGAAAATCTCCGAACTTTGAGCATCTTAATTTAAGTTGTTAAATTCTGAAACAAGAATTTAAAATCCTCTTAAGGAATTCAAATCAATGTAAAGTGAAATTCAGCTACCAATGGCTTTTGTCCTTTCAATTGAGGATGATCAAACGCTGGTTGTTGATGAGTTACAACACAATCCATCAGATCACCATCAGGACTCTGCAATAGAATACAAAATCTTCATAACTGCTCATACCAAGAAAAGAATAAAAACAGAACAAAAGCAGGACAAAAACAGGGGAGAAGAAATTACCTGAATGGTCTTCACAGCAGGTTTGTTGATCGTCTTGAGATGAGCTCTAATCATCTTCAACTTCTGTAACTCTTCACCTGGCCGGAAAGTCTGATTGACTTGACTGTAATTGCCGGATTCCGACGAATGGGCTGGACAAACGGAGGAAGTAACAAAGAGAAAGAAAACAAAAATTGAAATGATTGGAGAGATCTTGCAATAGCTAGGAGCCATGTTTGAAGAATTTGTCTGTCTTGTTTCTTCTACTACAACTGTTTGTGTTTTTGTACATTGGTGCTGTCTTCTTCTGTGATCAAAATGGCACCAATTATTCTGAGTTTTTGTCCATTCAAGCACACCTCCCACCAAATCCATCCAATACAGAACAACTATTCAAAGAAACCAAATTCACAATCTCACCATCTCCAAAGCTCCAAAACCCCAGAATAACAGTTAACAAAGCCCCCCTTCTCTCTCTCTCTCTCTCTCTCTCACCTTCTAATACCTTGGTTTATGTTCTGACACCTACAACTCTCAGGCATGAGCTAATAATAAAACACACAAATGGGTTGTGTGTTTTTCTAGAGGTTTACCCATGTGGGGATGGAGAAATTAATAATGGGTTGTGATCAAAACATGCACAAAATTTAAACTTTTGAAAGAAAATTGAGAGAGAGAGAGAGAGAGAGAGAGAGAGAGAGAGAGAGAAAGGGATGGTGTGGGGTTGTGTTTCCAGTCTCCAATACAAGGACTGAAACTTTAGCTTTTGTGTTCATTTTTACAGGGCATAATGGGTACTGATTTATGTTATTCTTTACTTTGGCTCTGAAGACAGATAGGAATTACACTTGATTCTGGGTTTCCAAAGTTCTTTGCTTTGGGCGTCTCTTTCTCGCTTCCCTAGATGTTCTTTGTGTCAGCCTGCCCTATTTTTTTTAATTTTTTAATTTATATCTCATCTCTCAACCAAATTAATTAATGATTAACAAAGCAAAGCTATCTCACTTTGGTTTTCCGTAACTTATTCAGATTAATATATTTTTGGGTTTTGGATAACTTGACAAATGAATCATCTACTGTTGCCCATACCACAGAAATTGTACAAGGAAAGGGTGGAGAGATGTCCATCTAGTGGGCCAACCCTGACATAGTCAAACATCAATGAGAAATCAAGATCATCAGATAGTACCAGTTAGTTTTCTAAGAAAATGGAATTTTTTCTTTCATACCAAACACACCCCCACACCTTTTGAAGCTGTCGTTTTCTGTGCATGGGTGAGCTAAATTATGTATAGATATAGATATTGTTGGGGCCTGCTCTGCTGGCACGCGCACCTGGTTATTTGCATAAGCATGCATGTGCATGCGCGCATTAGATTGCTTATGTTTTGGACTAAACCTCCAATTAGAATTGGCTGTCCACAAATTGCTCTGCTGTAGGCTTAAATCTAAGTACTCATCTGTAGTTGGGGTTGCTAGTTGACTAATTTTTGCACATAATGGGTTTTTATCAAATGAATCTATTTTCTGTCCAAATTCCCGGTAACCAGTATCAGTAAGAAAGATAGCATGAATCTTATTTGTATTCATTAAATTTTCTATGGAAGTTTGTTGAAATACGTACAAATGGTTTGATTCTTAGAGAATAGATAGCATGAATCTTATTTATATTCATAAAATTTTCTATCGAAGTTTGTTGAAATACGTACAAATGGTTTGATTCGAGATTCTCTAAGAATCGACTTAGTGAAATCCTCTATTTCAGATACTAGAAGAAGAAATGATCTATGGGTTCAGAATTGATATCTGGTAATGGATCAGGATTAGAAAGCAAATAGGTTGGGACATGTCATTTACAAAATATTAGCTGTGTGTTATCCTTTTGACTTTTTGCCTCTGTTTCAGGGGTAATGAGACTGAGGGGATCAAATTAGGGTATGTTGCCGCCTTTAAGCAGCAGGCTGAATGTGAACTCTGATGGAGATATGGCAGCTGCATTAAAGATAATTAGAGTGAAAAAAAGCTTTCGGCTTCTGTCTTGGATTGCCGGCCAAACTTGGTCAATATATGATGAATGTTGCAGGTCCACCAGCATCAAAACAATGGTGGTAAAGTGGCCTGGTTTTGACTGGTATTCGATGATGTTTTATTCACAAAATTTTAATTACATCCATAAATTATGTTACATGGCTCGAGACCAAGTGTCGGGTTCACCTAATTCTCATATTTAAAGATACTAATAATTAAATTTTATATTTTTTAAATACTTTTAATTTATAATATTAAATAACATTTACATACCAATATATAGGTTCTTTTATGCATGGAATAAAGGTCTTATCCATAATTTCATAATAAATTACATGTTGGATATATACACAAACTAGACAGGTCAGATACGTAGTTACAAGTATATTTATTGACTGCATATCCAGATGCACATATCGGGTATGCACTTATATCTTTATTCAAGCTATATCAAGTGTTCGACACGTGTATTTTACAAATTTTGAAATGTCCATAATTGGTCAATTTTTTCCTGCTTGAATGTTGATCCTACGTTAAGAATTAAGGGTTTGGTATCAGTTACAGTAGACAATTGTTACTGTTGTTGTGTTGTTACTATCATTGCAGTCTCTGAATTTTATTTTAAGTATTGGAGGAGGATAGGAAGGAAGAATTGACCAACTTCCAAAGCCTAGAAATCAGATTACACCTAGGGCAGTGCAATTTAAGCTCCCCAAAGTACATGTTTTTTTTTTGTGTAGGTATTATAACTACTGATTTTGGTTTATGAATCATGAAAATGGCTGTGCCAGGCATAAAACTATCTTGTTTCATATAGAGGTTGTGTATTTGTTATGAGAGCACCAAGAGGATGGGGGATATGTAGCTTTTACCAATATTCCCCCTAGCTGCTTCTCTTTTTAGGGCTCTGGCAATGATGCTTGCCACATACCTAGCAGTGTCCTTAGCCTTTTCTTTCTTCATCAATATTTCAATATATACGAGTGTGTGTATATATATATGTATTTATCTTTTTCTCTTTGGGTAAAATTGTACTACTTTCTTACTTCTGAAATAAACAGAAAAGAAAGGAATTCAGAGATTGTTGACCCACATGTTTTCACTCTGTTAACATACCAATAGGCAGAGAAAATTAAGAGATTTCAGTGGAACCGTGCCTATCCATATATATCTTGGCTTGGAATCTATGGCAAATTCATCCACATACACAGAATTTAATGTAGCATGGTGCCATTCAGAACTTCCCTTTCCAGCTTGGATGTTAACTCTAAAATCCCTACACAAACCAAAGTTTTAGCTTAGGTTTTTGTTTAGGCTGAGAGGAGACTTTATTTCTAGCAGTCACCAAAATGATCCAAACCAGCTTACTGAAGGGGCTTAGATGTCAATTGAGCCTAAACAAAACTCCTATACTAATATGCAAGCTGTCACTAAGGTGTTATTTCTTTTCGAGCAATGCTATATAAACAGAAGTTATGTAAGAAATTTTCATACAGAATAATGTGACTGTTTGTAATTGTTAATTTCAAACCAAATTACTCATTATTTTAATTCATAATTTCAAAAACATAACTTCCACATCTGTTGGAGTTCTCGGTATAAAAGTTCAATAAGCAGCGAGACAGAGATATTGGTGGAGCTGCTATAGATAGATTCTTGAACTATTATGGAATAATAAAACTAATTAAATTCTCCCAAACGTTGATGGGAGGAAAGTTGCTAAAGCCTTGCCTGCCATTTGAAGGGGACCAACATATAAAAACTTGGAAAGAAGAAATCTACTGTCTGTAATTAAAGCACCATATGACAAATTTGAAATCAACATAAAGGAAAAAGCTTAGTCATCAAGTGACCAGGCCATGCTTGTGCAACCAAACATTTCATGTTTCTGATACTGATATACTGTATAGGTTAAATGTTTTGCCTGGAATTGCAGCCATCTAATATACTCTCCTCAATCTTTGTCGTTGATCTCGATATTAGATGTTTTGCATGGCGACCTAATATCGAGATCAACGACAAAGATATGTTACAAAGTTAATTTAAGTTTCTTTCAGGCAACTTTACTGATTACCAAACAGATTTAGTAAGAAAATAATTTATTCCGTAAAGCTGCCTAGTAACGGAAAATCAATAGTTCAGCACTTTAACATATCCTTGCTACAACCACAGGCACTATTCAAAAATTTTCTAAAAAAACTGAAGTCTTGTTTGGGCAAAGAAGATGAAACAATTGAGAGAAGAAACCATGTGATGTTCTCTTCACAGCACACATTCAGTGTTTCCCTTTTCATCGTATTGAGAGAAGAAAAAGCTGAATTTACTGTAATATGTCTACAAAAGGTGGCATATACAAAACAAAATGATCTAAGGGGCTTAATGGTCCTTCCTCCGAAGTTTCTGTAAGCCAAACATTCTAAGAAATGAGATGGTGTCTTGTTGGACCCAAAAATAAAGATAAGAAAAGAAGGTTAGGGGAACGAACCATCCAGTACCAGAATATTTTTCAACATATTTGTGTAATTTGAAGAAACACGAAATAATTCAAAATCATTAAATATTTTTTTACTATATATACTCAAAATGTAAGCTTTTTAGGGCACCTTACTTCTTCATTGCACCCATGTGCTTGTAGTATATAATATTTCTCAGTTGTCTGAGTAATATGCCCGATTTTGCTTCAAACCCATCATTACCTATAAGCATTTTCATTGGATTTAAACCTAGCTAGCGCTAATCAAAGTGTCTCCGAGTAGAGGGCATGATGTGGGTTTGAGGCATGTCATAAGGAAAATAGAAGTTTTTAATATGAATAGCTTTGTACATGAGGCTTTTGTCACTGCAGGATCGAAAACAGTAAAATTTACGCAACCTAATTTTTGGCTGTATAAAAACTTTTTTCGTTAAAAAGAAAAGGAAAGAAAGGCCATATTTTTGTATCTAATCGACTCCCTTCTTTCTGGTAAATAAGAAGCAACATGTTCATGGTCAAATTCAAAGTGGGAGCCAAAGTTCCCCTTTGTTGATATGTCAAAAGGCTTTGTAGCTGCATTGACTCCAGAAGATCAGTTGAATGAAATGGATAAGGTCACTTCGAAGATTTTTTTTTTTTTTTTTAGTTATTTCTATTTTTTAAAATCAAATCAAATTGATTAATGATAATTAAGTTATTTTTCTAAATATAACGTAATTTCTATTGGTTAGAACAAAACTATAGTGACTGTAGGTCCACGTGTTGGGTTTTGTTGTAAGATTTACAACCTGGATACCCGGCCCATTGTAGGCCCACATTAAAATCAAGCAAAAGGAAAAGTTGAGGGACAATTGACCAAGACCCATTTGTCCTAGTGGTCTTGAATGTCAGTTCAGTAGTTCAACACAACTTTTCATGCCAATGGTATGGACAACTTTAGAGTCCTTCCAATAATTAATAACCCAACCTTTTTAGGCCATAACAGTTTATTCCTTGATACACCTTCAAATGATAAGCAACAAAGAATAGAGAGAGAGAGAGGGTTTTTTTTTTTTTTAATAACAATGTAAAGAATACGAGAGAGTGTACAATTCTACCAGAGAGAGAGATGAGAGAGAGAGAGAGGAGAGAGAGAGAGAGAGAGAGAGAGAGAGAGAGAGAGAGAGAGAGAGAGAGAGAGAGGGCTTTTTTTGAAACATATGTAGAAAATAGCTTTATGCCTAGTGTTTTCTAAAGAAAAAAAAATTGAGGCCAGCCTTCATTCAACTGTAAGATTGTTTTATGGGCATCACAGAGTGTCGAAATTCGAAAATAGTCTTTCCTCCTCTCGTCATTCAAAAGTGAAATTACATGCATTTAATTGTACTGGACCTGTGGTGACAAGAATTTTATGCAGTGTCCAGATAAGTATCAACATCACCTTTTTTTTTGCCTAATTCAAACGCTCCACAAGGAATTGAGGAGAGTATAATCCATCATGATGGCATATAGTTGTAATTCATTGACTAAATTTACAAGAGCCGCTAAGTCTGGCCGGTCAGCATATTTCTGGTGCCTGGTGGGCTTGAATTCAAAGTCTAAAGGAACATTCACTAACTTTAGCATAATTATCTGATCGTCCCCCACCCTTAAAAAAGAGTGTGTGAAATGAAATGTAAGAGGAATATGAACTTTAATGAAGAAGCTTCCCATGATTTGATTGCCAAGAAACAAATTTGACAATACAATCCATCTTTCAGCAATTTATTTGGAAAAGGAGAATTATATGCTCCACAATCTAAATATTCTTTCAATTCCTCCAACTTCTCAGTTCTCACCACCAAACAAAAACAAAGCATAAAGTGAATAAACAAGATGAATAATGAACAAAGGTGTTTTGGATAAGATAGGAAACTTGTAGATTGCATCCCTTGTTAATGAAAAAATATCAAAGCATCTATACTTCGGAATAGTTAAAAAGTGAAATGATAGTAAAAGAGAACTCCACTTAGACCCACATCATCAAAAGAAGAAAATAGAATCATGAGAAAGAATGATAGTAGTTTAAGAGTTTCGATGATGGTCTCACAAACCATGAACTGATGAACACCAAACCTATGTAAGTAACTATTCATAAAATGAATATGGTACTACTGAGAATAGGTATAGAATATAGATGTTCTCTCTCTCTCTCTCTCTCTCTCAAAAGGGAATATATGGGTTATTTGTACCCCTCCTCTATATGTGTGTTGTATTCTATATCTATTCTCTCTCTCTCTCTCTCAAAAGGGAATATATGGGTTATTTGTACCCCTCCTCTATATGTGTGTTGTATTCTATATCTATTCTCTCTCTCTCTGTCTCTCTCTAAAAAGGGAATATATGGGTTATTTGTACCCCTCCTCTGTATGTGTATATGTGTGTTGTATATGTAAATAATACAAAAGAGCCTCTTGAAAAGGGAAGAAAAGAAGAGATTAAAGGCTTCCGACCATGGAATGGTGTGATGTTAAGCAATGATTGTGTCTAAAGAAGCATGGCCAGCTTTCTTAGCCAAATGAGAGAGTTGAAATTAAAACCCAAAAGTCTTTTTTTTCCCTTTTTTTTTTTTTTTCTCCTTCTGCAAAGGGGGACATGGCCATTGAAATGTGTCTCTGACCCTTCACCAAGTCCAAAGTAAAGATTTTCCAAAATCATGATTCAGAGGGAGGGGTGGAAATTGTTTGGCAAAGAATGTTTTCTCTGCATACTTTTATTTGGTGTGTGTGGCATGCTTGGAGCATCATCCTCATGGGCCACCCTTGTTACATCATCATGTGCATCATCAAGATGTTCCTCATGCCAAGTACACACTGTTGTAAATCAAACCCTTTTCTCATTATTTGCTATAGTCATCCAAACATCATAATGTCTATATTGTCCTGCTGATGCTTTATTTGCACATGTCGTTTGATCATATTGGTTTGGCCATGTCTCCTGCAAGCAACCATAGGAGAAGAGAGCAGCTTGGCTCAGACCTTCTTGTCCGTAAAGCATTATATTTTGTACTTCAGATTTCTATACGGCTGCGTGTTTGAAAGGCTAGCTAAGAAGAAGCAGATATGACTGTAAGGTAAACTAAAATGATTATGTTTCAACAGCAGGGCTACGAATAATCCTGAATTAAGATCCAGCTAGACCTTTGCAAAATCTCTGTTACTTGTCAAGCAATAGAAACATTTGAGAAACGGGAGGTAGGAAATTCATTCAGGGGCAACTATTAGTAAAATTCACTAATATTTTTTTTTTCTTCATTATCAACAATTGGGTTGTAACTTTCATATATACATATAAAGTAATGCTATATATACATATAGAGTAATACTATATATAAATCAATTTCTTAATCCATTTTCTCGGGTAAATTATACTTTAAACTCTTATACTTTACACCTTGTCCTAGTTTAGTCCCTGCACAACCAATTGTTCCAGTCTACCCCTTACATTTTGCATCAACGAGCAATGTCAACTCTCTGTCAATGTGGTTGTTGAATCTATTGATGGAGATAGCATGTGCTTCTCCTAAGGGTGAAATTTAGGGCCAAAAATAAGTTTTCACCCTTTCCCGCCCCAATTGCCTAGTCCTCACCTTACATCGTTAAAGCTGAGAAAATTGGGGGGTAGGTTTAAAACCCTAACATGTGTAACCTTCGTACATTGAAGATACCGAAGACACCAATGACAAAATTGGGGCTAGTATTTCATGACATTTTGAGGAATTGAAAGGTATTAGCCAAAATTGTGAGTAATTGCAAGCAATTAGTGGGTGATTTGTCGATACCTAAGCACAAGTGGTAGCACAATGACTTCCGCTAGAGGTGGAGCTTCAAACAGTAAGTTCCAACGAGTGGGTGATTTGTTTATGATATTGCATTGCTATATTTTTTTTGTTATTGGAACAAGCTAGAGAATAGAGTCAAAGGTCTAAAATTTCAACAATTGTTTTATGAAATCAATGAAGTTGTTAAAGAAATAAGGGGGCTGGTATCTTTTTTCTGATTTACGTTTTTTATTCAGTGCCTTATTGGAGTCAGAGTATTCCGATTAGTTTATTATGTAGACTAAGAAATAATTATTTTTTACTTTAATGGTTTTGCAGGTGGTGCATTATTTTCTATTGAAATTCATCACGATGGTGAGTTCCTGTATACACCCAGTAAGATATACATAGGTGAGAGAATTCATTACATAGATAATTGTGACCCTGAAAAATTTTATTTGATGGATTTTAATGAATATGTTAAGAGACTTGGATATGATGGGTTTATTAACTATTATTATAGAATTCCTGGGATGGATTTAGATGATGGATTGCACTTACTTGCAACTAATGCAACTTTGATTACCATGATTGGCCACATTTCGCCACGTAAAGTCATAAAAGTATACTTGGAAATGGTCTCAGTTATACGATTTTGGCAAAGTCAAGTAGGGTCTTGTGATATGCCCAATAGTAGTCAACCAAGAGTTGTAATAGAAGAGCTTGAAAAAGAAGGAGATCATAATGTGTAGGTGGTTGTTGGCTTGCAAGGGGAAGAGGTAGAGGCTGATGGTCTTCAAGATATGGAAGGTGAGGAAGAAGAAGAAGAAGATGATGATGATTTATTTGATGGTTATGATTAGAATAGGAATGTCTGTGACAGTGATTATGGGATGACTGATGATGATGATGATTTGTTTGAATCTAATGTGGACAAGGGTGTTGAATGGAATGGGGTTGGGGATTTCATGTCATCTAATGTTGGTTTAGATGATGTAGCACTAGAATCTTATGATAGTGCATCATCTGATGACTTTCATAGCACATATGGCTCATCTAATGAGGACGAAAGAGGGCTAAAAGATCCAGAGTTTAATGTTAACATTGGTATGAAAAATCCTCAATTCAAAGTGGGAATGCTCTTCAGTTCTATAAATGAATTTAGGGCTACAGTAAAAGGGTATGCAATAACAAATGGAAATGATATCAAGTTTGTGAAGAATGAAAAAACAAGGGTGAGGGCAGTATGTAGAGAGGGTTGTAACTGGGTGATATTTGCTTCTATTATGCAGAATCAAAGCATTATACAGGTAAAGACATACAAGAATGAACATAATTGTGGCAGGACTTTTCATAACAGACATATGAAATGTAGGTGGCTATCAAACAAATACTTGGATAACATTAGGTCCAACCCTAGTTAGCCTATTGAAGCTTTCAAGGAGACAGTTCAAAAAGACTATCTGGTAGGGACATTTAGGAGTCAATTGTACAAAACAAAAAGATAGGCCATGGACAAAATAGATGGTACAAAAAGAGAGCAATACAACATATTGTGGGATTACTGTGAGGAGGTTAGGAGAACAAATCCTAATACCACAATCCTCATGAAAGTAACCCCTTTTATGGAAATAGGGGTTTTTTTGCATGTGTTTGTTTATTTTATTTTAATAAGCAAAGTTATACAAAAATAAAGAATCAGAGTGGTCAATACAAGAATGGCCAATACATTTCATTTCATTTATTCAATACAGCAGCTTGAGGCTAAGGATTATAGTTCACAAAACACTTCCTTAAACAAAACAACTACACAATTTCACTGCAACTGGCCCCTTTCACTTCTATAATTCCCTTTTTCCTTTAACAAATACCAACCCATCAGAGCAGCTACCACCCAAAAGGTAACTAGGCATGCCCAAAATTTCTTTTCTTTACCTCTTATGTTTTTTACCTTATTCTCCAACCTTGACAATTTCTTCAATAGTCTTGGTATTATTTGCTTGGATCGGTGGCACACTGGAGGGGTCATACCACATAAAAAACCCACATGCTCTTAGTTGCTACAACATACAACACAAGAATGTCAAGAGAAGAGAAGATTAAAACATAAAGTGTAAAACAAAATTAGAGAAAATGTCACAGAGCAACTGACCCCAAATCTCCCTCATCTAACAAATCTTCTCCCTGAATTTGTATTGGTTCATAAAGTTCTCATCCGGTTAGGATTCCCACAGTCATAAGAGTCTTCCTTACATTCCACCTTCTCTCTGTGCTTTCCTCTGTAGCCTTTTTCCTTTTCTTCGTTTGTTACTCTATATTATGTATCTATATATGTAAAGTGAGGGTTGGGCAATTGGGGGCGGGAAGGGGTGAAAACTCATTTTTTGCCCTAAATTTCACCCATGGGAGAAGCACGTGCTATCTCCGTCAATAGATTCAATGGCCACATTGACGGAGGGTTGACATTGCTTGTTGACCCAAAGTATAAGGGGTAGATTGGCACAATTAAAAGTGCAAGGACTAAATTGGGACAAGGTGTAAAGTGTAAGGGTGAAAAGTGTAATTTATTCATATTTTCTCATGCGCACGACACCATGTAGTGAAACCCACATTAATAAATATATGTGTGACCTATTCACTATGTCTGTGGATGAGAAAGTAAATTTAAAATTTAGTTTATGTATAACATTTTCTATATATATATATATATAAACATGTATGTATATATGTATGTAATGTATTTAAGTTTATATATAATATATAACGGAGTCTCTTTAAAACAAAACAACTTTTTAGGAGAGACATTTATAAAATTTTAGAGATAGCAAATTGAAAAGCATTTCATAACTTGTGGATAAAGTTTCCATTTTGTAGGATGAAATGCTATGCTAGCTAGGGGTTCAGGCTAATCTCAAAATCCTACTTCAAACAAAGACATTATGAGCCCAAATCTTTGATTCCACTATGAAAACACTTTACCAGTTAAGCTAGCTAACAGCTTCAAGTTACCCGCCTATCCCTTCGAGTTTCGAAGTTCTTTTTCCTTACAAACATGCTTGTTTTTAAAGGTAAACAAATTAGTTCTTAATTTGAAGAGTAGGGACTTTCTGTGTTTTTGAAAACCTTGGCTGGCTTATAAGTATAAGAAATTTCCAACCTCCAAAGTAGATCCCAAATGAAAGCAGATGGTCGGTCCAACTGTCAGAAAGATAAACAGACACCAAGAAAAAGAAAGCAAAGAATATAGTAGATATGGTCGGTATATTCTGCATTTTCATTCCAAGAATGAGCAAAAGTAGCAAAGGAATAAAGAGAGATTTTGCAGATTAATAAAATTGACTTTGGACAAAGGGTGGAGTTGAGTGTCCTCTGGGATTGACCTAGAAGAGAAGTGCTTGGGTTTGGGTGGGGTGACCAACATAGAAATAATTGACTTGGACATAGTGTTGTCACTTTTGTCAATGAAGGGTCTTAAACTGGACTATTACCATGAGCAACTTCTCTAAATCATCACACCGAACACATTGTTCAGTTATCTCCATCAGTTGTCGTCCACTTAGGGGTGGCTATGGCCCGATAATTCACTTGGCCGACCATTATTTATAGAGTCCGAAATTTTTTTAGGCTAGATTAGATTAATAGACACACTTAAAAATTGTGTTTGAAATTCAGCCGAGTCTAAAATATATATATTTTAATATATATATGAATTTAAATTTTATATTATTTTATTTTAATTAAAAAAATTTATTAAATTATTTTTAGATTAAATAGGCGAACTTCGAAATCTAGTTTTTATTTTGGATAGGCTTGAAATCTAACTTTTATTTTGATGAGAAATTTTTTTAGTTGCCTTTATGTATCTATTCCTTGGTCAATATCCTCGCCCCCATCCCTCAGGGACTTCTAAACTATGGATGGATTGGGCCCAGAGGCCGACTTAGTGATGTTTGGCACAGAATGGGAAGTTCATGTAAGCAAGTTGGGCCTAATAACCATGGACAGCCCATAACGAAGACCAAAAGACAAAGATCCACCGAGGAAACTTAAATTGATTTCTGCACAGTGAGAAAATCAAACTGAGTTTTGCATTGAGATTCTTTGAAAAATCACTTTGCAATCCTTGCAATTGCATTGAGATCGACTTAACTAAACATAGAATATGATTATGTAATATAGCGGTATTGAATTTCATTTTGTATAACAATACAATGCTGATAAATACACCAGGATACAGAGGTCCTACTGTAGACAGGCCACCCTTGGAAGAAAAAGTTTACAACTGAAGTTCACCTTTCGTGTTGCTTCAACCCAAGTCTCTCTCCCTAATACTCTTTCTCTTATTCTAATGTTTATTTTTTTTGTTATTTAGGTACCTTTTCCCTTGCAAAAAATACTTATATAATTACGGTTCCATTTGGAGTCTTGAACGGACAAGCTATGTTTGTTCTTTTGTTCCTAGCCCTTCTCTTGAGAAAATAATAGAAGAGAGAATCAGGGATTACATCTGGGGTCTTGTCTGGACAACATAGATTTTCCCATCTCTGACCACACCTTCAACGTCTTGAGGAGATCCGTACAGCTCCTCAATCGCAAGTCCAGCACGGGCAATGCCGGCGAGGGTTGATTGGCGGAAGTTAGCGTCAATCATCAACGGGTCGGATGAATAATCAAGCACAACTTTGTCTTCTTCATCCATTGGTACACTGTTAGAGAGAAAGAATGAAAAAATAAAACAAATCTGTCAGCAGATATTACATATTAATATTGACCGACTTCATAGCTTATGGGAGGGAGAATAACAAGATCTAAGTCACTGGCCACACAATTTTACCTGTCGTAAAGTCCTGCACCAGCATAACCTTCTAGATCTTCACCGTTGGAATCAGATCGGAAGATGATGGATCGTCTTATAAAAAGGCCAATGGGTTTGCTTGGGTAACCCAATACCTGAAAACATTCAAATTCATTAATAAAGACAAGTTTATCACATGACCAGTCCATGAAATCTAACAAGAAGATCTCATTATAAGTGAACTGATAGCTTAATGACATTAAAAAGTTAATTTTAAGAGAAATACTAGAAGTATGTCTAAATTCTTATTATATATTGGGTTTGAGAACTATCAATATAATTACCCATGCTGACATCCATCACCATTCATCTATCAGAAGCTTGGTTACCTGAGGAGAGTTCAGATCATTCTTCTTGCAGATAAAACTCAATGCACGACCTGGATAAGCTCCGACCAGAGTTTCTCCGAGGCCCTTCACCACCTGTGCCCAAAAGAAGACGTAGATAAACATTACTTGCTCTGCGGGCACTCAGTAAATATTCAGTAACAAAGGAAACCAGAAATTACAACTAGGAACCAGCAAGTCATAATCACCAATAGTTGGAAATGGGCCAGTTGGCTTTATGGATCAAATAATAATCCACCAATGTTTGAGATTATCTTACAACCTTCAGCCTGATCTCAAGCTTGTAGACGAAAATTGGAGGCAGGAGTGGAATCTGCCTTAGCTCATAGCCAACACCAGTTCGTTGGTGGGGTATAGCTACCCTAATACCCATGTGGTTTAAACTGACAACCAAGGAGAAATTGGCAGAACAAAACGCTCAAATTGCACATTACCTCGGCATATATCTCTGATGAGTCTCCTGAAGATGGATTCGTAGTGTGGATGACAAATGCATAATCAGCATTTATTATTTCCTGAACCAGGACAGCCATGCAAAGATAGTCGTGATCTAATTTCACTTTTCTTGTGCTGAAGTAGGCTCTCTCATTCCACTTTGAAGCCCAGACCTAAACATTTACAAAAAAAGAAATGACATGCCTAAGCATATTAAGGCTCTTTATTACGAGTAATTGACAAGTGTAGATATTAAAATTTAGGAAATTTAGACAGGGACTGTCAGTTGCAATTAAACACAAGCCTCGTTCCCCAATAACTACTGAACAAAAATAAGTCGACAAGTTATATTTGAAATACATTAAATTCAAAATTTCATGCACAGGTCAATAACCATAAACCATAATATCGAAATTCCTGAGGGACTAACTTACAAAGGTCATGCTTTAATATGCAAAGGACAAATCTACAGGCTCTCAACATCTATTATAAGCAAGGAGGAAACATGTCATCAGAGAATATTTGGGAAATGTCCTCAGTTCTAGAGAAAAGCAAGTGACCTCCTTTTAATTAAAAAAGATGCAAGTTCTGAAACTGTAGGTCATATGCTATTGCTCTTTGGAGAACAATCCGATCTTACTTTCTTTATGGCCATCCATGCTTGCTCCCATCTCTGCTGGCCTTCATCACCAGGCCAAGGCATGCCAGAACTTTGCATTTTGATTTTCAGCTCTTGCACCTGCCATAAGGTCTCAAGATTAAATTGAATATTATTCACCATAAAGGTCCTACTCAGTTCTTTTTTCTTTATCTTCGAAAAGAAAACCATACTACTTCGGTAATATCTGACTCATGTTTAATGGGACACAGAGAAACAAAGTATAAACTTCAAAGTGAAAAAAAAAAAAGAAGGTGCTTCTGGCATGAAATTTTGCGCATAAATACCCTCATCTCAAGCATGTTAAGTAGTTAAGAACAGAAACCCCATGTCTTAATTCATGCAAATATTGGTCTACTCTATGATCATGGAAGGGGGTCAAGGGAAACCTAGAACACTAAGAACATTCTATGACATACTTCTTTCCTATATGATGGTCAATTAAAGAAAAAAAAAATAGGCACCTCTGCCCTCCAAATTTTCCGAGGCTTATATAACCCCCCCATCAAAAAAAAAAGGAAGAAGAAGAAAAGAAAAATCCTTAACTCAGTCTCCAGAAAGGACATACCAACTGGGATGGGGCTGCAAGCTCTAAAACTGTCTTACGGATCTCCCCGAGAGCACTGAAATCTCCTTCTCCTAACTTTTTCTTCAGGAACTGCAACTTTTCTGCCACTCCCTGTCAATTAAATGCAAAGAAGTGATGAGCTGTCACAATTAAGAGAAGAGGGGGGTGGGGGGGGGGGGGGGGGGGGTGGGGGGGAGGGGAGAGAGGGAGAAGAGAAGGAAACAATGGGCACCAGATAAAAACCAAAGAAGATATTCTGTTCTAACTAGATAACTTGAACTATAGAATGGACCTTGCAAGAATATCAAAAGATTATGTCCAGAAAAGTTTAGTAAATGGATGCTTGACCCTATCCTTCTAAAAGTTTTAGGGATGGCAGGCATCTATCATGAACAGCGCTCTGCTTACTTTAAAGCAACTGAAGTTGCCCTGAGTTTAAAAATTGAGATCACAGATTTGAGTAATGGATGGTATACTTGCGATGTTAGTAAACTGTTTCAATAAAATGAATTATGTCTATCTGTCCTAATTATACCTCAGCTTAGTCAATGATAACAACTGTTTAGTAATGCAGTTGCATCTAAATCACGGTCCTGTCCTCAATTTTTCTGTTTTAAAATTTTGATAACAGACAGAGAACACCAAGGGGTGGGACCAGTATATATTGATCTTATAATACATTTAATGTTACCTAAGCTTTTCCCTTCTTCTCAGATTACAACCTGAAAGTTCTTGCACAGAAAAATCCCTTGGTTAGCACACTACTTACTAAAGAATGATTCATTCTTTTACAACTTGTTTAGCCAAAACAACACTCTCAAAAAAGGCCACTAATTTAGGACGGAGAGCAATGCAAATTTACATTGTTGATGTGTCTACACTAGAGAAATAATAAAAAACGAAAAAGAAAATAGTAGAAGTTACTGATTGACACAGAGTAGATTATTGCAATTAGACACTACATTATTGATGCATGAAAACTTAAATTTTTGAGATCAGGGAAACCTGATTTAAACCATCCAAAAGAACTTTCTCGAAAACTCCAAATGGTAGGGCGACGGAGGTAGGAATCCCAACCCAAGATGGCACTTTTCCTTTTAGATATGCTATATTACGTGATTTAGCTCCAACCTATGAAAACCAATGTTCTGTAAGTTACACAAGCAGAAAATAGATCTGATTTGATACTTGTACTGCAATGCATAAAATAATTCTCATTTTATATTTCTGTCAACAATTAGAAGTGAGGAGAGAAAACTCCTGAAATATAAATGAAACTTGACATTGAAATACTAACCATTTCACTCGTGAACTCCTCGGATGATATGGCATATCTACCACCAAACTGCTTTCTGACCAAGGTTACAGATGGCAAAAGGCCTTCTTCTTTCGAGTTAGTTGAACTTAAGTCCCCTTCCTTCACCTCACTGAGGTTAAGCACAAGAAGGAAAGAAGATTAACTTTGGCTTATCATATTGTGAGGTATTAGTGACGCAATGAAATTTTTTGATTTGTAGATAATCTGAAATTTAAAAAGAGGAATTCCTAGTAAAGCAAAAAAAAGGAAAAAAAAATGAATTGGAATTTCATCATGCACATCGTAGGACAGGCAGTAAAAAAATATCTAGCAATACTTGAAATGAATACAATTACCTATAGACTATATCTGCAGAAGTAGGTTTTAGCTGCAATAACTTCCCCTCATTTGCTTGGAGGTCAGCCAAAATATTGGGATCAAAGCATGTAGCAAAGCAGACCTGCCAAAGAGGAAAAACTGATTAAAAAAAATGTCACACATTACAGTTGCTCATTCAACTACCCATCAAGAATAAAAAGAATAAAAATTACAGAATAATAGTTAATTACCTTGCTATTTCTTGCTCGCACAGAAACATGAGATAGGACATCTGGCATATCAGGTGTCAGCACAGCAACTGTACCGTCAGGAATTTCCTCCTCTCCTTTTACAGTTTTTGCCACCAAAATTGTTGGCTGTCCATAAGATTTATTCTGGACAGCAAGCAACTCATCTACAACAACTACATATCCAACAGCTTCAACCGGGCTTATAACCTGCCAACTGTATCAGGGAAGACTAAGTTGGTTAGTATCACTGTACATACCTATGTTTGTGCCTCGTAATTATATAGACTCTGATTATGCTTGAGCTTCACAATGTAACACTATACTATAAACTGACTTTTTTAGGGACTAGAATTAATCAAAATTCCTGTGTTGTATATATTCGAATAAACATTCACTAACAATTTGAGTTATAAGAACAATGACAGTTAGATCAACCTTCCCAAATTAGCAGTTTCACGAAGAATAGGATCAAGCCGATTCAGAAGTGAGGATAGCGAAGCAGCTGATCCAGCACGAATGATTTCTTCTGTGAATATATCCACCTGCATAAAGTGATTCTACAGTTTGAGTCCAGGTATTATCCACAACACAACACAAAAGTTAATACTTAGGTTATAGCACAATAAACATACAGCCCAATGATCCACTCCAAGCTGTGATCCAAGGTACTCAGCAGATGGTTGCAATAGATGATGGTACCACTCAGCCTTACTTGCAAGTGCAAGTCGAGTTCTGTCAAGGACTGATTTTGCATACAATGCCCAGTTACCATCTCCATTCTTTGACATGCTTTGAGCTTCATTCCATCCCTTTATAAGCAGCAAAAGAAATATTAAACTATTACAATGTTCCATGATCTAGCATTGAATCAATGACATAAGTTTGTACAATTTCGGGAGCAACCATTGACACCTATCACTGGATTCTACTCTTTATTTTTTATGCTTTCTGTTTATACAAAAATGATGAGAACAAATGCTTGTGACTAATGATTAGAATTTTCTAATTCAGTGCCTATTTCATTTTGGTGAATTATTCAAGACATTTTAGAAAGTACTTCTAATCAATTGGTAAATATAGAAATTCTGCATATAGTAGAACATTTTGTCCAACAAGTATTCATTGTTAACTGCATGTAGATCTATCTAAACACCACTGGTAAAGATAATGAAGTGCTGGCACTACTGCCTCTTCGTTTTAAATTCTATAGTGGTCTAACAAGGTTCTTTGGAACCAATGTGCCAACTAAAGAATGAGCAGGAAACTCAAATAATTTAATTGAGTCACTGATTACCTTTAAGCAATAGATGAGGTCCTCATTATCATCAGAAGAAAGTGCAAGGTTTTCAAGAACAAGAGTGATGAAGTACATAATTTTCTGCAGATACATGAATAGGCTATCAAGAACATATTCAAACAATGAAACTAAAGCAAACCAAAATTAATGGAAATGAGAGATTCTGTCAAGAGAAAAAGGGTGAAGGTGGAAAGTAAAATGGCTGATGAAGATATACAGATGCAGACACGCTGACAAGTGGATATACCTCTGGTTTAGCATTGTTCAACTCCTCATATCCTCTTTCAATGGCTGTCCTAACGGCAGAATCAAATGCAATGTCCAAAAACAGAAGATCCTTAAGACGATCATTCGATTTAAAAAGCAATGGCCTAAGCTCCTCACGGGACTCTAGCAATCCCTGAATATTAGAAATTATAATTGAAAAAATTTTAATGGCAAAGTTAGAGTGTAAGGGCAACCAGAAAAAACAGAATCTCACAAAAATAATTTCACATACCTCAAGAAGGGCTTCCACATTCTTATCTTCAACATGTTCTAGGACAAATTGAAGCAATTCCTGTTTAAAGAATCCATCAAATTGACATGGGACCAGATGTTACAATTTCATCACACACTGGTGACATCAAGGTTGCTTCTAAAGAGTAGTCTAGGAAGTAGTACCGGAAATCCAGATGGCAAGCCTGATATAGGATTTATCTTCACCCCAACCATGAAGCCTTGTCCCTGAAGAAAATTGAAGTTCTCACAAACTGATGGAGGAAAGACATCATGTTGAGCAACACCACCCAGTTATTGACAATACCTCAGACCTATAGCCCATGCAATTTGAAATAGCGGACTCCAAATCTGCGCCTGAATGAACTGCCTGCATTGTAGATTATCAGACTACAGTCGTCAACTTTTTTTAACAGCAGCATAAATAATTGGGCAAGCAAATGAAGAGGTTCCTCTAAACATCAAAAACATCTGAATGATCAGACTTGAACAGTTTTTCTTTTTTTGAAGGGAAAAATTCTCAATATACAGTTCCATTTTGATGAGGATTCAGTGCGCATATATTTACTGTTATGCTTCCTATCATGCATCACTCCTAATTAACATCAACAGCTTCTGGATGCAAACTGTCAGTAAGCAGCAAATGCAAAGTCCAGATAGTTTTGTGTAACATGGTTCAAACCTCCATTGTGGATTGACGTACAAGCAAAATCCTATGTTTCCAAATCCCCACTAAGAATTTTTTTTAATCAGTCATCATGATTTGACTTATTACCAAAATAAAGTTTTCCTGCCACACAGAGATCTGTGCAAACTAGATAAAATTGAAGCATTGAACAGGGAAGTTTAAGTAGCCAACCTTCAATGTTCTCATATAGTTTCCTAGATCGCGCAAAAGGCCATCCTTCTGATCTCTCCTCAAATTTGGTTCAGAATGGATTGCACGATCATAACTTAGAAGGCGTTCTTTTGTTATTCCATTCTCATTCAGGGTTTTCCAATAAACACTGATGTCAAAATCACTTTTGATATAATCAATTAGTGCCTGCAAGTACATCCAATGTGAGAACTTCTAATAATGCAGACCAAAAAGAAGTCCACTCAGATTTGCATTACCGTACCTGACAGATCACAACATCATCAGGGCTAGTGTTATTATGTAGCTTCTGATGCCATTCTTCCATCATTCCACCCTTGCAATCATTCTTTCTCTGCAAAAAACACATTTATTCTTAAAACTGCAGCGATCATTCACACAAATGAAATCAACAATAATATGTCAGAATATGTTTTTTAAATGCTGGACAACACAGTAGAGGTCAGATTTACCTGGATAACCAGGATTTCATCTCGTATTCGCTGCCCCACATCCCCTTCACCTCCACGACCGACAGTAGACATAATCATTCGCAAAAGTTCCCGATACTGTGGTTGAGTTGTATAAACATTCTGGAGCAAGTCTGTCAGCCTGTCTTGAGCTTTGCTTATTTCACTGCATATATGAGGCACAAAAAGCACAGCACATTGAGAGAATGACCAGTGACCACACATACTTACAGGATGGCCATGCATGCAGAAGCTTACAACTTGTTCAGAGCAAATAAGAATAAAACTAACCACCTAATATTTCACAAAGGTTTCCAAGCAAAATAGATTCCCGGGAAATATAGAATTGATCAGCTGTTCATTTGGTGAACCAGTAACAAAGTGAAAGTGATGTCTGAAAGCTGTAGTAACCAAAAAGAAAGATTGAAGGTTTCAAATACATGAGGCAACTGTCTTGCAAGAGTTATACCGTGGCTTTACGTTGTAGTTTTTATTCCATATGAGCTGCCGTGTAGCCATAAACCTCAACCACACAAAGATTCCTGCAAAACCCAGTTCGCCAGCATCTTCAGCTTCATCTACCAAGTCTGCTGCAATATTAAATCTGAGAAGAAGACCATCAATTATAACTTCAATAACAATGAACCAACTCAGAAACCCAAACATGACTTAGCAAAACCAATAACAAGACAAGATCATCATATGACACATTGTGTTTGTACTGAATAGAGATTTCATCCCAAATTCACAATCCCCAATCAGGATGAGCAACAAGCATAAATTACCTGAGAGATGCCATTAGAAAGATAAAGCATATTGTGTAGACTCAAATCAGATGAAAGCAATTTTAACTGCGCTAGTGGTTTTTGATCCTACAGTGAGAGTTTATCAGACAGGTGTGGGGTTGAACCACATTAAAACTTTGAAAGCGTAATGCATGAGGATGAAACGGTCTGAAACTCAAGAGGACCAAAATAAGGTTTGAGCTTTTACTCAACCAGCATATTTCTAAAAGCAAAGCTCATGACACATAGACATGGGATATGCAAATGGACAGAAAAGATAAGAAAAAGCCCAACATAAAGAAGCTTAATAGAATTAAGTCCAGGCCAAGCCCTCCTTTCCCGAAGCCTATTACTGCACTTGAAATTACCTCACACAATATAGTTTCCCTAAGATACCAGAATCATCAACAAATAGGAAATATCAAAACATGATACTAAAAGGGGGATATTCAATATGTTCTTTGCCCCCAAGTAAAAATCCATAGGCATGCAAATGGTACAAAGTCTGTCCTACAGAGAGAGAGAGAGAGAGAGAGAGAGAGAGAGTGAGTGAAGGAGAAATGACTAATAAATCGAAAGTTGCCAGAGATTACTGACCGGTGCATGAAGGACTTCTGTGCCTCACTTTCCAAATTGGCTATTTTATCCAACAAAGCCTTTGCAGTACCTCGGCCATCACCAGCATCCTTTTAAGTGGAACAAAATACCTAGTCAATATGTCTTGAAAGTGGTGTGGGATGAAGAAGAATGAAAAGAAAGCTACAAACCAAATACTTGCAACCTTTTGGACCTGCTTGGATCCAGCACCAAATTCAACATAAAAGTCTGAACCTTCATTTTTTATCCACTTTCCACCAGAAAAAAGAACAAATGGCATCCCCACAAAAACGTCATCTTCAAACTCTATTTCTAAGGTTTGGACCTGGAAATGGAATTGGGAATATGATTCTGCGGTCCACAAATCTTCATCGTCTATTACTTCTTTACATTAATGTAACAGAAATGAAGCAGTTCAGTTGTCTAGTATTCAGGCATATAGGATCAAATCAAATTTCTCTTGACACACCTTGGAATTTGGGTCATCAGAACTGCTTGTAAACTGGGTTTCTATGGCTTTGTCCAGAGAAGTTGAACCAGGGGGCAATAAACTTGGAGGTGGAGCCTGTAAAATATCCATAGGTCTTTACAGTTGATTCACAGAAAGGTAGTACAAGTGGCGATAAGTAGAAAATATTATATATATCCACTTAAATAAGCAGTGGGATAACAACGTCCATGATTAATAAGTTCCAAATCTTACTAGCCATTCTCCAGGTTTTTTTGATAAAGCCCAGTGAAAGGTAATTGGCTCCATGAGATCTGTAGCCAAATGAACTTTTGTCTTACCAGCAGGCTTCATTACAAGTACCTTGCAAAATGTAAAAAGCATCTAGGCATTAGAATAACTCAAGCAACTAAAATTTTCTGAGGAGCACATCAATAGCATATCATGATCTCACCAGAAGTTCTTTATCAGCAAGCCTGAAGATTTTCTTGTTTATAATAGGACCATCACCTTGTTCTTCCTTTTCCTTTGCAAAAAGCTCGATTGTGGACAAGACTCGTGGTTTGACTGAGACCTTTTCCTCCACAGATCCCGCATCCTCTATTTTTGATAAGTCAGATCTGGCCGCGTTCTTACTGAGAAGCTGCATTAAATCCCTCTTCTTGCGCTGAATCCTTTCAACACTAAAATACTTCTTTTTTTCTAGTTGCTTCGCAACCTTAGTTTGTATTTCTCCTTTCGTAATCTTCTTCCTTATTTCATCAAGAGAAGTACCCTTCTCTAGTTCAGTTTGCAACTCTTTTCTTGCTTCTTCAAATTCTTTCTGTTAATACAACATTACTCGATCAAAGTACAACACAAGCAATGATACGGTGACCCCGCACTAGTCATATGTGCAAAGGAAAAAATAAATACGCAGTTCATGCACATCTGACACTCTAGTAGAAATAAATAAATAATAAATAAAGGAGGATATTGAAGACAATGCATATGAGGGTTTAGAGGTTTACAAGTTGCTGATCTGGGGAACAATTAGGTTTTCCTGCTTTCTCCCATCGTATATAAGCTTGTATTTGGACAAGATCAGCAGGTATTTGGGTCTTTGTTTCCGAAAAAAGCTGCTTCTTACTTTCATGTGTAGTACTTTTGTTTGTTTGCCTTGCTCGAAGGTCCTCTATGGAAGTGCCCCTAGCTATTTCCTCCAATAGCTCAGTTCGAGCTGCTTCATATTCCTCCTATGACAAGAAAACTTATGTATGATAACTGATGAGAGAGAAAAAAAAAGAGAGAGAGAGAGCTAACATAATCACAAAACAGTCTACAATACACAATCTTCCTCACTAGCATTGCAAATAAGTTGTAGAACTTTTATTGCAGGATCATGAAAGAAGATTCTATTCGACGGATCTAGCCTGCTTTAAAATCGCCCTTGAATGCTGGACTTCATTGCAAAATTGCAAAGATAAACAACATAATCTGCTATAATCTGTGACACTCTAATAGAAGAAGACAAAGAGGAGGAAGGTTTACATGTTCAAAGAATCAGCAAGTATGAGATGTTATTTCCCATTGGACCCAGCACATTAAAATGATCCCAAAACTAGCACAACTCTGTCTCTTGTTACAAATGTCTCCAAGAACCTGAAGACCTCCCTCAATAACATTAGTCCTCAGAGGGTAGAGTTCAGGATGAGAGGACTCCTACCCTTTGTGTTCTATTTTTCAAAAGGACTTTACAAGGAGACCTTTTCAGCCATCATAAAACTAAATGCCTCTATCCTTAACAAAAAGCAAATGCAACATATCATCACCTTCTTCATTACAATGGGAGCCTGTAGAACAAGACTAGTTCACATGTACTCTTTTTTGTTAACTCTTTTTTGTTTATGGCAAAAAGGCTTACGAGGAATGATCTAAAAAGAGAAGTATCTTTCCTTCTGATGCCAAAGGTCTTTGAAGATTCAAAAATAAAACACCTTTACTTTGTCATTATCACTAGATTTGCTCAAATTCTCTCAAACATTTTATTTTTCCTCTCCAAAGAAAAAGTTTATTACAGTCAAATTATCATGCATGAGAATCAGCATTTCCCCTCTATCACAATAACTCTACTTATTTGTCAAAGTTCTTGGATACATAAATTAATTTTTTCTTTTAATATATTCAAGGTTCGTGCATGCTAAAGTTGATGCTTTTCGAAGTGCTACAGAAACCTTTAGACACTGTTTGTCTAAAGGTTTCCCACCTACACTCTTCCTAGTACTCTCCAGAAGATGGAAAATGAAAGCAAAGAGACTTTAACCAGTAATTGTTCAATTTTCAACCTTACAATTATACTACAACATGAAAAGCTAGAGATCAGATTTACTGACAATAAGGTGAAG
Organism: Euryodendron excelsum; assembly: GCA_033060915.1. Classification (NCBI taxonomy): domain Eukaryota; kingdom Viridiplantae; phylum Streptophyta; class Magnoliopsida; order Ericales; family Pentaphylacaceae; genus Euryodendron; species Euryodendron excelsum. The sequence goes on along the minus strand of CM065378.1, from coordinate 13,323,298 downwards.
GACATCTAATGTTGTTTGCATAATAAACCTACATGTGCAGATGATCCAGTAAAGTTTCTTAGTTGATTGTGCTACACTAAACGCCCTAAAGTACATTCGAAAAATTAGAATGTCAAAAGTTGCAAATTGTGTCATGCAAAATTCTACTGCCTTTACATCTGGGAATTTCAACATTTCCAAATATTCTAAATTTTCCTTAGGCCTCATGCTAATTGTTTTCAATGGAACAAAGTCAAATAAAATCAATAGAGGAGTAACTGTTATCGGCACAACTATAGGACCTTGCAAATGGCCGACCCTTTTAGATGAAAAAAGAAAAACCATAATTGAATACCAAGTATTAACAATAAGAATTCCTTGAGTTAATCCACTCATAAAACAGCATTTGTTACTTACCTTCTCTTGTTCAGGAGTATACATCTGTTTACCTTTCCTCTCCCACCTCAAGTATGCTTGAACCTGTACAAGATCTTCAGGAACTGAAATATTTGGAATCAACTTGTCTTTCAGTGGCAACTTAACATGAAAGTTTTCACCATCATTTTTGAACCTACCAAAAAATAATTAAGAAAAAAAGAAAAGAGGTAAATTTTTTGTCCAGATTACACTAACCAAACAAATGGAGATTTACCATTTATTCTGTTCTTCATCAACTATAAGAAACTCTATAGCTTGTATTGTAGGATCATCAATCTCTATTTTCAGGAAGGAATTGGAGCCAGACTACAAAGAAAGCAATGAATAATAAGTAATTGAGTATCTAATTGTCTACTTAAATAACTCAAAAAGAGGTCACCAATATTCAGTTTTGTGGTCACACCATGAATTAATTTCCTAATGCTTTTTGTAACTTACTTTTACAAAAGGAGTTCTAAGAGCTTTGTTCTTATATACTCTAGTTCCCTCAGGACGGCGATTAGGAAGTACCCACTTCCTGAAAAATTAACAGAAGGAAAAGAAATCACTTTAAATGGTATAGTTGAACACTTGAAAAGATGAAAATCACTATACTTACTAGTGAACTTACTCTTTTCTATTCAGTATCCCACCCCAGTGTAGAACTAAATTGCCATTAGAATTTGTGACCTGGATATCTATTTGTGATACAGAACCTGAAGTAGGAGCACTAACATCCACCTGCTCAATTGGATAGGAGAAACAGAAGTTGAATATATTTTATATGTGAAAGATTTCGGTACCTGAATGGTTGAATTCATCTAAACTCAATAAATTTCTGGGGTGAATTACAAATGCAAAATATCCTAAGGAGATAATACCTGCAATTCAGTATTTCCATCTAGGGTAAACTTTCCTGCAAGTTGCTACAAGGAAAGAAATAGTCAAAATAAACAGACATGCAAACCAGTAATTAAAAGACATGACACGCACAGAAATTTTGCGGGTTCTAATCATCAACTCATTTTATGATTTTAAGCTCATGTCATATCATACTAAATATGAAGAATTATCAGACACAAAAGCAAGAAGCATGCTTAAACACATCTGAAGTGAACTTTTGGACAATATGGTAAACCAAATTTAGGTTGAAAGTAAAAAAAAAAATTCATGAGAAGAATGGGCTACACAACTTAACCAGCTTAAGGGCGGAAGGATGAAGTTTTCTAACCATTTATAGTTGGGAACTCTTCCAACCCTGAAGCATATTTACGTAAAATTTTAAAAACCAAAACATTCCGGTACTGATAGTCAAACAGATGATAAAAGCTATAAAAAAAAAATTTCCTATCTGAAAATCAAGCCAAAATCTTGCCTCTAAGCCCTTATTAATGGAGATGATGGTGCAACATTATTTTTGCCTTGTAACTTGAAACAGAAAATTTTATTAGATTTCATTTTGTTTATCTATGTTTTGAAGAGTACATTTGGTGAGCAATAAATGAGATATAATCTACACATTCGCCCCAATTTCAGTTTAGACTTTGAAGCATTTGAACAAAGGGGGTCAATTCAAATCCTCTTTTGCCATTTCATGTCATCCAAGGTAGTAACTTTTGTCTAAGCAAAGGTCATCCAGGCTGATGGTTCAAACTCTTTTGGTCTAACATGCACAAAATAGACCACAATCAAGAATTTGGAAAGTTTTGTACAAATTCAAAAGCATGCAATATGGAAATCATGCAATTGTTTTATAGCGCAAGATTGAGGAAACTTAAAGTTATTATGCACACAAGCTGACCATTATATAAAAGACTCCCTAATAGAGACCAATAGACGAAAGACTGAACTCAATAAATACACAGAAATTATGTATCAACAGATAAGATTTAGCTTTAAGATAGGTCCAAAATGTTGCCATCATGGGTACTAAGCAATTTCAAAGAGAATGTGGCAAAATACTTCAATAGAGAGTAGCGCTTCACAATGTTAGGAAAAGCTCTAAAAAGAAAATTAAGAGTTGTTGAAAGAAAAACAAAAGACGTCAAAACAAAAGGAAAGAGAAAAAGAATCGTCGTATTACGAGAGAGAGAGAGAGAGAGAGAGAGGTGGGAATTTCAAATGAGGCAATATCATGAATCTAGCCAACATGCCATTTGATAAGGTCAGCCTCCACAACCACACACATATGTAACTTCATTGTGGTGCCTGTACTAAACAAAGCATGCTTTTAACTAAATGAAGTATGTCTTTAAGGAACTTAGTTTGCTTTTTAAATATTTTTTAACCAAGGGAATGTTGATTTTGCTTTTTGAATATTTTTTAAGAAACCTTTAAAATGGAAGCAGGCCCGGCCCTAGGGCTAGGTGAGCAAGGCGCTCGCCTTAGGCCCCCAATTTTCAAAAGCCTCCAATTTTCAAAATCTCCATAGGTTATAGTATCAGTCTTATGTAAATTTTTTCATCTCTGTTTACAAAGAGCCCCATTTTGGATGAGAAAAAAAATACTTGTTAGAAAAAGAAGACCTAAAATCAACTACACTAGTAAACCTAAGGGAGAAAAAACACCACTTTAACCAATAATAAATTGAAGGCCTCAATTTTTTTCTAAACCTTACATATACTATAATCAAAGCCTTAACGCCCCGTTTAGAATCCCGACTTTCAATGAAAAAAGTAAAGGACATGGAAAACGTGAGGGAAAAGAGAATAAAAATACTATTTCATTTTGTTCTCTTTTATCTCACTTTTTCTTTTTTCTTTACTTTTTCTACCGAAAATTCGGATATCAGACGGAGCGTCAAAAAACGTCTCAGTACAGACAAGAAAAAATGCCCTATAAAAGTGATCTTGAAATCGACTACACTAATTAAAAAATATATATATGTTCCAACTGAAAAAGGCCCAAAATTAGCATACCAATAAATTTTAGAAAAAAAAAATACCAATTTTATCAAAAAATTTATTGTATAAACTAAAAACATAAAAAGCCTCATTTGAAATTGCTTGCCTTAGGCCTCAAGTTGTTATGAGTCAGCCCTGAACGGAAGATAGATGTAACCAAGCTATGAACTGACCTAGGGACTAAGAGAATTTTGTACAAGATAGATGGATTCGATGGAATCTACTTCTATACTTATCAACATCTAAAATGACTGTCAACAAGGTGGCTGCTATGGTCATGGCATTCAAGGCCAGAGGGTTTGGCCTCAAAGATGCCCCCAAAGATATTTATGTATGGTATTCACGAAGAGATTTGAATAATAGCTTCCCAATCATGTTATCTAGCATTGGTCAATGAAAGGTTACTCATCAACTACCTCAACTTTCCCCTCTGCTCCCCTCCCCTCCCCCCATCTCAAGCACGCAGACGCCTATCAAAAGGAAAAAATTAAATAAAATTCACATATGTAGCAGTCACGTACAAAATAGTAAAATTCAGCATGCCAATTGAATAGAAGGTTATCTATCATAATTAATTCTTGTTTATTCTTCAATCCTCCCTGCCTAAGAACAACTTCCACTCCAAAATTATCAAAGGAGTTGCTGTCCTGTCTCCAATTGGGGAGCATGCTACATAGTGGATCAAGTTGTTGAAAAGGCTATACCTCCCTAAAATAGCAGGAGCTGCATGTTAAGTGTATCTAATCCCAGCAAAACAATGCCGCATAGTTTCCAATGTCACAATTCTTTCATAACAACAACTATTGCTGATAGTGGGCAAAACAATATAGTGTTAATTACTAGAAATGAGCAGTGTAAACCTATATCCCACATAGCCTTGTCCAATGTAATAAATCAAAATATAATCTCCTTCCAAAATTCTTGAAAATGAGCAGTTACACCCGCATAGCCCAAGAACTTTGTCCATAGTTGTAAACTTGTAGTTATCATTTAACTACTTAGTTTAATTAGAATCACAAAATAATAATAAATAAGAAATTCCTAATCACCAGTCTCCTTGCTCAATCAAACAATGCAAGTTAGCCAAACAGCTGATTCCAAAAATAAGTCAATTGAACACATAAAGCACGTCAACTGTACAAAGGCAAATCAGAATTGATAATATACCGCAGAAGTCGGATCAGTGGCTAACACAGCCTGAGGAAAAACAGAAACCCCTCCATGTGTTCCCATCGGCAACTTCGATTTCCGCACATCCAGACTGTTGCCCCGGAATTTGGTAGTAATAGGCGACTTCCGTATCTGTGAAGTTGCTTGAGCTTGAAATAAAGTGTTCCCGGCAATGCAAGAGGAATTTATCTTACTTTGACGCTCCAGTACCGTCGGAGCAAGCAAACTCTGGTGAACCAAGTTATGGCCTATCGAATTGCTCATATTCGTCGATCAACAAAACTAGAATCTGAATCAACATCCAGAATCAGTAAACATACAAAGTATATACCGTTTAAATCATGAATCGTGATTCGTGAATGTATAGACAGTATCGTGGTGAAATGTTGGCAGAGAAACTATGGAGAATTGGAGACTTCAAAATCAGAGGTGCTGCGTGGTGGAAAGACGATTGAATAGTTCGAATTTTGTCAAAGAAAGCTATTGAATTGATGAGACTACCTTGATTCAAGCTATAGACATAGAGCGAGAAACACAAGCGAATTCGAGAGAGAGAAGATGATTCAGAGACTATGAAGTATGAACTGTGATTGGCCTCTAGACGGTGCTGACCGATCAGAGGTAGGGAAAATTTCGAGTGGTGAAGCTCTGAAAATGGGAAACGGGGCGACGTGAAATGGAGATTTATCAAGATGTCGGGACGCGTGTCGCGGTCCTATAGGGCCTCGTCACGGGAATGCGAGCTTTTACACGTGTGAGATGAGGGAAGAGTGGGGTCCGAGAACAGCGGTTGCATTGATTTTTACATTGTGGGGAAGATGAATGCCCCTGAGATGGAGGGAAAATTTCAAGAATAGCCCTGTGGTTGCTTTGATATTTTTGTGAAGATACTTTTTCATCATGATTTTTGCATGCATGATGTGCACTTGGAGCTGCTTTTCCCACCCTCTCTCACACAAGTCCATTTCGGTTTTATTTCAAAACTCTCTTTGACAATTACTATTAATGTCTTCAACTCTCCTGATTTATTTTATTTTTTTTAGTTTTATATTATTTTTTTGTTTTTAGGTTTGTTTCTTTTGTTTTATTAGTTTTGTTTTTTAATTAATTTTGTTTATTTTTTTTATTAGTTTTATTTTTTTAATAAATTTTTTTATTATATATTTGTAATCTTTTGTTTATTTTTTAGTTACAATTTTGGAAGTCATTATTTATAAAAAAAAAAAAATATTAACAATTAATAAACAAACACACTAATAGTTTGCAAACAAATACTTTTTTTTAAATAAAAAGTCTCTTAAGCCAATATTGATTTAACCATATTTAGAAAATGAGAGGTTCTAACATGTGTTAAGGGTTAAGGATAATTTAAAGGGAGGGAAAGGTTCTAATATGTGTTAAAAATAAAATAAAATAAAATAAAATAAATAAAAATAATGAAAAATAATGAAAAAATTATTAAAAAAACAAAACTAATAAAAAAAAGAAAACAAAACTAAATAAAAATTAAACAAAACTACAAAAAAAAAAAAAACGCAGATAAGGTATCAGGTTAGGGGGTAATTTAAAGAGAGGGAAAGGTTCTAACATGTGTCAAGAGTTGGGGAATAATTTAAAGGGAGGGAGAGGTTCTAAAATATGTCAAAAACTAAATAAAACAAAAAAAATAAAAGAATATTGATAGAAAAAACAATAAACAAAACTAATTAAAAAATACAAAACTAAATAAAAATTAAACAAAATTAAAATAAACAAATGGGATAATTCGTGGGTTGTAATTTTAAAGAAAAAAAAGGGTATAAAAATAATTGTAGTAGGAGACAAAAGTGTCAGAGGAGGGGGGGGGTGTCAGGGGAGAGGGGAGAAGCAATTTTCTGTACACTTATACCAAAACATCTGGCTCATTATCTCTCCTACGCTGTGCCAACTTGGCTAAGGTTCTCTAATTGAAAAAAAAAAGAAAAGGTAATGGTATACAATTAGAAAAATTATACAGAATTTATTATCAGAATAATGTGGTTAAATTGTATATCTATCACTTTCAAATAAAAAATTCACTTAGATACTTATTAATTATAAAATTGCCATCGTCGCATTATTCTGGTGCAGATTTCTGTATACAAATTCTGAAAGAATAGCATTTTTCAAAAAGAAAATGTTATTCTTTCAGAATTTTTATATAGAATTTTGAACCAGAATGATGTGGCAGTGACAGTTTTATAATTAAAATACATTTTATTAGATTTTTCGTTTTAAAGTAATAGGCTCACAACTCAAACATATCATATAAATTCTGTATGAATTTTCCGAATGTATAGTATTACCCTTAAAAAAACAACAAAAACTTGGCTAAGGATAGTTATTTTGGAATTCCTGTACCACGATGAGCTGGTGTTCTACCGACGCAATGCTTATGGTCATGTTACTTATATGCTAATATTTGACACTATGAGGACGTCTAAGGAGAGGCACAGCTAGTGGGATCCAGCTCGCGCTTGTTCTTGCCATTTTTCTTAACTCTATCAGGAAGATGTGTCGACGATGAGCTCTATCAACAATGACAAAACTATGTATAAAAGAAGGGGAGTTGAGCCGTTGAGGCTTTGAAAATTTATTTAGGTCTTACAATTTTTTAAGTAATTATGATTAGAAAAATGTATTTGTTTTTCACAATTTGAAGATTTTTTATCTTAGACCTCTTAACAAAATTTCTAGGTTGACTTTAATCACCAACATGTTGCTCGTGGACCTTGTTATTATACCATCAGAGGATGCGTTGATATTCGACAGCATCTATATATAGGGCATTTGTGTCTGGTTGAGTACCACTCGTTCTTGCTCTAAGAGCAATTGTTTTAGATTTTTTAAAACCTTTTTTGGCTAAAAAATTGCTCTTCAAGTGGTTTTATTTTTGTTTTATTTGTTTTCTTCTTCTCTCTTTTAATTGACAATGACAATTAGTGTACTCTTATCATTCATCTTTGGCACGATGGAGGTATTTGGCTCCAAAAGGGAAAAGAAAAACGAATTCATAAAATAATTAAAATAAAATCCCAGTACTACTATTGAACCATTATTTACAGCTAATATTATGATTTTGATTTCTCCACTTCATTGGACCCCCTTTATTACTTGAATCTCATACCATGTTATTGTTCTCCGGTATTTTTTTGTCATAATCTAATCCCGATTCTCTGACGTGTTACCATTTTTTTTTCAATTATGCTAGATTTTTTCGAGTATTTATTAGGTTAAAAAGAAGTATTGCTCGCATAATAATAATTATAGATACTATAGTTATCAGAACCGGACTAGCCAATTTTTTTGAAAAATCAGTAAACCAACCGGCTAATTTTTTTAAAAAATCCATTAACTAACTGTGACTTTTTAATCTTATTTGTGACTCTCAAGAGTTGAACTTAAAACTTATGACAGAATTAAATAACACTCATCACTACTCTACTCTTAAGTTTTATTTTGCAATATAAATTATATTTAAAATAATATATATATGAATAAATAAAAGTATAATTAATTTATAATACCAATTGAACCGATTGAACCACCAATTGAATCAATGAACCAGGAGGGTTTGATGTTCGATTCCATCATGATAACTATTAAAGATACAACAATACACGCTATTATATTAGTCTTACATGTATACATCTCAAACTTAAACAATGAACAACAGAAACTTCAATATGCACAGAGTCTCCTCCCTCAATGCTCATCAAACGTTCAGTCTTTCTTGGGGTTGACATGTTGGGGTTCAAATTTTTTTATCAATTTTCTTTTTGTGGTAAAGTGTTAGTAAATTCAGCATGCTGTTTCGATCCACATTAATAAATAACACTTACTGATAGATCCAAGATTGTCCCCTGGGGAGTCTTCACTCTTCTGAAACCATTACAATTTTTCAAATAATACTTGAAATCAACTCAAATATTGTTTATTCATGTATATATATCACTATTAGATTATTGCTTGGTCTGTATATCTCTACGTAATTTACTATCTAAACGTATATGTATATGTATATATATAAATATATCAGGAAAGAAATATTATCATTTGGGATGGACACTCCACGTTAGCGTATGGGAAAGGAAAGGAATCTTTTAAAAATCTACAACCTCTGGAAAAGGCTCGGGAGCTACAAAACAAGAAAAGGCGTATGGATTGATACAAGTTTGGCACAGCATACAGAAGAACCTAACTCATGGTGGACGCTTGCCCAGCCAACCATTGGAGCTTTCTACCCCTTTTTGCTTAGCTGCAAGCCTGTGATGTTGCATTTTACTTTTCTTTTTTCCTTTTCGGAGAGCAACATGAAGGAGAGATTTCATGTGGATATTTGTTTTACAATATGTACAAATTAATATGAGCCGTTGGATTAAAGACGGCATAATCTACCAGCATATTGCTCTATTGCAACGTGGGTTATGAGAGTTGGACACGCAAGAACAACCTCTTCATATGCGAGAATTAGTAACCTTTTATGTGGGAGACCCACGTAGAAAAAAAAAAGTTTGCATTAGTGTCTGAAAAAGAACAAGGAGGTGACCAAAGTTGCTTTGTGAAAGTAACGTTATTCTGATTTGTTCTACAAGCCACTTTAATAAAAATTTCGATAATGAAATGGCCAGCTTTGCTATTCAAAACTCAGTTTCTCAAAAGGACGAGCTCTGTAGAAAAAAGACTAGTAAAACAATAAAATCGCGATAGAAATGATAAAAGATAGAATTTATTTTAAAGAGGAAAAGAATAATTAAATGTTCTCATGTAGTAAATCCAATGCACAGATATGTGTTTAACGGTTTCAATCAGACCGATAATAATAGCTCATGAGATCACATGGGAAGAGAATAAAAAACTTATTCTTTCTTCTAGTGAACTCCAGTTGTTCTCTAAGAGGACGAGATATGTCGAAAAAAGATTAGAAAAACAACAAAATCATGGTAGAAATTAAAAATTTTAAATAAAATAAAAGGATAATTATATATTCTCATGCAGTGCCCCAGATGTGTTTCATGACTTCAACCAGACAGATAAATAATAGCTCATGACATTACAGGGAAGGGAACAAGAAGCTTAATTCTTTCTTTTGGTGAACTCAGTTCTCATATTTTTTTTTTTTCTCTCTTTTTTTTTAATTTTATTTTTAGAAAGTGTTTAGATGTGACTTTTTTAACAATATCTTATGACTTAAGCTTATAGCTTTTTTAAACTATATTTGACTCTCCGTTTTAAAAAATCACTTTTTGAATTAACTTAAGCTTTAGAAATTATTTTAAAAAAATGACTTTTTAAAACTAAAGTAAACTTTTAACTATTTTTTTAAGCTACAATCCAAATACCATCTTAATTTAACCATCAATAAATTTGAATTTCAAGGACAAATGGGATTTGCTAAGAACTTACAATAGGATGCTATTGAGAGTTCCATGGCATGCTCTCCATATTAAATGATAATCATGCAATAACTTAACCATACCATGAAAAGTATGTGATGTAGCCCATAGGATCCCAAAACAAAGAACCCACAATTTTTCCTCAGATTCCAAATGACCTGTCACATTCTTCTGCTCAAAGAACCCAAAATTTTCCACAGATTCCAAATAACCTGTCACATTCTTCCCAAATAACCTGTCACGTTCTTCCGCTAGCACAGATTTATTTGTGGCCAAGACTTGTATAAACTAATAAAATAGGATATTAAATTCGAAAGATATAAAAAAAAAAAAAATCAAGGTCTTATCTTACGCATCAATAGTGCACAAGGAGCATATGTGCATGTATGTCCCGACTCCCAAATACAACCAAGAGGCTAAATCTTCCTTTTATGAAAGAAATCATACACGCAAAACCAAACCCTCTTCTCAGAGCCAAGGAATCTACATTTGGGTAGCCACCGCGAGGCAATTGCTTGCATATTTAAACAAGATTTTACTAGTCTTGGCCAACGGCGTGGTGCCACCCATTTCCTTGATAGCGGCGGCGCAGTCGTAGAATGAACTCTCCGACGTCTGGATCCGGTCGAGCACGGTGTATTGGTCCCTGGACTTGAGATAAGTAATGGCCTCCTTAAGGTTGTCGACGGCGTTGCCGTAGCTGTCTCTGCAGGTGGAGATAAGCCCATCTCTGGTGACGTTCGGGAGATACGACAGATCCTCGCTGAGGCTGTTGAGCTGCGGCGTCAGGCGGAGGATGACGTTGAGGGTTGTCTGGACGGCGTTCTCGATTGCGCCGTCCTGGGTTGTTGCACCGTTCACCATTTTCGTGCAGAGGAACCTGTAGTCGGAGGTCCGGCACCAGGGGTTGATGCCTTTGAACTTGGCTTCGGCTCCGCCGGAGAGGAAGAGGGCGACGGTGGCCGCCACAAAGAGCAGAGAGAACGAGGGGTAGTTTCGGGAAGCCATACTCTCCTTCTCCTGCGTCCAGGGGGTGTCAGAATGGGAAGGGCCACAAAAGGGCAGAGAAAGTGATTTAAATAATGTTTTTTAAAGCAGTTAGAGATTGACATGCTATCTGCTTAGCTAATTTACCAACACTCAAAATTGGGTTTGCTTTAGAAGGTTCACCTTGATTATAGGTATAGCTTTTGTTTGTATCTTTAGAGGTGTGAGACGAGCATTCTAAACCAATACATGCACAAATCAATGGTTGAGAGACAAAATAACAGGCAATGGAGCATTCTAAACGCTTACACCAATCAATAGTTGAGAGAGAAAAGGAGAGAAACTAAGCACTGGACATGGTGGCATATTCTTTGACTAGGTCTAAAACAGTGTTGCTACAAGAGAGAATGTTTAACTACAAATTCACTCCCAGAACCAGCAATGTGGCAAACTAGTTGTCCAGCATCTTAAAAATGGCACTGCCAACTAATTATCTCAATGAAACCTTTTGTTTAACAAATTATATTTACTGATGTATATAGTTTAATGACGAAAAAACAAAAAAAAAACTTTTATAACCCACATAAATTCATCCATCTGACGCTACTCGACATCAGGCCTAACTTGAAATTCCAAGCCCAGCCATGCCCTTCCAGCTACACTATGGTAGTTCAAGTGCTTCTTATATTTCAATTTAAATATAAATGTTGTGGTAGTTGAAGTGTTTCTTATTAACTCAAGGTTAAGGGTTCCAATTTAATTGACTACTCCCTTAAAAAAAAAATTTGATAATTGTTTTTATCTCTTTAACAAGTTAAATAATGTGAATCACCGTTGTTAATATATCATATCTGCCTAGTTCATGTTTTGTGATAGAGTAGTGAATTTGTATGGTCTACTCCCAGATTCCGATAAGCTACTTCGATCGACTGCAAAGGAAATTTGGATTAGAAAATACTGGTGCGGTGCCTATTAAAAACCCTTCGATGGCAAAGTTAGTTTTTCAGAAGATTGCTTCACAAAGTTTTTGTTAAGATTTTTTTGGTTAAGCATACCTTAGAAACGCAAATTGTCTCCTTTAACGTTCATGGTTGTGGTCCTCACAGTGTCTGTAGACGGTTGGTGGAAGAATGAGTGTCTTCTCACGTGGCTATTCATTATTAGGTAGTCAAGTCTTTGATAAAGCAGTTGTGGGAGTAGTTATCTCTAACACGTGGCGTCTTTTGAGGCACTTGTCAAGTTGACGTTGGTGTGTAGCAGGGGAGGTACTTGTCCCACTACGCATCATGTCCTTTCGATGGTACGCAACCGTGCTTAGTGTTAGGAGTGGTACTCACAAGCCAGTCAAGAGGGACAGTAGACATGTTTCTATTCGGAATGCTTGGCCAAACCGATCGACCCCAGTGTACTCGACCACCTCCTGCTCAACACTGGAAGGGTGTTCTGTTGTGCATGGTCTCCCCATCAATCTCTCACAAGATCCTGATTAGCACTCAACTGATCAGTCCCATCATTCTGTATAATTTATAAAATTTGTGGTTTGGACTTCAACCTTTCTTAGCAAACGCAACCTGGCCTACAATTTCAAACAGTTAAAAAATTTTGTCTATCCTTGTCTTGGGGGCTAAATTGTAAACACAAGCTTTACAAATTATGGCGGCTTTACAAGGCTGATGAGCCATTCATTACCTCTAATAATATTATATCTATTATATAAGCATTGGTCATGATGAACTTACTATTGATAATATTATATCTATTATGTAAGCATAAGTTAAGGTGACCATCCTTTACTTCTAATAATATTATATTTATTATGTAAACATAGGTCATGATGACCTTACTATGGGTAATATTATATGTATTATGTAAACATAGGTCATCATGATGACCTTACTGTGGGTGGTTACAGCCTCAAGCCATTCCTTTGAATACGACTCGTATTAGTAGGGGTGTGTAAAAGAACCAATAAAACCAAGAACCAAATCAATCTGACCTCTTTGAGTTGGTTTGGTTCAGTTCTAAGAGGTTATTAATTCGGTCATGGTTCAAAAAATTAGTAAACAGAGCAGTTCGGTTCGGTTCTCGGGTTAATAATTTTTTGAACCGAAACCGAACCGAGCTAGACCCGACCTTGGAACCGATTCCATACAACCTACAATAGGCTTAATGACACCTTAATATTGCTCAAAGCTATATAAACACCATTCAATTTAGGGTTTTTCTTTCTCAATCACACACTCAGTTGCTTAGCCTAGCCCGCCGCTCATCTCCCTCTCTTCTTCATCTTTTGCGCTGACTCTTAGACTCAGAATCTAATCAAGTAACTCTCTCTCTCTCTCTCTCTCTCTCTCGATATGTTCATCCCTTACCTTACAGCCAAAGGCGGTAACAGTATTGTTGATAAGATTTGAGTTGTTTGCTTCAGATCTGCTTTAGATCTAACCTCCTAAGCTTATTTGCTTTAAATTGATCTAATCTCTCTGTCCTCAACCTTCTTTGCTTTTACTTTTCATCCAGATCTCATCGGATCAAATAGATTCTTGGATGTCAAAAATCAACTTTAACTTCATGTTTGTAGAAGATTTTTACAGCGCACTCTCTGATTCCACTTGCAGCAACGGTGTTGTCAATATTAAGGAGAGAAGGGAGTTGATAAAGCTAGCCATTCTTGGAGAGCTTTCCAGAAAACTCATCAAATCTGAAAGTTGACTTTTTTTTTTTCACGTTTGTTTACAATTGGGTACGCAAAGTTTGATTGATGTAAAGCATGGGTCATTTTCAAACTATGTAACTTTCAAAGCATGAGTCCTTTTTTTTATTTTATTCACGTCTCTTTACAATTGGATTCCAAACAATGTAACATTTGTATATAAACAACTCCATGTGTAAAAGGCGGAATCTAGTGATTTACATTTGAATTTGGCTTGTATTAGTTTTAACTATAAACTGTATTCTTGTTCTTGTTTGTGGTTGTTTTAGTTTAGAAAATTAGAAGACTACTTGTTGTAATTGATCTAGCAAATTACTTGCATGGCTGTTTTTCAGAATTTTTAGGGTTGAAAATTTTATATCTATATAATGGATTAAGCGAAATTGTACAGGCCGAACCGAACCGACCCAATCTAGCCCAAAACCGAGAAACCGATCCAAACTGAATCGAACCGAGTCGGATTGGTTCGGTTCTGAGTTCAAAATTCTGGAACCGATGAAGATCGGTTCGGTTCTGGGTTAACCATCAATCCGAACCAAATCGACCCATGCACACCTCTACGTATTAATATATATATATATAAGAGTTCGATTGAATAATTAAGGAGAGAGAGAAAAAAAAAAAAAGAGTAGAGATAAAATAGAAAGAAATAAACATAGAGAAAATAGAAAGAAGTAAAGTATATATAAGCTTTCAAAACTCATGTTTTATTTTTTTTTATTCTATATTATCAATAAAATCTTCGATGGTCTAGAAGATCTATTCCTAATTATTTTAAAATAACTAATATGATAAAAATTTGACAGTTTCAGAAGAACTATTCTCTATACTTTGTCTTGAGTTATCATCTGTTTTATATTCTTTTAGTTTTATAACACGTTATCAGCACAAAATTCTAAGTGTTTATAAAAAATATAACTGTGTTATTCTTTAAATCAGGAAGGTACTTCATTTTATATGTAATTTATCTTTATTTTGAATTTTTTACTATTTACTCAATCAATATGAACAATAGTTGAAACTATTGAAATAATAGTGTTTATTTTGAAACTTTGTTAGTTTATTTCTCTCATATATTGAATTTTTGGCCTATGATATTTATAGATTTAGAATCCTTATTTCAATAACTTTCTATAGACATGTAATTTCATTATATTTTAATGTCCAAATTAAAAGTTATAATACGAACAAAAATAATAATATTATATATATATATCGGATAAATTACATAGTAATAAATACTATAGATAAATAGTACTATATTATTTATAATTTATAATTGATAATTACTATTCGTGAACAGTTATTTTACTATTTATGAATAATAATTTCATAGTAATTATATAATAAGCAATATTTAATAAATAATATGTTACGCAATATTTTTAAAATTTTTGTCAGTTGTCTTTTATCATAATACCCACCTAATATTAATATTTTGATAGAGGTTTTACATGATCATTAATGTATGATTGTCAAATTTTATTGTATGTATTGCTTTAAAATAGAAGAAATCAAACATTCCTGTAAAATGCTTATTAAGACCTGCATGCAGTTTATTATTGTTACTTTATAAAGTCGGCTTACCGTCTGTTACTACTTTAATTTATGTTACTGCTATTATTTACCTATAATTATGATGACCGCTGCCTATTTTGATTTATCATTATGTCATCATTGAATTTTTGTAAAAAAAAAAATACAAGTGCCAAAAAATCGTATTTTTGCAAAAGCTTATTATTAGTAAATGCACCTAGAGTTGCACAATTATTAATAAATGTACTTGGACTTGCAAGATTATGATTGAATGCACTTGAAGTTGTAAGGCAATAATTTAGTACACTTGAAGTTGTAATATTTTACAAGTAGGTAGTACAGTGCTGTCAAATAAAAAAATGAGTACAATTTTATTATTCAAATCAACCCACAATGAAAATAATGTGGAAGAAATCTTCCTGATAAAAATATGATAGAAAAATATATTTATATTTTATGTCTCGAACATGCTTTAGCAGTAACATTATCGAGAGTGTTAATTCAAAAAAAATTCTAAAATAATATATTTTATTTCAATGGCATATCGTGTAAATATAATAAAAGATAAGGGTAAATAGTTAATTGAATTAGTTACTATTCATATATACTATTTACATTACTATTTACGGTACTATTTATGAGTCCCACATTATTTTGGTTTTGTCTCCCTTTTTCTTTTTATGTTTTCATTAATGTTATATCATCTTTCTAAAAAGAATGCAAATTTATAATATATATCCATCCCTGAAGTGATGAGTGAATGGTATAGATCAGCATAGTGCAACTCATCAAATCGATTACTATAATTAGTTGATATATTTGACCAATTTAATACTATTCCCCGAAGTGAATGAAATTTGATTTTATGGTCCTGGACATTGTCAATAAAATAATCTTTGAAATTATAGAGATACCCTGAAATTTGTAAATGCTATTAGAAGTGAAATAATGTGAGTAAAATAAAATAGAAAAAAGTTTGTTGAATAAACCTCCCAAGAATTACGAAAATATTTCATTGATTACTTACCTATAGTACGATAATTAAATATTCAATAGATTTCTATGGTAGAAATATTTTGACAATGAAACATTATATATATTTTGCATAGGAAGGCGTGGATCATACAAATACTTCAATTATTACAAATATGAATGAGGAATATATATGTGTAGCAGACATTGCTAGAACGCACACAATTCTTTGATATGTCGTAAACTTGACATTAGCTAAAATTAACGTTAAAACAATATCATGTATTATAAAATTGATTGAAGGCTCCAAACGAACTAAGCTCTAGAAGAGCTAACATAATGTGATTAATAAAAACAAAACTCTTTATTGATGATCCATTCTATTTTATTAGAAGTATAACAAATTTGCTCAAATATTACAGACGTTTTTACTTTATTTCTATTATTTTTATACTAGAAGTATATGATGAAAATAAATATAGCAATTAAGGTAATAAAAAATATCTTTCTTTACACTTCACTTTTCATGCCAAAGCATATAATAAAGAAATTTGTTGCTTTTTTTCTGAGTTATATTATATTATAAAATTGTGGGATCATCTGAAGTGATAAACAAAAAATTTTGTATCGTGAAATTACCTGAAGTGATACAATAGAAGTATTTATGGATTACCTACAGTGAAAACTTCTGAAGTGATGCACCAGAAGTGATTTAATTCCAAAATTTTTTTATATTTTGGCATGATCGTCTTGGTCATCTCGGATCAACAATGGTACGTCAAACAATTGACAATTTTTATAGACATCCGCTAAAGAATCAGAAAATTTTGTTTGCCAAATAATTATGTGTTTACCATGTGAGACTAATATATCTCTCATTTATGCATATATATACATTGGTTACATCTTTATTTATTAGTATCTCTCATATTTTGCGAATAGTTTTTATGTTGAGTCAGTTTTTCCACCATTACGAGAAGTAAGATGTAACTTGAGATCAATTAGAATGCTGTAAAATTGTCTCATCTTACTTGATCCTCAGATAAGTTAATGTGAATCTGAAGTTCACAAATGAATTATTTACTTATATATGATTGCAAGTCAATTGCTTGAAGCATTTACCAACACAAAAAAGATAATCAAATCAGATTGATACTAGTTGCTAATATTCTAGCACATATTGATATCCTTGTAAGACAATCTATTAATATGGTAGCGTATGATTTCAAAACGCTTGAAACGTGAGAGACCTGTCAGTGCAAAAGTCAAACTCTCAGAAAGATAAAAGTATAACAAAATGACAAAATAGTATTCTTGAAGAAATCATAATTTCTAAACTTAGGAACTCCTGCAAAGAAATATCATGAAGAGATAGGATATTATTTCTATAATTCTTGAAGAAGAAAATGAACCTCTTGTAAAAGAATTCTCAGAAGAGAAACCTCCTGAAGAGATATCTCCTATAGAGAAAATAGTACTTGAAAATAATGAGATCTCAATGAATAATAATATGAATACAGGATAACAATAGAATAGAAATAATATTATTATCAACAATATATTTCTATTTAAAGTGGCTGTTGTAATTACCAGAAGTAATGAAAAGACTAAAACACAAACAATCCACAAATGTCAATAATATGATTGATCAAAATAAAAATAAATTACTGAGTTAGAATTAAACTCATTAGGATAATGTAAAGTATTCGAACTTGTAGTTCAGATACCAGAAGATGAAAATATTAGACCTGTAGTCCAAACACCAGCATATGTCAGACCTGTAGTCTAAATATCAGAGGATGTAAAGTATTCGGACTAGTAGTCTACCTACCTAAAGATGTAAAACCGGTTTGATACAAATGAGTATTTGCGCAATGAGAAAATAGAATAGTGCGATACAAAGCATGACTCGTACTCGAAGGTTTCTTACAGAACCTAGTATTGACTACGATGAGAAATCTATACTATACTACATACAAATGTAGTGGAAAGCTCACAGCCCTCTAAAAATCAATCCTCATTTTTTTAAAAATCTTAAAAAACTATGATGCCACGTTGCACACTTTGTACATCCAACCAATCAGACTCCTCTCTCTCTCTCTTGTAAAGGAAAACAAACAAAATAAAAAATAATTAAACAAAAAATTAATCAAAAAAATAATTAAAGAATTAAATTCTTACAAGGAAACACGGAAAATTAGCTAAATGAAAGAACTTGATTGCCGAAAAATTTATTGCAAAAATCAGTCACTAATAAAAGTTTGATTCCTAAAATTTCTATGAATCTATACTCTAAAAAACTATTATGCACATGTCAATTTCATCCTCACTTCTACCACCCGAAACAAACAAAGGAAATATCATTAAAAAGGACACAAAAAACCCGTAATGGAAGCAAAAGCATTAGTGGGGCTGTATAAAGACTAGAAAAGAAATTTCAATTCTAGCAAGGATGAAGAAATCTCAATTCCCCGCAAAGATACATTCTCAATACACTAAATAGGGCAAAATTACGCATTAATTACCTCCCTATATTAATTCAAATCCTTATATATATTATAGATATGCATGTAACCCACTCATATGTATGTATAATTTGAATAGTTTGTGATTTTACGTATTTTATATCATAGTAGAGAAATAGCTCTCCATTGCAAAAAGTTTGAAGAAAACTTGGTATCTATCTCTTTCACGTCTTATCACTAAACCCACAATCTTATAGAGGTAATTAATCAAATTTTATTTCTTTGGTTTAATTTATAAATTTGATTTTCTTTGGTGTTTCTCTCATTTTCTTTACATACAATTCTACATTTTCCATGATCTCTATTGATTCTCTCACTCTACTTTTTTTTTTTTGTTTCCTATTGCTTTTCTTTTTGGATCTCTTCACTATTTTTTCTTAGCTTTGCAATGGGACTATGTGCATCAGGAACCATGGCCACCATGCAAGTGTATCCAAACATGTTGTTTATCCCTTTCATATTTAAGCTTTTTTCATGATTGGTTGTTGTGATTTGACTTTATGCTCTATTTGGTTGTTGATAAGCCTGAAGAAATAAATTAATTATTTTAATGCTTTATGTAATTTTTATTTTTCTATGCAATGAGAGAAAAAAGTTTTTTCATTTTTTCTATTGTTTTTTTTTTATTTCTATAAAACGATGAGAGAAAGGCAATCAATAAATAGACTTCACCTCTAAGAGTGTAGATTTTTGTTCGCTGAGGTGCCAAATGATAAAAGTTTTGTGACTCTTTGCCTTTATTTATTTTCACTGAGTTCTAACTCACTCATTGATTGTTTGTATCACCTTTGATTTACATTTATGTGGCATTTTTTCCCCCTTTCCAAGCAAATTTTCCAAACTTCACCCAAATGCGAATGTTCAAATATCTTGATTTGAAAATTGTTTTATTGATTTTCTCTTAAGATGTGATAGATTGTGTGTGAGGCATATGATATAGAGAGCTTTTTTTATTAAGGTGTTCAATTCGTTGTCATCAACTCCCTCAGCAGCAACAAGCACCATCTTCATTAGCAGATGACAAGCAGCCACCAACCCCACCAATTAAATAGAAGCAAACTCAATCTCTACCGCCATCTTTTTGTGTATTCATTCTGTATTAAAGTATATTTAGTTGTTCTAAGGATGATTCAAGGAATTCAAATTTCTTTGTACTGATTTTTTGTCAACTTCCATAGCATAATATTTTTCTCCTATTTTGTTGTGACTCATCTAAGGTGGTACAAATTCTCTGCACGATCAAAATTAATACAATTAATTTTGAATGCCATACATATCTTCCCTTCTTTTTTCTATTTCTACCAAATTAAAATTTTTGCCACATTTAACTTTTTAGTTTTTGTAATTTCCTAAACCATCTTCCCCTATGCTACGCACTAGAATTTCTTTCAAATTTTTTGCGTTAAATTATTATTTTAATTAATTTATGTTCTCTTAAGTTGCCATAGTGCCTGTAATGCTTGGGATTAGGATCATTGATTGATTACACTAAATTAGAAATAATTTTGATTGAATTAGGATATTGGAATCACAATTTTGATTGATTAACTAATGTTTTGTTGAGATTTCTTGCCGTTGTTAACAATTTATAGATGTTTGATATTTAAATAGTCCATTTATGAGTATGGATATGAGAATATACTATGTGAAAATTGCTATATCCATTTATGAGTATGGATATGCGAATATACTATGTGAAAATTGCTATATGTAATTTTATTTCCCAATCTATTTTTTCACTACCATTCACAATTGAATGGGTTTGATATGATGAATTCATTATGTGGGTCCACAAACTTTGTGTTTAGGAGTGAAAAAAAAATTAAAAAATATGATTGTATAGAACATTACTCATAACATATATAATATGCAATGCTATTAATTCTATATAGTATACTTTTTTTTTCATTGTAATTTTTTGCTTGAGATCCATTTGAATATGATGTTTTGTATCACCTTTATATACACAAAGAAAAAAAACATAATAGGGTCTGGTGCGTTTTTATGTTCGAGATATTCTGAGAGTTCCTCACCTTCCTCTCTCTGTCTCAG
Source organism: Euryodendron excelsum (assembly GCA_033060915.1). Classification (NCBI taxonomy): domain Eukaryota; kingdom Viridiplantae; phylum Streptophyta; class Magnoliopsida; order Ericales; family Pentaphylacaceae; genus Euryodendron; species Euryodendron excelsum. The sequence continues at coordinate 13,302,630 of CM065378.1, read as the reverse complement.
CCGCCAACTTGCCAGAATGCATATTGGTAAAATATTCTTTCAATCTGTTTTTCGAATTTGTGATTAAATAAATGATAAATTAATTCTACAATAAGTGGTGTTATACGTTGAGATGTTTCCCCTTTTATTTCAATTGATGTTCCGAAGAATCTGATTGTATGAGAACCATTATGAGGTGTCTTTGTCCATTCAGCTTCTATTACTTAGTCAAACTTTGTGACATATGTAGAATAATATGTGTAGTTTTTGTGAATATAAGGAGAGATTGGGATGTCATCTGTTTGTAGATTCAAGCATTATTCATACATATTACATGTAATGCTTCACCCCCTCCTAATTGTATGACTAATGTGCTTTTAATCTATTACCTAAATACTAATGGATTAATTATTAAATTTTCATCCTATATGAATCTATGCATAGTCAACTATGAAATTTTTACCAAATGTATTAATTTACTACCAAACTTTACTAAGATAAGGTCATTATCTCAATTTATATTATGATTACAAATTTTATAAATTTCATGCATCGCACGGGTTACCGCTAATTCTATCTTATAAGGATGCAATTACGTTCTTATTATTAATTAGTTTGTTAGTTTTAGAAAGATTAAATGTGCACCTAATGAATATATAACAGCCTATTTATATGGTGAATTAGGTAATAATATACATATAAAATTCTTAAAGAAGTTAAAAAATAATTGAAGCCGATACCTCGAATGTTATAGTCTATCAAGTTTCAAAAATATTTGTATGGGTTAAACTAATCTGGACGCAGATGGTACAATTATCTCAATAAATATCTATTGAAAAAAGGATATGTGAACAATACAATTGTCCATGCATTTTTATTGTAATTAGAATTTATTATTATTACAATATATGTTGACATTTTTAAATATTATTGGTATTCTTAAAGAAATTACAAAGTTACTAGTTATTTAAAAAATAACTTTAAGATTAACTAGCTTGAAAGAGCAAATTATTGTCTTGTCTTGCAGATTGAGCATTTATCAGAAAGAATTTTTATTCATCATTTGACATATATAGAAAAGATTTTATATTGATAAAGTTCATCTATAAAATTCTCCAATGGTTGTCTGATTACTTGAAATACAAAAAAGTCATTTTCATCCTCAAGAAGATGGTGAAGAAATTCTTAGTCCTGAAATACCATATCCGAGTGTTATTGGGGTTCTTATGTATGTTATAAAATGCCCAAGACCTTATATTATATTTTTCTGTCAACCGACTGATAAGATATAGTTCTGCTCCAACTCCAAGACAGTGGAATGGAGTGAAACACACATTGTGTTATCTTTGAAGAATAACAAACATGGACTTATTCTATACAGAAGAGTCACTACCAGAGTTAGTTAACTATGCAGATACTAGCTTTTTTTTTTTTATCCACATAAAACTCTATCACACGGTGTATTTATTTATTGATGACAAGATTGATATATCTTGGCAATTTGTAAAAAAATATTAACGGCAATTTCTTCAAATCACTTCTTTGAAATACTCATAAAGCAAGTCAAGAGTGCATTGGGCTGGATTCTATGATCCAACATATTCAAAAAAGTTATTGACTATCCTTGATCAAAGATACATTGACGATATTATATAAGGATAATGACTATACAAATTAAGGAAAATTATATTAAAGGTGATGGAACTAAGCATATTTCGTCAAAATTCTTTTATATGCATAAGCTTTAGAAGAGTAGTAATATCAGTGTCCAATAGACATTTTCAAGTAATAATTTGGATGATTGATTTACTAAAGCACTTTCAACTACAATATTTGAGAAATTGGTACACAACATTGGCATGCGTTATCTCAAAGATTTTTCATTCTGAGCAATGGAAGCTATCAACTTTATACCAAAAATTTGAATAAGGGGAAATCACGTACTGTACTCTTTTTCCTTTGTCAACGGTTTTTTCTACAGGATTTTTCTTGGCAAGGTTTTAACGATGCAAGTTTAACACACCCATACTAAATTATGTTATATAAGATTATTGTATTTTTTTTTCTTCGCTAAAATTTTTTTTTATTGAATTTTTCTAGCAAAGTTTTAATGAGGTAGTTTTAACATATTCGAAAAATATATTGTACTATTTTACAGTCATCCAAGAGGGAGTATTATGTAAGCATAGGTCATGAATGACCTTACTATGGGCGACTACCACCTCAAGTGGCTCCTTTGAATACGACTTCTATTAGTATATATATAGGAGCTCGCACGAACAACCAAGAAGAGAGAGAAAGAGAGAAAAATAAAAAGGAAGATTAGAGAGAAAATAGAAAGGAACAAGCAGAAAAAAATAGAAAGGAAGTAAAGTATAAGTAAGTTTTCAAAGCTCATTTTATATTTCTTTTTATTCTATATTATTAATAAAGTCTTGAGTGATCCAGAAGATTTATTCTTAATTATTTCAAAATAACTAATATAATAAAAATTTAATAGTTTCAAAAGTACTATTTTTTATACTTTGTCTTGAGTTATTTATCTGTTTTATATTCTTTTAGTTTTATAAAAATATTAGACTTTCCTATTAAATTTTCTCACTTTTTAGCCATAAATTAGTATCTGCCTACGTGTCCACGACTTTTACGTGACCATACGAGCACCACAAAAGTATTGGGAAATATCAAATCCCTGAAGGAAAAGCAATTTCCTAGACGTGGACAATAGTTCACGAATACAATTAATAAGTCGAAAATGGTATAAAAACAATTTCTTAAACAAAAATCTCATTTGCTAAACAAAAACAAAACAAAAATCTCATTTTAAATGATATGATAGTTGTATCATTGAAATTAAGAGACCATTGGTTTAAACTGAAAAACCAGAAACATACGTCGCTTTTTATGAAAATTTTGTAAAATTATTCTTTGTATCTTGCATTACTCTCTGACTACCCATTTCAACTCATTCAAATATGTAAAATCTATTTACAATTAAAGCAAAAATGGTGAATGGATTTTTGGGTTAGGACATGCCCATAAACGCTCGAAACCGATCCAAACTCAAACCGACCTGATCATACCAACAAAATACATTGAATCCCATGCATTATGGCTCTTTTGACTTAATGGTAAAACTAGATCACCATATAGTAGATGAGTTAGGCTGTAATACTCGTCTTCTTCGATCAAAAGAAGAAGATGATGAAACATACATGCAAAAAGGAATCTACTTTAAACAAAATTAGAAGGTCCATCTTTGTTTTTTTATTGAAGCTAATGGCCACATTCTTTTGGCAGACTTCTAGTCCGATCGTTCCAATGCCTTCACCACATGCCTAAGTACTTCTCGCTGTTCTATTCATTTGTCTACATGCATTCAATTTTTTCTCCCTTGTCTCAGTATTCATTCATCTCAAGCTCATCAACCAGTTTCTTACATCCAGTACTAAAATGGGATCTAGTTTAGAATAGATGTCAGGGTCTGAAATCCACCAACGATAAAATAAATAAAAAAAAACTCATTCTGGTTTAACTCTAAGTTCTATGTCTTACCTACCCGATTATATATATACATATTTTTCCATAAAGAATTGGCTAATGTTGGCCATTGATGAGCACTAAGATCTTAAACTTTGGGTACAAAAAAGTCAGAAGAGCTGTCAATACCATAGCGCTGGTGGGTGGGATTTTGCCTGAGATGATATATATATATATGTGTGTGTGTGTGTGTGTGTGTGTGTGTGTGTTGGTCTGACGTATAGATCACAATATTAGAGAATGATATATTGGTCCGACGGGTAGATCACATTAGAGAAAAATAATTAATTAATCTTCACCCAACTTCTCTCGATACAATTGCTTTCAAGCTCCAAATCAAAGTCCAAATCAAAATTTCTCTAAATATTAAAGTTGTTGGGTGCCTCTCAGCACTATGAGCTCAAATAATTTTATTCCCTATATCCACCGGTGTTTAATTCTTACGCTTTTACCTTAATTTACTAACTATTTTTTGCACTGATTGAGCAGGTTGAATGTTTCTCCCAGCATTGCAATATTCAGAAAACTTCTCTATCGAATTGATGTGGTCATTGGACTTTAGGATAGTCCAATACTTGGAAAATTCAGATTTATGATCATAAAGAACATTAGCATTGTGTTAGAACCCGCCTAATTAGCTGGTGAAGGTGGTACTAAGCCAGTTGCTTGTAGACCATCTGAACTATATACAATTGGTTGAGCAGCAAGATGATGAAGACACCAAAATAGAAATGTAAAAACAGATTATTTTATTTGGCTTGGTACAAAAAGTATGAATAATCCAAAGAAGCAGGAGGCCGGTCGTAGACATCACGATGCATTAATTAATTGTTCATAAGATTTAGAATAATGCTAAAAAAAATGCTACACATAAACCCGTTTCTCAATTCTTTCTCCACTAATTGCATGTATGATCCATTTACTTGTGTCTATAAGTTAAAAATACAGGATACAAAAATCGGTTTGAAAAAATGTTGTTCTTATAAAAAAATTTATACACAAAATACCCACGAGAATGATGTGAGAGTGTCACTTTTGTAATTAAAAGCCATACGATGAATGTTTTGTTTGAAAGTGAAAAGGCTAGCTCTTGTTAAGACATATCATTCTGTATGAAAATTCTGTATTTTTTGTTTGTATAGAATTGTTGAATGAGTTTATATATAGCACTTTTCTAAGATTCGGAAAGATTCTTGTTATTGAATATTCGCGCAGCTAGTTGATATTAATACAACGTATGATCCTCGCATTAAAATGACCAAGCCGCCAATTAACTATATTTTTGGCCAGTGAACTTACTATGATCACAAATCAATACTCCCAGACTTATCACTCTGATTCTCTCAAATTTCCAAGCTTATTTTTCTAGTTTACTCCTGTCCACCGAAAACCCAAAGACACATATGGAGCAGCCTCACACAACCACCGATTCTGGCCAACCGAATTTTGCTTTTCCTGTGGATTCGGAACACAAGGCAACTGTATTCGGATTGTTCTCGGCGGCAGCACCTCACATGCGGGCATTTCACCTCTCCTGGGTTTCCTACTTCTGTTGTTTCGTGTCCACCTTTGCTTTTCCACCTCTCCTCCCCATCATTCGCGACAACCTTAACCTCACCGCCACCGACATCGGGAATGCTGGAATCGCAGCAGTTTCCGGCGCAGTCTTCGCCCGAATTGCCATGGGGACTGCCTGTGACTTGTTCGGCCCCCGTCTCTCCTCTGCCTCGCTCATCCTCGTCACCACGGCGGCAGTTTACTGCAGCGCCATTGCCAGCTCTGCTATCTCCTACCTCCTCTTACGTTTCTTCATAGGCTTCTCTCTGGCCACTTTCGTCTCTACCCAATTCTGGATGAGCTCCATGTTCTCTGCCCGAGTTGTCGGCACTGCCAACGCCTTTTCAGCCGGCTGGGGCAACTTTGGCGGTGGAGCAACGCAGCTTATCATGCCCCTTGTTTTCTCTCTCATCCGCGACGCCGGTGCAGTTAAATTCACAGCATGGCGAATTGGATTTTTCATTCCTGCACTCATGCAAACATGTATAGCTTTCGCCGTTTTTTTCCTCGGCCAAGACATGCCGGACGGGAACTTCTCGCAACTGAAGAAATCTGGGGACAAACATAAGGAGAATTTCTGGCGACTTTTCTATCATGCAGTCACGAATTACAGAGGGTGGGTCTTGGCATTAACTTACGGGTATTGCTTTGGGGTGGAATTGACTATGGACAATATAATTGCACAGTACTTTTACGATAGATTCAATGTGAATCTACACACTGCAGGAATCATCGCGGCCGGTTCTGGATTGGCGAATATAATTTCGAGACCAGCAGGAGGAATGATCTCAGATGCTATGGCGAAGAGGTTTGGGATGAGGGGTAGGCTTTGGACCTTGTGGGCAGTGCAGACTTTAGGAGGTACGTTTTGTATTATTCTCGGGCGAGTCAGCTCTTTAAGTGCTTCCATTGTTGTGCTGGTTGTGTTCTCTGTGTTTGTTCAAGCTTCATGTGGCCTTTCATTTGGGATTGTTCCTTTCGTCTCCCGAAGGTAAGTTTTCTTCAATCACCTTTAAATTTTATTCTCATTTCTCTCATGAAAATCCACCACTACTAGTATGATTGACCAATTTGTTTACCATTAAAGTGATAGTTGAGTTGGTTTCAACAGCTAAGCTTAAAATCTGCTACTCTTTTAATAGTCGCGTGTTCGAACCTGTTTGTGATGGTAATTGTGTAAACTATGTACTATTGAAAATGAATTAAATATCGCTTACACTTCAATGGAATGTGGTGACGAGCTCGCCCTTCCCAGCGTTGCGAGACCCACTATTTTTGTTGAGTAGGGGCCTATATAAATTTTTTCCAATTTTGTAAGAAACTTGGTAAAATTTCTTAAATTTGGTTGGGGAGGGAGGCAATATACTATATTTGATTGTAAATACCTGAAATCCTATGGTAGGTATATAAAATTTTGAGGGATGTAGCCCTTGCATGCCTCCCTTCAGTTCAATAATGCATACGTGCCTCCCTTCAGTTCAATAGTGCGTACCTAGTCAATAGTTATGGTTCAACCTCGTTCAACGGACACTATTTTATTTACTATTGCTTCCCTTCACATGTCTTATTGTTAAGGTCATTGGGAATAACATCTGGGATGACCGGAGCAGGTGGAAATGTAGGCGCAATTTTGACCCAACTAATATTCTTCAGGGGTTCCAGATTCAAAACAGAGACGGGTATTACTCTGATGGGTATCATGATTATATGCTGCACCCTCCCAATAGTCTTGATTTACTTTCCACAATGGGGCGGCATGTTTTGTGGTCCATCTTCTATAGGATCCACAGAAGAAGACTACTACATGACTGAATGGAGTTCAACGGAGAAAGAGAGAGGTTTCCACCAGGCAAGCTTGAAATTTGCTGATAACAGCAGAAGTGAAAGAGGTAGAAGGGAAGAGCCATAAGTCTGACTTAGCAGTTGAGAGCCCTATGAAGTTGCTTATTTGGGCAGAAGTTTGAACCTCACCTGTCTCATTCCTTTCTCCTTTGTCTTGTATCAAAAAATAAAACTAAATAAATAAAGAGATAGAAGGAAAGACTGCACCCACACCTCTAATGACACTCCACCAACAAATATCTGACTGTTTATTGAAAGCATGTGTAATTTGACAGGTTAATGAAAAACGCAATTTTAAACAATACCACTGGTGGCAAAATGCAAAATTTTGCTGATTCCTTGGTTTAGGACCTTAAATAAAAATAATTTTGTCTTTTTAGTAATATTTAGATCTTAATAGTTTTCTTTCTAGAAACCACAATTTCACCCATCTGTTCTAGCTTGATTCTTGAGTACTAAATTAGTGTTTTCTATTTCTGGTTTGATTTGAAATATTTTTTTAATTTCTTAATTTTTTCACAATTAGAGTTTTGTGTCTTTTCCTATATAAACAATGTAAGAGCTCTATTCAAAAGCAACTTTGAAGTAATTATATTGAGAGAATTTCCCTTTTTTTTAACAACTTCAGGTGTGAATTAACCGTCTTTTCTTATATAAACAATGTAAGAGTTTTAAAAAACTTTGAAGTAATTATGTTGAGAGAGTTCTCTTTTTTATTTTAACAACTTCGGGTGTGAATCAACTGTGTTGATGACTTTAGTCTCGTACTCTATCTAAAATAATAAATTAAAAAAGAAATGATTTCTAATATGCTTCCTTGCATCGCTGCCTATAGTCTCTACATCAGGTTCTAAGCCACTTTTGGAGATCCCTAAAGTTGTGTCAAGTAATATATGTTTCACTGGAATTTATAATTGCATGTCCAAGTGTCACGGGTTGCCACCCGTGGCATGTCGGGGACCGCGAGGGACCTTGGCGTGGGGCATGTTTGAGCATAATTGGCCGGTGGCATGGCAATCTCGTAATTTGTATTTTTCATATTTATTGGATTTATGAATTATGACTCCTCAAGGGGGTAGGATGTTTCTTCCTATCAGTTTGGAGATGGCTCAGAATACTACTATAAGAGGGGGCATGGTGTTGACTCTACCACCCCCTGGTGCTACCGAAAGGGCATTCAAGTGAGTCCTCCAAGGGAGTGGGTGAGACTTGGGGGCCGGCTGTGGCACGTGGCTGCAGTCCTCATGCTAGTCAAGGGGCTATATGGGCGGCATTGTGCCCGGTGGGACAAATGTTGGGCATTAGCGTCGAGGATGGGGTTGTGGCATTCGCACCCGCTACGCCATAATTATAAAGTGGTGGGGCTTATGTCCATGACGGATTGGACCTCGATGTGCACACTTGCATGCCGTGTGTCTCGTGTGCACTTGCGCATTGGGTTCACGCTTGTGCATACGGCTGCTTGGTTTGGCTAGCATTGGTGTCGTGGGGCACAATGTTGTGGGCTTATCAGTTGCTATTCGGTGGTGCCTTTCCTTGCGGGCAACCTTGACGCGGGGCGCTAAGAGCTTCAAGGATGGAAGCGTCGTGCCTAACAGGTGATGCTTGACTGACGCGCGCATGTCTAGTTGCACATGGCCATCTGGCTTGTGTTTCGAGAGGGACTGACACTAAGCACATTGCTTACCGTGTGTGCGCGCATTTGAGTATGGCGTTGCTATCGCCTATAGCTTGGGTTATCTTATGGCTTAAGCATCAGAGGTCCGAGCTTAAAGAGATATGCGGGGCATTACGGATGGATCCTGGACAAGCGCATAATCTTATGCATTGGTGTTTAAGTTTGGCGGGACTATTGCTTGGTGCATAGTGGCCTCACGGGTGTATTCTGCTGCGTATAATCATGGCGGATCACATTACTGTCACCGTGTGGTACTCGACTTGCCAGCCCGTGATACCAAGTCATAGGCGGGTTATGTTTGCGAGTTATTTAAAGAACAGTACAGAGAAATCTCTTCTATGTTCCGGTTGTTAGCTCAAGTCCCCTGCTGACAAAATATGTTTGTGAGGTGTGTAAAGAACAGTTCAGAGAAATATCCTCACTGTTTTGTTTGTTAGCACAAGTCCGCTGCTGACAAAAGACTATTTTTCACTTCGTATTCTTCGTCTTCTTTCTTTTGAATTGGTCGTATGCATTTGTACTTTGCGATCCATCTCTCATGTAGATTTATGAATATTCAGAACATTGGCATTAGCACAATCAAAACGAAGTTCTAGTCCCCAGCATCATTGTACATTTGGACATTTGTCTGCATGTGTATTATAGTTGTCAAAATTGTACTGTCAGCACGCCGATTTTGTTATTAGTACGGTACTGGTACAGGTGCAATATCGTATATCGTCTCGAATTCATCGCTATAAATATTATATATTTATAAAAAAAATATTTTACAAAATTCGGTATTACTCATAACAAATATTATTAATAATAAATTATTTTAACATAACATAAGAGTATTATTCGACCCAAATATATATTTAAAATTACTTAAAAGACATATTATTGTTTAGTATGTGTCAACACAAGTTCTAACATATATTTATTATCAAAATATAATTAAATTAAATTATTTTAAAATAAATTATATAAAATCCGATACTATACGATAAATTCGATATTAGTTAGTACCATCCGGTACTACCGGTATTGGCTGGTATTAATCGATATTGGTCGGTACTTTGACTGGTACAAAACTCACATTCATTAATACCATTTCATAGCCGGTACGATACGTACTGCTCGGTACTGACTAATACGGTACGAGATTGATAACTATGATTTATACATTTCTAGTTCCTAGCATCACTTACATTTTTTTTTATTTTTTATTTTTGATACAGGGTGTCTAGTCATTGAACCAACTATTTTCTCAAGTTTTGCAAGATCATTGTCTACACGAACTATGTAAACTTCATACATTGCATGAATGTTGACTAGTTATAAAGCTATGTTTGGTACAAGGGAATGGAATGGAATAGAATAATATTTCCACTTTTATTTCCATTCCTTTATTTGGTATTACTATTTGAAGTTGAAATGACTATTCTCACATTTTTTTAAAATGATCATTTTCTATTTTAAGAGTGAGAATGATCATTTCGTTCTTGCAAAAAAGAAGAACATAATACAAAACTTGGTAAAATTTTGTTGTCAAATTTCTTTAAAAAATAATAATAAAACATGTTTAGTAATTATTTTTTTAATTTTAAAAATTCTCACAATTACTGTTACTACTAACCACTACCATCCACTGCTAACCACAACCATCGGCTATCCATGGCCATCATCGCCCTACGATCACCACCACAGCACAACACTCACCACCACTACACGCCATTGCTACCAACCACCACCACCCACCACCAATAGCCGTCGCCACAACCACCACCACCACCACCACCACCACCAACGCCGCAATCATCATCACAAAACTCAATAATATTTAATAAATAATATATAATACTTATAATATAATGTATATAACATAATATTAAAATTTTATATTATACACTAAAATTTCATTTTATTCTAGTATTGTTCATTAGACTTACCAAATAAAGCAATAAGAATGACCATTTCATTCTCATTCTATTCATTTTCATTCTCTTATACCAAATATAGCCTAAAGGGTTTGAAGATGGATTGAACTTGAGACCTAACTTAGAATGAGGATGTCAACTGTTCAACCCTAGCATCATTGAGATTAGAACTATTAAAAAGCATGGAAAAATGCTATTATTACAAAAAAAATTTATAAATTTATATACAAAATAATGTGTCTTAATGAGAACCTTTCACTTTATTAAGATTTGATCTCTCCGTTTTGTATGAATTTTAGTATTTTCCTATTTTGTATGAAAGCCTTCGTTGCTGTCTTTGTATTTGGTTTTAAGTGTTTTGTGTGCTTAAAAACTTTATTCAACTTCTAATCTTTCAACGCTTAATAGCCAAAACCAAAACTTTAAATAATACAGGTCCAAGTTTGCAAAATGTTTTCTTTCTTTTTTTCCTATTTTTTCAAAAAAAGGGAGTCGGACCTCTGGTTAGATGGAATTTGGACTCTCGATCTTCGCGGATCAAAACACATTCTTGACCCGCGTTTGTTATTTAAAACAGAAACCTATTTTGAGCAGTTAATGGATCTGATTTTGTCTTTATTTTTTTGGGAAAGTAAGAAATTTTATTTCAAAAAATAGGATAATGTTATACAACTAGAAAATTCATACAAATTTTTTTTATAAAAATGATGTAAATGAATAAAAGCTTGTTGCCAATCATGATAGCTTATAAAAATGACTTTGCAACATTATTTTGGTCAAATGTTTTGTATATATTTTTTGAAAGAATAACATTTTTTTAAAATTCTTTATTTATAAATTTCAAGCCTTCATATAATCTGAACATTAATTTTCAGTGACCATAGTAGTAATGGCCCAAGTTCGAAGTTGGAACCATTTTCTATGGTCCATGAAGACTATGGCCCATGAAGACAAGAAAGACCAGTTGATCAAGTCTTTGTTGAACTGTGAGAGTTTATGTGCTCTTCTCCAAAGAAGAGTTTATGAAGTTCTATCCGTGAGATGATTTGAACTGTTGGAGTTTATGAACTGTCTACCAAATCTCTCTCTCTCTCTCTCTCTTTCTCTCTCTCTCTCTCTCTGCCACATTCACATTTCGCATTTGTCATGCAGGAAGCTAACGACTCTTCTGTAAAGAATCAGGCAGTTGGGTTAGAGGAAGGCTGTTAAGCCTGTTAGGGATTTTCCTAAAAATAATTGCCTAATGTTAAGGATAGCATTTTCGTAAACATAATTGGCAAACGTTAAGGTCATTGAGCACCTAAGTCTTGAACTATGGGCACAAAGAGGTGACATGAGCCGTCTATACTGCAGCTCTGGTGGGAGGGAATTTGCCTGAGATAATATGTTTGTCCGTATATTTCACTTTACAAAGATTCCCGGTTCGACCAACCATTCATGTGAGATATAATATAAAATATAAATAAACGCTACAGAATTAAAAAATCTATACATAACTTTATACAAAATGATTTGATTAAATAAGAGCCTTCAGTTGAAAAAAAAAAACACTTGATAGCTCTTAATTTTGAAAATGTCATTGTCATAGCATTCTAATTAAATTTTTTCATACAGATTTCTATAAAGAACAACATTTCTCATAAGACATATATATACGTTTTTTTGCTTAGCTCATAAAAACATATTCATGTAGTGCTAATTCTTCCCTAGTTAAACTTGATGTGCAGGTGGAATATATGCTTAACTCTCCTCCATTATCTATCAAATCAGGTTCTTCAAAGCGTTAAAAGTTTCAACATGTCGGCTATATGGGAGAGAGAATCATTAATCATGGACAGAGAGTTCTCAAATGTAGAATGATAACTCCATAAGAAGGCCATGATGAAAACAGACATTATGTAGCTTAATGGCCCTTCAGTAGTACTAGGAAGTTTCAGTGCTACTAGGAAGTGTCCTTCAGACACCACTCAACCCTACTCCTCATAATACATTTATACAGTTGCTTTCAAGCTCCAAATCACAGCCTAGTTATGTCAAATTGCCTTTATACATATAGTAAAATGAATAATTCTCATTCAACCAATATTCTGTATAAAATTTTTATACATAATGATCTGGTTTGATGATGACTTTAAATTACAAAAGTGTTATTGTCACATCTTTTAAATTGAATTTTTTGTATAGATTTTTCTAAAAAATAGCATTTCTCATAAAACACACACACACACATATATATATTAGCCGAGTTCCTAAAACATGTTTATGTTGTGCTAATACTTCCTTAGTTATGGGAACTCTCTTTGAAGTTTTTTGATGTCAAAGGCCTAAAATTGTAATTGAAAATTGAAACACACAAAGGCACCATGATTTAGGTGCGGTCATTTCAGTGGAATATGTGCTTAATTCTCTTTCATTTTCTATCAAATCAGGTTCTTCAAAGAGTAAAAAAGTTTCAACATGTCGCCCATATTGGGGAGAGAATCATTCCTGGACGACCGAGGATTCTCAAATGTAGAATGATAACTCCATAAGAAGACCACGATGAAAAGAGCCTTTGAAACATGAACAGAGATAGAGCTGTCACTATATCACTGAATGCTAATGGAATTTGCCATTATATATATGTAGCATAATGGCCTTTCAGTGGTATTAGGAAGTAGGAAGTGTGCCCGTAGGCTCTTCAGTGCTACTAGGAAGTGTGATTCAGACCAAATTACCACCCAACTCCTCAAGTTATAGTTGCTTTCAAGCTCCAAATCATAGCTTATGTCAAATTGCCTCCATATATATACACTATAGTTTGGGTGCCTCTCAGCACAATCAACTCAAAGAATTGCATTCCTATATGCACCTCTGAAGGTAATGATCAACTCGCATGTGATTATTATTGCTATCTTTGGAAGTCGGATTCATCAAGAGAAAAGTAAAAGAAAAGACAAATATGGCAGAAAAGAGCACAAAAATAGGGAGAATTTTTGTTTTCTTTTTTTTCACTTCTTTCTTTTTCTTTTTCTTTTTCTTTTTCTTTCCATCATCAAATCTTTGATCCATACACAACATATGTGTTTATCTTAATTCGCTAATTGTTTTTTTTTTTTTTTGACTCTGAACAAGTAGAATCTTTGTCACAGCATTGCAATATTTGGAAAGCCTCTCTACGGAATTGAAGCATTAGTCATCTTAGAAATTTGATTATGCTATGTTTGGAACTAGATTTATCAAGAGAAAAGAAAAAAAAAAAAGTGAGAAAAGAGACATCGCAAAATTTGATCTAAATTCTCGATCCAAAGTTCCTAACACAGCCTAAAGGTTAATGACATCCGATTAGAACCCATATTTTCAAACTGAGGGATGATTAATGCGGCCCATAGTCCTAAAGTTCAGCTGGAAAAATTAGACAAGAAGGGAACGATTGGTGCTAGGTAGTTGACTGAATTATGTTTTCACACTCTCTGAGCAATTCCCAAAAACTGGAAAAGAGTAAAACTAGCTAGTTAGGTCTTGAGAGAGTCCAGATATAGCACTTAATAGCCCCATTAATTGCATGGAAAATTCAGGTTAATGGTCTTGAATAACATGTGCATTTGAGTTCCTTAGCTGGTTAAGCAGCTGCTTTGAACTCCTTAACCAATACATGTATGTGCTGCAGAAGTAAACACCAAGTTGCTTTGTAGACCATCTGAACTAAGCGATTGGTTGAGGGCTGAGTTGTTGAAGAAAGCAAGATATGTATGTAATGTAAAACGCATCTTTTTTGTTTGACTTGGAAGGGCAAGTCCTGCTGTGCCACTTGGCACGAATACATATTGATTTGGTCATTCCAAGCATGAATAAAACAAAGAAGAATGAATTAAATTAATTTTTAACAAGATTCGGGAAGATTCTTTAGGTGGTATTGAATATTCCTGCAGCCAGTTGGCATCTGAATACATCGAATCGTCCACGTGTAAATGACCAAACCACCCATTATGTTATCATTGCTTTTCTCCAAAAACAATACAGAAATCAGCAAATTAATGAAGGATCCAGGAGGATACACACGTCATTTTACCTTTAAAATGAAAAAACAAGAGGATCTATTACCAGGTCAAGATGCTGTTCCCTTGGATTTAGGGCAAGCTCTCCAAAGTCCAAAGTCAATCCTTGGAAACAAGTAGCTCATTACATCCCTTTCCTTCTGCACAGGGAAGTTTGAAATTCAACCACTTGGCATTAAAAATCAAACTTCATAAAGCAATCACCTCCAAACAACTCCCTATCACGTGTTTGAATTCCCATCTCTCCTCTCGGCTCTTTCCCATTTGTGAAGATACAATAGAGACACGAGACTTGGCGGAAACGTAGAGTTTTTATCTCTTGAGACATGAGACTCGGCGGAAATGTAAAGTTTTGATCTCTTGCAATTAACTTCTCCTTTCTAACCCACCAAAGGCCATTGGAGCTGCTAAATCACAATCCTCCAAGTCACAGCTTTTGGAAGACAAAACAATCGTGGAAATTTCACTATCTTACAACCTTCAAAAGGCAGCTATTTCCTATATTCAGCAAGTGATCTGCCGTTTTTCTCTTACAGCACTTGTACAAAAAAATTCTCGCTTGATGGAAGAAAGAGCGGCGTAAAGGTCGATACCTTATCTTTATAAGTCAACCCACAAGGGTCACTGTTTTCATCTCCTTTTTCTGCACAGGAGGAGGAGAGAGAGAGAGAGAGAGAGAGAGCAATTCAGAGCTTATAGACTCTGATTCTCTCAAGTTTCTAACCTTATTCTTCTAGTTTGATCCTCTTCACCCCAAACCCAAATACACAAATATGGAGAAGCCTCAAACAGAAACGGATTTGGACCGTCCGAAGTTTGCTCTTCCGGTGGACTCCGAACACAAGGCAACTGTATTCAAACTGTTCTCGGTGGCAGCGCCTCACATGCGGGCTTTTCATCTGTCCTGGTTTTCCTTCTTCTGTTGTTTCGTGTCGGCTTTTGCTTTTCCACCCCTCCTGCCCATAGTTCGCGACAACCTTAACCTCACCGCCACCGACATTGGGAATGCGGGAATCGCAGCAGTTTCCGGCGCAGTCTTTGCCCGAATTGCCATGGGGACTGCCTGCGACCTGTTCGGCCCCCGTCTCGCCTCTGCCTCGCTCATCCTCATCACTACCCCTGCAGTTTACTGCAGTTCCATTGCCAACTCTGCTATCTCCTTCCTCCTCTTACGTTTCTTCACAGGCTTCGCTCTTGCCACTTTCGTCTCTACCCAATTCTGGATGAGCTCCATGTTCTCTGCACGAGTTGTCGGCACTGCCAACGGCGTTGCTGGCGGCTGGGGCAACCTTGGCGGCGGCGCAACGCAGCTTATCATGCCCCTGGTTTTCTCTGCCATCCACGACGCCGGTGCAGTTAAATTCACGGCATGGCGGATTGCGTTTTTCATTCCTGGCCTGATGCAAACCTTATCGGCCTTCGCCGTTTTTTTCCTCGGCCAAGACATGCCGGACGGGAACTTCTCACAGCTGAAGATATCTGGGGAAAAACACAAAGATAATTTCTCGCAGGTTTTCTATCATGCAGTCAGGAATTACAGAGGGTGGATCTTGCTATTAACTTATGGGTTTTGCTTTGGGGTGGAATTGACGATTGACAATATAATTGCACAGTACTTTTACGATAGATTCAATGTGAATCTCCACACTGCAGGAATCATCGCAGCCAGTTCTGGATTAGCAAATTTATTTTCAAGGCCAGCAGGAGGGATTATCTCAGATGCTATGGCGAAGAGGTTTGGGATGAGGGGTAGGATTTGGACCCTGTGGATAGTGCAGACTTTGGGAGGTTTGTTCTGCATCATGCTTGGGCGAGTCGGTTCTTTAAGTGCCTCCATTGCTGTTCTGGTTGTGTTCTCTGTTTTTGTTCAAGTTGCTTGTGGCCTTACGTTTGGGATTGTTCCCTTCGTCTCCCGAAGGTAAGTTTTCTGCAATCACTTCACATTCTATTCTCATGAAAAAAACCCACCATTACTTACAGCTATCTCTACATGTCTCATTATCTTCAGGTC
Organism: Euryodendron excelsum; assembly: GCA_033060915.1. Classification (NCBI taxonomy): domain Eukaryota; kingdom Viridiplantae; phylum Streptophyta; class Magnoliopsida; order Ericales; family Pentaphylacaceae; genus Euryodendron; species Euryodendron excelsum. The sequence continues at coordinate 13,286,067 of CM065378.1, read as the reverse complement.
TTTGGGAATAATCTCCGGGATGACCGGAGGCGGTGGAAATGTAGGGGCAGTTTTGACGCAAGTAATATTCTTCAGAGGATCAAGGTACAAAACAGAGACAGGCATAACTCTGATGGGTATCATGATTATATGCTGCACCCTCCCAATACTCTTTATATACTTTCCGCAATGGGGTGGCATGTTTTGTGGCCCATCATCTAAAGGATCCACAGAAGAAGACTACTACATGGCCGAATGGAGTTCGAGAGAGAAAGAGAAAGGTTTCCACCAGGCGAGCTTGAAATTTGCTAATAACAGCAGAAGCACTGAAAGAGGTAGAAGGGTAGATTCAGCACCCACATCCTCTGATGAGACTCCTCCACCTGCACACGTCTGACTGACTGACTGCACCTTAAAGTTGTTTTTAAGTAATCCATGTTTCACAGGATCTTGTATTTGTATGTTCAAGTCACAGCCTAGTTGAGTTTGTGAGGTGTGCAAAGAACAGTGCAGAGAAATCTCCTCTGTTCTGTTTATACAGCTTTATAAATTTACAGAATGTTGAGATTAGTACAATCATAATGAATTTCTAGTTCCTAGTCAACATATTCCCTTTTTTTTTTTTTATTCAAGGTAAAGACACGCACCAAATAAGCAACCCACAATCGATAAGGTATAGATTCCACAATTTCAAGCAACACGTGCTCAAGCCAAAGACACACACACACTAAACAAGCAACCTACAATAGACCAGGTACAGAGTCCATAATCCCAAGCAACCCGTCAAAAACAAATTGATTGGGAAGAGATTAAGTACCACAACCTACTAGAGGTTATTAGTCGATGTGGGACAAATCAAGCACACACATGGACTTTTTCTTTTATTCAAGGCAAAGACATACACACACACCAAGCAAGTAACCCACAATCGACAAGGTCCAGAGTCCACAATCTCAAGCAACCCGTCAAAAACAAGTTGCTTGGGAAAAGGCTAAGTACATAATCAATAATCCCTTTTGCATATGATATATTTATGCACATGTAATTGGATGAGAATCATTCACTTAAAAACATAACATTTATCATGATTACTTTTATTTATAAAAATGTCACTGTTACATTATTTTAATAGGATTTATCATATAAGTTTTTTAAAAGGATAAGATTTTCCTTCGCTGTGTTTAAATCAAGGATTTAGTGATGAAAAATAAAAATAAAAGAAAAATGCGAGAGAAAAGACAATAAAAATAGTATTATTTCATTTGTTCTCTTTTTTTTTACCTTTTTCTTTGTTTTTGCTTTTCTTTTGATAAATTCTTGTTCCAAAAAAAGTATTAAAAAAAAGAACAAAATCAAGGGCATAAGGAAGTTGGGAATCAAAGCAATTACACCCTCCATTGGGTCTAAAAATTGACAACCCACCAAGTTCTGTTTGGACATGAAGTTGGCTCTAACTCAATTCAAACTAATCTATGCACGCTCCTATGGATTTGCTCCTATGTGACAAATAACCCTTTCACTATATTTTTTCACCAAAGGCCTGCCACCTACAAATGCCTTAAGAAAATCGTGGTTCACATGAATCAAATACCTATTTATGTTGGTGTAATGCCATTACTATAAAATTTATAGACATAAATTTTATACAGAATAATGTGACTTGTGATACTCATTCCTTGAAAAACAAGAAGTTTATTACTGTTTTTTATAATTTTAAAAATACTACTACCCTATCCTTGTGTACAAGCATTTTGTGTAAAAATTCCTGACGTTTACCACTTTCCTTTTATGTTAGAAGATGCCATTAATCTTTCCGAAGCATCCAAAAAAAAGAAACAAGGAATATGCCATTATTAAGGTGGATTACTTTGGGTAAGTATACGTAAATACAGATAAGACAGATACCTATTGTGGATGCTTTAATTGTTATTTTGAGTAATTAATGGACTGATATTTGTCTTCCTCTTTTTTTTTTTTTTTTGGTAATAAAAGTAATACCAACATATAATATTTTACAATGACGCTCATCAGTCATTATCAACTGCACACATCTATCTAGAGAGAGACACAAAAACACACATATAACAATGATATATTTGTAATTAAAAATTATTATGATGAACATTTTGTTTTAAAATAAATGACTTTCACATTTAATCAAATTATTCTGACCAAAAATTTTGTATGAAATTTTTAATTGCATAATATTACCCAAAAAAAAAAAAAAATTCCAATGCTCGCGAAATGAACAACATGCCACAAACATCTCTATTGTGAGATGTGGCAGCTTGTTCATGTGCCTAGTTTCTCGAGCAGTGGTTAACTTTTAGCTCATGAATGAGTATATGCGAAAATTAAAATGCAGGACATGGGAAGACTTAGAAATCAAAATTCAGGAATTTTTTTCTTAGATTGTGATTCAGAATCCATAGTTGTACTATTCAAGTATACAAATTAGTCGAAGTGTGTATAAACCAACTCAAGCACCTGACTAGCGTATCTAAATTGTTGAGTACTAAATGTGATGCATTTAGTAGAAATCAATAATACATTCCCAATACGTGACACCCATATTTTCAGATCATGACTAAATCACAATTTCAAAAAACTTCCTTTAGTTTTAATTTCAAGCATCTGAATAACATGAAGCTTAATTCTCCTATGAGCGGTGCTACATAGCACGGCAAAGTTTACCACATGCTTCCACCGGCTCACGTGGCAATTAACCATGGCTATGTTTGGCCTTGAGAAGGAAACTCCCATGGAAGGATATATGAGAAAAAAAAGTACGTAGAAAAATAATAAAGTTTATTTCACCTAAATTTGTTTTTCCCTCTCCTTCTCCTCTATGAATGTGAGCGTTCTAGGACTAGTGTAACTCTCATAGCGCCTGAATATTGAAGGATTTCTATAATCCAAAATCCAGATAACACCCACCATGACTCCTCTCACTCTCTCTCTGTTGTGACTCACGAAACGTTCGATCAATCAATATAAATAATATAACCCTCCCACTTGGAAATTTTCAATCTAAATCAAACAATTTGAGAACCCAAAGATATTGCTTGTTATCATCCAAACATGAAAGCTTTCGTGTGGGTGTGTTAAAATTTTTTGTAGATTCCTTATTTTCTTTTCAATCAAGACAAAACTTAAAGAAAATTTTACTGGTAAAGGAGATGAAATTACTTCCAAAAATGCAAACCAAACTGCAAAAAAAAAATTCAAATCGAGGCATGTATGGGAATCAAATTAAGCTTTTTTCAATGGTGTCTTTAAATTCTGAAGCAATGGAGATGACGATTTTTGGGTCGGGTAATCGGAAAGTGCATTGAATGCTTCGGCCTCCCTCCTTGCTCTGTTGTGGGCCCATCTCAAACTCAAGCTGGACTTAGGCTCGTGGGCTTGGGCTGCCCATGGGCCAGTTTGCATCCCTTAGTTAGAGTCCATCTACCGTTACATACCATCAAATTTTCTACTAGTTACGTGAATATCAGGAGATTTATTTATTTTTTTCTAGACTAAATAAATGAACCATTTTAAAGAAAATCACGATTCAACTTTATTAGGATTTAAGCACAATTTAGAGTGATGATTTCAAGCTTGAGCAGCTAGGTCAGGATAAGGCCTGTAACACTAGTGAAAGAAATGCACAAAGCTCCCAGTCATTTAAGCTGCTAAAAGGGGCCTAGGTCCAAGGCCATACCGTAGGAGTTTACAGCTCCTTTAGAGTAGTCAATAGCTAAGGAGCTATAAACAATAGGTTTTTTTTTAGCTGCTGCTTGCTCTTCTACGATAGAGAGCTGTCTCCAATGACAATACAATTTCTTTTCCTGTTCTAGCGCATCTCCTGCCCAATCTGCATCGGACTCTCCTGTCATTTGAAGGGAACGGGAAGAGTTCAAACGTGTGTGTGTATATATATATTATATTATATTAGTAGTCATTAAGGTTATAGCAGTAATTAAGGTGCTAAACAATGGGGGCTTTTTTTAGTGATAGTATACATACAAGGAGTCTATAACTCCTTATATCCAAGCTAAAACCATAAGGCTACGTTTGTTTTGAGGGATGGGATTAGGGGATAAGCAACACTATGAGATAATAGATGAGATTACATATATCCTAAAATTAAATTTATATGATTAGATTGAAGGAGAGAGGAAAAATTAGGACCCTGTTGTATGGTATATATATACCTCACGACTTCATGGTATTAGCAGTCCGACCGAACTAGCATTTTTTCAGTCCCTGACAAGAAATATACGGGATCCACCAGATTGACAATCCAATCCCACCCTGACATCCCTAACCGTCGTAATCTTAGACCATTGCACCATTTCGTGAGAGAAAGAGCGGTCAAGGTCTCTAACTACTACATGATGAATGATGAATGGAAAAGTCAGCTTATGCTGCTCTTAAGCTAAAAAAAATCACACGTTATTGACTTTGGTGTCTAACGTTGACCATCACTAAGTTTAGAGTCATCATAATGGAGGAATATGAATTAAAATTAACGCATTCCCAGTCATCTTTCTACCAAAATTGTATTGATCATCAAGATATCAACACATCGCTGGTCTAAATTTTTTGCAGTCTAACCAGAGTTTACTGGCTAATGTAATAACAACTACCAGATCTAAAAATTAGTGTTTTGAAGACTAAAAAATGGTCTGCGGCTGAGATTTGCATGGCACGGATACGGTGAACATATCTTGTACAATAGTAGCGGTTCCCGTGTAATATACCCTAGAGGGTTGGCACATACGATGCATGTGAAATTTTCAATTATTGCCAGAGATAGCAATCATTATGATAGATTAAATCACCGAAAATGATAGTTGTAGAATAAACTACAAGTTTGTGAAAGCTTTAATCGGACTTACCTCTTGAAGCATGATCCGAAAATAAACCCGAAAGTCTTGAACTGAAAGTGTTTCACGTGAATCCTGCATATGCTGTTGATCTATCCATGGTGGAGCGCAATCAAATCTCTTTAAACTCAAGTGTCTGTTTATCACAGATATACAGATCTCTAGAGAAGTTATAACTTCTCTTAGTGGTCCGCTACAGAGAGGAGTTATAATTTTTCTCTTACTGGTCTACTACCAAGAGAAATGGACCGTTGTCATAACCATCTCTTATGGGCCTTGGGTTGGGCATTGGCTATGGGTGATTGAACCGGCCCGTATACTAACAATAATTGTGATGGTCAATTGAATTACTCAAAATGATCTTATTAATATTAACAATGAATAGGAAAGACATAATTTAAAATTTATAAATAATTGTAATAATTATCTGAAATAACTTTATCTAACTCTAAATACACCAATTAAAATTCTATCTTTATATACTAGAATAAATATTGGGGTCAAGTCTTTAACGACTTTGTTGAATTGTGAGTTTACGAGCTCTTCAATGTCCAAGGAAGAGTTTACGAACTGTATCCGTTGTCAGATGGTTTGATACTAAATTGGTTTCGAAAGATTAGGAGCCGTGGTGCTTGGTCCATCCTTTTGTTTCCACTGACACGTTATATGCTTCCACTCTTTGCCAACAATAAACAAACAAAAATCAAAGAAGATGATGACTTTTCAAGACGTCCCATTGTCCCAACTATCATACAAACCCCCTCACATCACTCCATTCTCGGTTCTGTTTTTCTCACCCCCTTTCATTCATATTTCACCTTGGGTTCTCAATAGCCATCATTTTCCTGCAAGGGTCCTCTCTCTCTCTCTCTCTCTCTCTCCACAAAATCTAAAGAAAGTATTTTTGGAAAACTACGTACGACTCAAATCATTCCTTCCTATATTATTTATTCTACTAAAAACACTTTACCATTTAACTATTCGGCACTTCACATTTTGCATTTTTTAAGAATGAAGCTAACGATTCGTTTGTACCAAAAAAAAAAGAAAAAAGAAAAGAAAAAAAAAAAAAAAGAAAGAACTGTACGTGTTTATAGAGATATATGTCTGTCATTGTATGCATACAACATATAAGATTATTTGAGTTTATGTATTTATAAACTTAACAAAAAAAAAAAGGAGTAATAGGTCTGGTCAGTGGTTGAGTCCTATAAACCTACTCAATTGGGTAGAAGTTCTTCAAACCCCATCACCACGTTACTTTTTCCCATTTGCCTTGTATAAAATAAATAAATAAAAAAAAAAACTAGACAAAGAAAAGCTTATATGACCTTCCAATATATTTTTCAACCTTCTTGTTCTAGCGGATCTTAAACTTCGTCCAAAACAATGCAAAATGCAATATTATTACCATATAATATATTGATAAAAAAATACATTGCTTTATTTTATAGCATAATTATATCTTATATGTAAAAAAGAATATATTGCATTGAATAATTTGTTGTATATACAACGAGTCTATTTATATTACAAGAAAGAAGAGAAAAAAATTTATTCTAATTGATGTGAGATATACAAATTCAACATTAATAAGAAGATAAACATATACACTAACAATAACAATATTCATGATTTTTTAAGTACAAACCTCTCGACAAATAGAAAACTAAATTATAAATTGTCAAAATAATCGTTATCAAAAAATTTTTTTTGAAAACAATCCTCTTAATAAAAAATTTTATTATATCAAAAGATGTGCTGATCTTAACCAATTCTAAAGCAGAGACAATTATATATATATGACACCTAATTATAATTTGTCATATTGATAAATCGATGTAATACTCGTCCTAAATACTAAAATTAAAGGTAGTGACAGCGGTGCGAGGATGGGGAATGATCTCCGAAAGCAGGCTCACAACAGTTGCCAGTAACGGGCAACGTAGCTGACCTTTCCTTGCCAGGAGTCAATCCTTGATTGGTCGAACATTCAACATCATAACCGACTTCGATGCACCGTCGTTTTTTCAGACATGACCTCAGTGCCGTACGCGATATTAACGACAGTAATATCCTTTGACTTCCAAATTTCGCAGCCAAAAAGCAATGCTAAACAAAATCCTAATGCCCTTCTTCTACGAAAGACCACCCTATAAATATTCTACACGTGTCAACGATGCTCCTTCCCCTATCACCCTATTGTCTCTCTTTCTTCTCCCACAACTTCTTGGTGGCTAGATGATAACGTCTCCGGTGGAGCCCTCCCATTTCTCACTCAGTTTCCCCATTGACAAACCAGTCTTCTTCAATCGAAATCTCTCTTCAGCTTCACATCCTTCTCAATCACGTAAATACATAATTATAATCATTTGATTGTTCATTAAATTCTCGCTCATCCCAAACAACCCAGTAACCCTTCTCTCTCAAAATCCTCTCCAGTTTTGTAAAATGGCTTTTGCGGTAGTATCTGTTCTATTGTTATTTCTTATATTCTTAAGCTTTTGTATGGAGCAATCTCTTTCAGATCCGAGAGCTACAGAGGCAGCTCTTATATGTAGAAACACCAGCGCATCGCCGTCCGATCGACAAGTTTTTGTAGCAAACTTCTTAGCGGCCCTGGACGCCGTGACCCCTTCTGGTCGCCGGCCAGAATTACGGCGGCGTGGTCAATGGGTCTGGCAATACAACAGTGTATGCATTCGGATAAGGCCTGTAATACTAGTGAAAGAAATGCGCAAAGCTCCAAGTCATTTAAGGTGCTAAAAGGGGCCTAAGGTCCAAGGCCATACAGTAGGAGTTTACAGCTCCTTTTAGAGTAGTCAATAGCTAAGGAGCTGTAAACAATAGGTTTTTTTTTAGCTGCTGCTTGCTCTTCTACGATATAGAGCTGTCTCCAATGACAATACAATTTCTTTTCCTGTCTAGCGCATCTCCTGCCCAATCTGCATCGGACTCTCCTGTCATTTGAAGGGAACGGGAAGAGTTCAAACGCGTGTGTGTATATATATTATATTAGTAGTCATTAAGGCTATAGCAGTCATTAAGGTGCTAAACAATGGGGTTTTTTTTAGTGATAGTATACGTATAAGGAGTCTATAACTCCTTGTATCCAAGCTAAAACCATAAGTCCACGTTTGTTTTGAGGGATGGAATTAGGGCATAAGCAACACTATGAGATAATAGATGGGATTACATATTTCTCAAAATTAAATTTAAGATGATTAGATTGAAGGAGATAGAAACTTTAGGACCCTCTTGTATGGTATATGTATAACTTATGACTTTATAGTATTACCAGTCAAGGCTGGCGATTCGTTAAGCAAACAAAGTAATCATTTTAAATTTTAAATATTCTAAATTTAAATAAAAAAAAACTCACCAAAAAATATATATAAAAAATCTCAAGCTAAATGAGAAAAAAAAACTTCAATCGGGTGGCATGTAAGTTGATATATTGAAGTATTACACAGTTATCCCCCTCAAACTTTTGTCCTTATTTCTGATGGAGTGGCCCCCATAACTATGACACATAATATATATAAAAAATCTCAAGCTAAATGAGAAAAAAAAACTTCAATCGGGTGGCATGTAAGTTGATATATTGAAGTATTACACAGTTATCCCCCTCAAACTTTTGTCCTTATTTCTGATGGAGTGGCCCCCATAACTATGACACATAATATATATAAAAAATCTCAAGCTAAATGAGAAAAAAAAACTTCAATCGGGTGGCATGTAAGTTGATATATTGAAGTATTACACAGTTATCCCCCTCAAACTTTTGTCCTTATTTCTGATGGAGTGGCCCCCATAACTATGACACATAGACATATATGCGGCTGGTTTTTTTTCCAACTTCGTTTATATAATATATTTACACCCAACCCAATACATCACAACTAAAGTTTGAAGTGCCAAAAGATGGACAATGACTCTTGACTTTCTCTACCACTACTAACTATTCTTTTGCTTCAATTTCTCAGCAATCAAAAACCCTTTTTTTCTGAAAAATTATTTAATTTCTGGACAAACAAGTAGAAAGTAAAGGGATTAGAGAAATACCAATGAAGGAGGAGAGTGACAAACTTCGTTTTTGAGCTTTGATTTGGTGTCTTGATTGGTAAGAAGCTTTTTCTTTTTCTTTTTTTCAACTGCAAGTGAAGTCGACTTTTTTTATTTTTATTTTTTATGAGATCGTTGGAAATAGTCTTTTGAAATGTGTGGCGTTCTAAACCAATAAAATCTTTTTTTGTTTTTGGTTTGTGAAATCGTTGTAACTAGTCACTAGTGTTTTAAAATGTTTAGAGTTCTAAATCGTAGCTGATGCTAGTGTTTAGTGATTGACTTCCTTTTTGTATGCATTTTGTATTTATCTGTTTGGATATATGATTATGATTTTTTATTTATCTTTCAATGAGTTGTTATTGATAAATTTATATGACGATAAATCATAGTTGATGCTAGTGTTTACTGGATTCTGGTTTATTTACAACTTTGAATGTTTGTCAATTACTTATCGGCATCTATAACTTTCATAGTTTGACAGAAATAAATCATGTTCTATTATTCTATACTTTTAGTATTTTTATATTCCAAACTTGTATTGTATTTTTTTATAGATAGTATTCTTTTTATTAGTAAATAATTTTAATTATAAATAAGAAATATGTCTACTAGAAAATACGAATCTAGTTATGCAAAACTTAAAAAAAGAGAAAAGTAGAAAATCTAATTCAATCTCAGAATGGAGCATTGAAAATTTTGTAGTAATAGTAAAAAAACAACAAAAGATTTATGTGAAAATTCCATAAATGAATAATTAAATGATTCCAAAGAGTTAAAAGACAATGAAATAATACTTAATGAAAATATTAATCAAACAAATGATCACATTCCCACAAACATTTATGATCCAAGTCAATTGAAGAATATTGATACAAAATTGAGAGATTTATTAGTAGAAAAAGGTTCAATTAGAAATGATGACATAAATTTCCACAAAAAATGAACTTTCAAGACACTTTAATACTTCATATTGTCTTCGAAAATTACCAAATGGAGAAAAGTATGGTAGGAAATGGCTAGTGTAATCAAAAGATTTAGATAGTGTATTTTGTTTTTGTTGTAAATTGTTTAATTTAAATACTAGTACAATTAAACTAGCTACTGAAGGAACTAGAGATTGGAGAATTCTTGCTGTTAAACTTAAAAGTCATGAAACAACTAATGAGCACATCACTAATATGAATGATTGGATTGACCTCAAAATAAGATTGTCAAAAAATAAAACAATTGATAAAAATATCCAAGAACAAATTAATAGGGAAAAAATCATTGGAAAAAAGTATTATTAAGAATTATTGCCATCGTAAAAAATGTTGGTAAAAATATCTTGGCATTTCAAGAACAAAATGAAAAGATCTATCAAGAAAGTAACGAAAATTTTTCAAGTCTAATTGAAATGATTGCAGAATTTAATCCAATAATACAAGAACATATTTGACGTATTCAACATAATGGACTTTATAATCATTATCTTGGACATAATATACAAAAATGAATTGATAAATTTGTTAGCAAATGAAATTAGAAGCAAAATTATCAAAACAATTAAAGAAGCAAAATATTTTTCAATAATACTTGATTGCACCCTTGATGCAAGTTATCAAGAACAAATGACTCTCATATTACGATGCATGGATGTTACAATATGTCCAATAAAAATAGAAGAATATTTTATAGAATTTCTAAAAGTGGATGATACCACTGGAAAGGGTCTTTTTAACACAATTATAGATATTATAAAAAAATTTAGAACTTGATATTAATGATATACGAGGACAAAGATATGATAATGGATCTAATATGAAATGAAAACAACAAGGGGTACAGAAAAGACTACTTAATATAAATCTTAAAGCATTTTACACAGCATGTGCTTGCTATAATTTAAACTTAATATAAATCTTAAAGCATTTTACACACCATGTGCTTGCTATAATTTAAACCTAGTACTTTGCAAAATGGTCTTGTTCTAAAGCTATGTTTTTTTTTTTTTTGGAGTAGTTCAACACATATATTTATTATTTTCTTCTTTTACAAAGCGTTGAAAAATTTTACAAGATAATGTACCAAGTTTAACAGTAAAGTCATTGTCACAAACAAGTTGGGAAAGTCACATTGAAAGTGTTAAAGTAATAAAATTTCAAACTTCACAAATAAGAGATGCTTTATTACAATTAGCTAAAACAAGTGAAGATCCTAAAACAAGAAGTGAAGCTAGTTGTTTAGCAACATATGAAATTGAAAATTTTGAGTTCTTGTTGGGAATGACTATTTGGTATGATATATTATTTGCTATAAATTCTGTTAGTAAACATTTACAATCAAAAGACATGTGTATTGATGTTGCAATAGATCAATTAAAAGATCTCATTTCTTTTTTTTTTTTAAATATAGAGAAAATGGATTTACATTTGCTATGATTTCCTCCAAAGAGATTGCAACTGTAATAGAAATAAAACTTATATTTCGTGAAAAATGTATAATTCATAGAAAAAAAACAGTTTGATGAGAAAGCTAATGACAAGACAATCCAATTTGCAAAAGAATCTTTTAGAATAAATTATTTCTTATATATAGTAGATCAAGCAATTTCTTCATTTCAAAATAGATTTGAACAATTTCAAATATATGACAATATTTTTGGTTTTCTATTTAATTTAAAAAAATTAAAATCATTAGAGGATGATAGTTTAAAGAAATATTGTATTAATCTCGAGTGTAATTTGAAACATAATACTTTTTCTGACATTGATGGTTTAGATTTATTTTCAGAACTAAAAATTTTAAAAGAAATATTACAAATAGAAGAAAGTACTCTAATTGACATATTAAACTATATAAAAAAATTAAAATATTATTGACAATACCTGTAATAGTAGCTTATGCCAAAAGAAGTTTTCAAAATTGAAATTGATAAAATCCTATCTAAGATCAATTATATCACAAAAAAGACTAAACGGATTAGTTATACTATTGATTAAAAAAGATTTGTTAGATAAACTCGAATATAAAAATTTAATTAATAATTTTGCATCTCAAAAAGTAAAAAAAATAAATTTTAAATAGTAACTTTTGCAATTATATTAAAGATGTAAAAAGCCTTAATTTTTTTTTTATAAAAACCTTATTTGTAATTGTCGTTTTAAGTTTCAAATTAGCTTGAGCCGGTCTGTTAACAGTCTGACCGAACTAGTATTTTTTCAGTCCCAAACAAGAAATATACGGGATCCACCAAATTGACAATCCAATCCCACGCTCACATCCCTAACCGTCGTAATCTTAGACCATTGCACCATTTCATGAGAGAAAGAGCGGTCAAGGTCTCTAACTACCAGATGATGAATGATGAATAGGGAAGTCAGCTTGTGCTGCTCTTAAGCTATAAAAAAAAAATCAAACGTTATTGACTTTGGCGTCTTAAGGTTGACCATCACTAAGTTTAGAGTCATCATAATGGAAGAATATGAATTAAAATTAACGCATCCCAGTCATCTTTCTACCAAAATTGCCTTGGTCATCAAGATATCTACATATCGCTGGTCTAAATTTTTTGAAGTCTAATCAGAGTTTACCGGCTAATGTAATAACAACTAGCAGATCTAATAATTAGTGTTTTGAAGACTACAAATCGTCTACGGCCGAGATTTACACGGCACGGATACGGTGAATATACCTTGTACAGTAGTAGTGGTTTCGTATAATACACACTAGAGGGTAAGCATACGCGATGCATGTAAAATCTTCTATTATTGCCGGAGATAGTAGTAATCATGATAGATTGAATCACCGGAGATAATAGTTGTAGAATAAACTACAAGTTTGCATAAGCTTAAATTGAGCTTACCTCTTGCAGTGTGATCCGAAAGTAAACCCGAAAGTCTTGAACTGAAAGTGTTTCATTTAAATCCTATGTATGCTATTGATCTATTCACGGTGGAGTGCAGTCAAACCTCTCTGAGCCCAAGTGATCTATATATAACATATATACAGATCTTTGGATAAGGTGTAACTTCTCTTAATGGTCCACTACATAGAGGACTTATAATTTTTCTCTTAGTGGTCTACTGTCAAGAGAAAGTGGTTAATTGTCACAACCATCTCATGGGACTTGGGTTGGACATGCTTATGGGTGACCGAAGTGACCCGTATACCAACAATAAATGCCATGGTCAATAGAATTATTAAAAATAATTTTATTAATATTAACAAGTAAACAGGAAAGACAGAGTTTAAAATTTATAAATAATTACAACAGTTATTCAAATAGTTAACTTTATCTAATTTTAAATACACCAATTAGAATTCTATAATAAATATTAGGTTCAAGTCTTTAACGACTTTGTTGGATTGTGAGTTCATGAGCTCTTCAATGTCCAAGGAAGAGTTCACGAAATTGTATCCGTTGTCAGATGGTTTGACACCAAAGTCGTTTCGAAAGATAGGAGCCGTGTCCTTGGTCTATCCTTTTGTTTCCACAGACACTTTATAACACCTTATATGCTTCCACTCTTTGCCAACAAAAAACAAAGATGATGACTTTCCAAGACGTCCCATTGTCCCAGCTATCATACAAACCCCTTTCACATCACTCCATTCTCGGTACTCTTTTTCTCACCTCCTTTCGTTCACATTTCCCGTTAGGTTCTCAATGCCATCATTTTCCTGCAAGGGTCCTCTCTCTCTCTCTCCAAAATCTAAAGAAAGTATTTTTGAAAAACTACGTACGACTCAAATCATTCCTTTATTTATTCTACCAAAAACACTTTACCATTTAACAATTCGGCACTTCACATTTTACATTTGTTAAGAATGAAGCTAACGATTCTTTTGTACCAAAAAATAAAAAATTGTACAGGTCCGTTTGGTAACACTATTGATTTTTATTTTTTATTGTGTTTTTTTACTGTGTATTTTTTGTAGCTTGATGATGAGCGTTTATAGGTTATCGTTGTGCCAATAATACTATACCAATGTTTTGGTAAGAGAAAATACACCTATTTTAGTGTTTTTAGTTTCTTTTTTTCTGAATTTCGTAAAAAATTAAAAATTTTTTTTAAACAAACGGCATTTTATATTTTTTTTTTTGAAAAAAAAATAAAAAACAAAAACAAAAACAAAAAACGTTACCAAACGAGGCCTATGTGTTTATAGAGATATATGTCTGTTATTGTATGTATACAACATATATGATTATTTTAGTATATGTGTTTATAAACTTAACCAAAAAAATAAGTAATTAGTTTATCCGTGATTGTCATATGAACTTGCTCATTTGGTATAGGTTCAAACCTCACTGCCACAGTCGCTTCCTCCCTTTGCCTTCTCTAAACAAAAAAAAAAAACTAAACAAAGAAAAGTTTATATGACCTTCTAATGTATTTTTCAACCTTTTCATCCAAAACAATGCAAAATATAATATTATTACAGTATAATATATTGATAAAAAAAATACATTGCTTTATTTTATAGCACAATTATATCTGATATGCAAAAGAAAATATATTTTATTGAATAATTTATTGTATATACAATGAGTCTATTTATATTATAAGAGAGAAAATAAAGAAGTATATTTTAACCAATGTAGGATAGACAAACCTAACATTAACAAGATGATAAATATATGCACTAACATTAACAATATCTACGATTTTTTAAGTACAATCCTCTCGACAAATAAAAAACTAAATTATAAATTGTCAAAATAATAGTTATCAAAAAAAATTTTGTGAAAACAATCCTCTTAATAAAAAATTTTATTATGTTAAAAAAAGTGCTGATCTTAACGAATTCTAAAACAGAGATAATTATATATATGACACCTAATTATAATTTGTCATATTGATAAATTGATGTAATACTCGTCATAAATACCAAAATTAAAGGTCGTGACAGTGGTGCGAGGATGGGGAATGATCTCCGAAAGCAGGCTCACAACAGTTGTTAGTAAAGGCCAACGTAGCTGACCTTTCCTTGCCAGGAGTCAATCGTTGATTGGCCGAACTTTCAACATCATAACGGACTTCGATGTACTGTCGTTTTTTCAGACAAGACCTCAGTGCCGTACGCGAATGCCCTTCTTCTCGAAAGACCACCCTATAAACATCCTACACGTGTCAACCATGCTCCTTCCACTATCACCCTATTGTGTCTCTATCTTCTCCCACAACTTCTTGGTGGCTAGATGATAACGTCTCCAGTGGAGCCCGCCCATTTCTCACTCGGTTTTCCCATTGACAAACCAGTCTTCTTCAATCGAAATCTCCATTCAGCTTCACATCCTTCTCAATGACATAAATGCATAATTATAACATGCATATATCTATGCATTTATGTGTAGTATCATTTGATTGTTCATTAAATTCTCTCTCATCCCAAACAACCCAGTAAACCTTCTCTCTCAAAATCCTCTCCAGTTTGGTAAAATGGCTTTTGCAGTTGTATCTATTCTATTATTATCTCTTATATTCTTAAGCTTTTGTGTGGAGCAATCTCTTTCAGATCCGAGAGCTACAGAGGCAGCTCTTATATGTACAAACACCAGCGCATCGCCATCCGATCGACAAGTTTTTGTAGCAAACTTCTTAGCGGCCCTGGACGCCGTGACCCCTCTGGTCGCCGGCCAGAATTACGGCGGCGTGGTCAACGGGTCTGGCAATACAACAGTTTATGCCTTCGGCGAGTGCATGAAAGATTTGTCTCGAACTGATTGTAATCTCTGCTTTGCGCAAGTCAAGACCCAAATCCTCAGGTGCCTCCCTTTTCAACGATTGATTCGCGGCGGTAGACTCTTCTACGACGGGTGTTATTTGAGGTACGATGATTACATGTTCTTCAATGAAAGCTTGAGTGCCGTCGACAGAACTGTTTGTGGGACTAATGATTTTGGTGGGAACGAGACTCTGTTCGGAGCTAACGTTGTTCAGTTGGTGAAGAATTTGAGTGTGGAAGCTCAAAACAATGGTGGGTTCTTTGTTGGCTCTGTGACTAATGGGAATTTATCAGTTTATGGGTTGGCTCAATGTTGGGAGTTCGTGAATGGGAGTTCTTGTGAGAATTGTTTGGCAAATTCTGTTTCTAGGATTGGTTCATGCCTTCCGAAGGATGAAGGAAGGGTGTTGAATGCTGGTTGCTATCTGAGGTATTCCACGCTGAAGTTCTATAACAATTCAGCTTCTGATTCACCACCAGGAGATGGAGGTGAGTTGGGTTTCTTGAATTCTACTTTCAGATTCCATTTGTCTGTTTTTTTTCTCCTTGGTGTTTGGTTGCATAGAATTTGATTGGACTATGAACACTGATTCTTCGTAATAGACCTTGTTTCTTCCTTGGATTGTTTTTTGAGGCTGTGTTTCTACATTTTGGCCAATGAATTCTTGATTTTTGCACTAAATTGGCACAATCCTATGTCGATTGTTATTAGGAGGCCGTCGCTTGGCAGTTATTCTGGCTTCGACTTCTGCTGCTGTAGCTTTTGTGCTGATTGTAGCAACGATTTCTTTCTTTATGAGGAACAAACTTTTGAAGAAACGGAGAGGTATATTCTACCTCTGAAATTTAAGTTTTTTTCTTGTGTCGGTCATTGTTTAAAATTGAACTTGCATTGATCTTGGTATATGTTGCAGAGAGGAAGCAACTTGGTGCTCTATTGGCCATTGTTAATAACTCTAAGCTCAATTTTTCATACGAAACTCTCGAAAAGGCCACGAACTACTTTCACCATTCGAATAAGCTGGGTCAAGGAGGATCTGGTTCAGTTTACAAAGTAATTTCATTTTACACCTTTTCTTCTCTTAGCTTAGCCAAGAAGCATTGCTTTATGTGTGGAGTTAATTGAGGCCAATTTGTTTTCTTCCAAACAGGGGATTTTACCGGATGGGCAGGCCGTTGCCATAAAGAGGCTTTTCTTCAATACAAGACAATGGGTGGATCATTTCTTCAATGAAGTCAATCTCATTAGCGGCATTGATCACAAAAATCTTGTGAAGCTGTTGGGATGCTGCATTACAGGCCCTGAAAGCCTTCTTGTTTATGAATTTGTTCCAAATCAAAGCCTCAATGACTTCTTTGGTTTGTTCTCCCATCAATTATTTCCTATATTAAGTTTTCAATTTTGCTTTCATTTTTAAGGAGTTTATTGATTTGATTCAGTTAAAAAGGGTGTTCCGCCACTAAGTTGGGAAGCGAGGTATCAGATAGTATTGGGTACAGCTGAGGGCTTGGCCTTTCTTCATGAGGAATCAGAGTTGAGAATCATACACAGAGATATAAAGTTGAGTAATGTCCTTCTTGAAGAGGACTTCACACCAAAAATTGCTGATTTTGGGCTTGCCAGATTATTTCCAGAAGATCAGACCCATATCAGCACTGCCATTGCCGGCACATTGTAAGCTCAAAACCTTGGCTTTCTTAATTAATTAACTGACTATAGATAGCAAGCAAGATTGTTGGCATTTTTGAAGTTGAAGTGGGCAAGCAAGCTTGTTTGTATATCTCTACTGTAAAGGTTTCTTTACTAGTTTGATTCTCCTGATAAATTGGTTGCAATTGTTTTACATTATATAAATCAGTACAATAATTAGAGGATTCACATCTGCAGAGGTTACATGGCTCCAGAATATGTTGTCCGTGGCAAATTGACTGAGAAAGCAGATGTTTATAGTTTCGGAGTTCTTGTGATTGAAGTTCTCTCTGGAAAGAGGAACAACGCGTTCTCTCAGAATTCACACTCTATCCTACAAATGGTAGCTTTTATTTGCTTCACATAATAATTTCTCTAGTCTTAGAACTCGGCACCATAATAAAATTTTTCTTTCAATAGGCCTGGAATCTCTACGGATTGGGAAGATTATGTGAAGCAGTTGATCCATCCCTTGAGGGTAAGTTTCAAGAAGAGGAGGCCAATAGATTATTTCAAATTGGTCTGCTTTGTGTACAAGCCTCTGCAGAGTTGCGCCCATCGATGTCAATGGTGGTGAAAATGATGAAGGATAGCCATGAGATTCCTCAGCCAACACAGCCACCATTTCTCAATTCTGCTAGTGCAGAATTTAGTCAGAATAATCAATCTGGAACTTGTCACTCTCGGCCCGAGTCTTACACCCAGTCTTCTGGGAATACCATATCAGAAAGCTTCATTCAGCCTAGATGAAACACTTCTCCTTCTAATACATTCTTTTCTCTCCTTGTTTTATACAATACTCATGAAATACTATTTGAGCTTAATGCTTCCTGTAAATTAGATGTAAAGCTGATTAAAATTCTTTGATAGTGATTATACCTTTTAGAAGTTCTCTTACTCAGGTTTCCAATATTTCTTCTTTTTTTTTTAAAATCATTGAAATTCAAGTGAAAAACAGCCCAGTTCACAAAGCTCTGGCCAATTGCCACCATGAGGTTCTAGACCTTGCTGTTGAAGAGTTTGATATGTCTTGTCGGATCATTTTCTTACAGCTTAAGCTTTAAAGATTATGATATTTTAATATGGTATCAAAGTTCAAGTTAAAAAATATTCTTGGGTTCAAATATTTTCATTTGCATTTATTTTTTGGTTGTATTACGTTTCTCTCTTGCTTTTATATATTACATCTTCACGTGCAATAAGTTGGGCCATTTTTACACCAGCTTAACCTTATGAAACTAGTGGTATCTACTCGGCGTGCAGTGAAACTGTTTTGTACTTCCATGACACCCAAGCCACAGTGCAACAATTTTACTGCCATACGCGGCTGAATAATTTGACCAACACAGTCAACATTTTCTACCCAGCCCAAAAAAGAAAAATCCTCATAGCTCCCAACAAAGAAGAGCTTGATAAAATTAAGTTGAATTGTCAGCTTCAGCCGCCTGTAAAGATTTTGATTTGCACTTAACAGGTTGACTAGTCTAGAATGCCTGATTCACAAGTTGAAAACTTTTCAAAAACTAAAGGACGTTTATTTTGAAAAAGAAGGTAAGGAGGTTCCAGTTGTCAATGGTCGCTTTCTTCTTGAATATGCCATGGCAACACTTGGTACTTGCTTCAATTACTAACGACAAGGAGAGCAAGTCTCATAATCCTTCTGACTTGTTAGATGAATTGCTTCGAACTAAAAAATTGAGAGCTAATTTCTGTAAAATTTGTGAACTCAAATAGTCAGATTTTCAAACTCAAGTTTGAACAAATAATTGTTTGCCACGTATATTGTTATAATATTTAAACATATCCTGAGACTTAAAATGTGATTAAGGAAATCTCACTTCTATCAACAATCGATAGGCCAAATTAACAATTTGTTTAGTTTATTGTCTACTATATATTAAATATAAAAAATATTTTGGTATAAAAATGATATAATAAGGCGAATGCTTCTCTTGGAGACTCTTAAGCCTTTATGGATGGAAAATGGAAGGGAAAAACAAGACGTGAAAGAAGTTAAGTTCTTTTCTTTTATTTAGCTAGGTTACAAAAATAGAGAAAAAAATGAATTATTGTTTCTCAAAAGATTTTATTTTTTGTTTGATTATTAGAAATGACAAAATAACCCGACATATCATGATTACCATTATAAAGGAGGGTTAAGTGATATGGGGATGGAGGTGGGGCTGGGAGGAAGGGCCACCATGGTAGGGTAGGGCACGGATGGATAGAGATCCCCTAATTCAAACTCACCCGTAGCCATTCCTATATGGTTACTCATTAAAAATAAATATGTATAAGTTATTTCTTTTCTTTTTTATTTTTAATTTATTGACAAATTTAATATTCAAACATAGCATAAAATTCTCCTAGTGGTGAATCATAATATACTGAAAACTCTTTTTGTATTAGAAGTCATAATACTTCGTCCCTCCCTCTAATTAGTATACTTATTCAATCTCTTCAAGCTAATGATTCACTATAACACATTGATGGAAACATTTCAACCATCAATAAATTTCTTAATATTGAAATATCAGTTTGACTTTAGGTGGAAGGCAACCATACTTAGCCCTAAAATAAACCCACTAAAGCTAGATTAGGATTACGGAAGAATTTAATAAACATATAACCAGCTATTGTCTTGCTTAATGAAAGCAAGGTGCACATGCTTTCAAACAACTACTGCCCAGTTTTCAAACTCCGCGTTTATTGTTGATGATCTGTTACTTACTCTGTTTTGATATTTGTTAATTAAAGTACTAGGCCGCCTGCTACTGTTTAAAGCATTGAAAACCCTAGAAGATTATCCAGAAATTCATAGAAAACTCTTGTTCAAATTTTGACCAAATATAGGATTCATACACTGTATAGTATAATCTACCGAACACCTTAGACGATGATCTAGAAGTTTCTAGAAAGATCAGTACAAATTTTGACCAAAATAGGATTCATACATTATACAAGTCAAATAAAAACACGTACTTGGATTCCAACTAGATTTCTTGGTTATATAGGTTCATGACAGAGAGAGTGAGAGATCTTAATAGGATTCACTCTAATAAACAAAAGGCTGATATAATACTAGGGGGTTAACCTACGATATGAGATATAGAGGTTAGGATATTTTTGTATGAGAAAGAATATATAAATTGATTTTGTGCGTTTTATCAAAGTCTTTCAAGGTCAGGGGCAAGTTGGGGAGAGTTGCTATTTATTTAAAACTAAGTATATGTGAACTTATCTAATTGGAAAACATAGGTTGTCGGAAATGTTAACTGTGGAGTTTGGTGGTATGTTACGATCTTAGTAGACCGAGCCTATAGTATGAGATGTAGATTGGATTATTTCGATATGGGACGTGAGATAAGAATTGATCTCATGTGTTTGGGAAAAAATTCAGTAGTTAGGTGGCATTGAGTACTCGGTAGTAACTCCTTTTAAATGATAACATATAATGAGTGAATACATTAAAAATTTAAATTATGGTATAGTGAAGAGATTTTTAAAAAAAAATTTCTATCAAATTTTGTCATGTATTTTTCTTTACAAGTTTTTTTATTACATTACAAATACAAGTTACTAATATATTTACTCACCACGTATTCTTATTCGATAAAAATTGCTCTTAAATCCTCAATACTGCTACAATTTTTTTTCGTGCGTGTTTCAGTAGTCCTGAGTCATACATGATGAAGGTCACACAGAAACAACACATGGGTTTGTGTTATAATAACTAGTCAACCTTAGAAAAGACGTTTTTAAATATAAAATTCAGATCAATGCGTTGCACTAAGAAATAGGTGCATCCCTATCTAGCTTCCCAGCTAGTGCTTCACTGAAAGTTGAAGAAAGCATGTTCTCGTTCATGATTCTGAATCCTTCTTGGTGGGGTGGGTTGGGTTGGGTTGGGTTTGACTTGCAGTGGAAATGCTATCATCCCATCATGTTTCTAATCCAGTTTTATTCCTAATTATTCCATTTCAACTCTAAGATTATTTGCTTTACTCCACCGGCAGTCTGAATTTCAGAATTTAATGAAATAATTCAATTTTAAATTTCACTTCATTAAGTTGTACGGATGAATTCATTTTGGGGGATAAATATCAATGAATCTATTATTCGCTAGCAAATCTATATTATTATAAATAGCAAAACTTTGTTTGGTATTTGAACTTGAAACTTTTAATACTTGTTTCTCATAATTTCAAATTTATTAATCATAAAAATGCACATGCCCATGTACTATTGGATGTACATTTAATTCCATCATGTTATCGATAGAGATATAAGATAAAAGTTTAAACTTAACAAACTTTGTCTTTTGCGCTCTATTTGTTGCAAGTTGATTGTTCATAATTTACCATTGTGTCTTTTAAATATTATTTTATTAAGAAGTGTCTTAATTTCATTTAGTCTTTATCATAAATTTAAACTCGTTTGCTACGCTAATTTAAAACTTGATTGGCTCTGCGTATCTTTAACCATAAACTTTGTTTTTTCACTAATTCAAATTGAAATTTTTAAATAGTTTTTATATTCAAGTAATTATCCCCTTACTCCACTCACTCAAACTAAACATTCAACCTTCCCAATATTTAATTTTTTTATTCACCATATTATTAAATTTAAACTCTTACATTATCCTAATGTAAATCTCGGCAACCTTAATCATAATCCTAATAAATATGATCTTTCCCTTATTTCTAAAGATAAAAAAAATTATAAACTTAAACATTATCTTTTACATGCAGATATATACATCCAAGCACATATTCAGGTGCTATATAGTATATATCAATATGCATAAATGGATAACATGCTAATTAGATATTTGAACTTGGTTTTTTAAATTAACCTTATCACATTATTGGACATCTTTCCTATAAATAAGAAATATGAGTTTGAGAGCTTCTCCAACTCTTGAAATTTTTTTTTAAACTCTAAATTTGAAGAGTTTTTATAATTTTATTTTACCAACTACTTTGGGTTGTCTTCTTCTTCGGTTTCTTTTATTTTAATCGATCTCTGAATTTTATGTTTATGGGTTTCAATTTGAATTGGACGAGTTATTAATGTGGGATCTTATAGTGTTTCTTATAGTGTTTCTTTCTTTCTTTTTAAATTTTTTTTCTTCCAATCAGTTGTAAGTAATATGAGTATTTTTCTTTCAATGAATATAATGTAAATGCAAACCTATTATTAGCTTCCATCTATCATCACTGCTCCTTTCATGTTTTGTCCCATCACTAGAAGCTAAAAACACCATAGCTATCTTTCTCATCATTTATGGATTCTAAATATTTGCTTTAATCAAGAAAACTAAATTTTGGGATCCATTGTATTTTTTTATATAGTATATTATAGGGTAATTGTTAGTAAAAGTAAGGTTCATATAACAACTAATAATGCATAATAATGCAACTTTTCTTAATTTTTTTTTTTTTTTTTTGCATAATACGGGAGTACTACTAGTATAACAAAATGCAAATTCTCTTAAATGGGTGCCTTTCATCTCCTTTAAGCACACTAGAAACATTATATATATATATATATATATATCTTGTATTTGAAAGTAACTTCAACAATAACCTACTACCTTTCACGCTAGTTGAATGCTAACTAGAAGAGCTAGATCGGTAGGGGTAGGGCTTAAATCAGTGTTTTAAAATTCGGATTGGACCAGCCGATTCAACCGGTTGAACAGTGACCTAATTATAAAAACGGTTCGGTTAATCTTTAAAACTTATTTTGGCAAAACCTGGTTAAATTTGGTCAAATCTGGTCAAAATTGCTATTGAACAGTGACCTGATCAATTGAACCGGTATTAAATCGTCCGGTTCACTATTTTAAGGCAAAATTTTATGTTTTAAATATAAAAAATAGTGTAAAAAAATAAGATGACATTTATTAATATTAACAAATTAATTAATGACATAATTATGATGTCACGGGTCGATAACAGTTGACCCAACGGTTAAACCGATAACCCATAACTCGATAACTTTTTCGGTTCACTTAACGGTCGAATTTTTTAAACATTGGCTTAAATCTCATGAAACATGAACTCGCTAGTTTGAATCCTAAACTTCATTTATGTAATATGATTACATAAGCATGATGTGTCACACTACAAACCCCATTCTCTCCCCACCATCCAAAAGAGGGAGGGAAGAAAAGAAGGAAAGAAAAATTTAATGAAAATTTATGATTTGGCCCACTTAAAAATGGTAAAATAAAAAAAGTCGAGAATTTTTTAGGTAACACAAATCTCCTGTTATTTAAGTACACGTTGGCAAATATTATGTGCACTATTAAATAATGTGCTTACTTTGTTATATATTAACTATAGTTAAGAAAAGCCATTATAGGATATATTGATATACCAACACATTACACGTCCCCCGAGGCAAAAAAAATCTTTTTCCAAAATAAAGTTGGGAATTTGACTTTCCCACAGTCGTCAAACACCTACACAAATGTAATTTTGTAGGTATTAACAATTTATTTGAAACTTGAGAGAGAAAAAGGTAAATAAAAGGAAAACTATAATTTTTTTTTCTGTTTGGTTTTATTTGAGGGAAAAAAGAAAAAAAATCAAAGAAAAACTTAAAAAATGGTCAAATGGTCCAACGTAAATAGTATTTTCCTTCTACTCTTTTTTTATTTTCTTTACCAAATCAAATAAGGAAAAAAAATTACTTTCGGAGTTTCGCTACTATTTTTCTCTCATTTTTTTTATCTTTCTGTTTCAGTAGTTCCAAACAGCGCTAATGGGTTTGGTTCGCGAACCGCGTTTTTCACCTATAAATTTCCATTTTTCTTTTCTTTAATAGTGTTTTTTCAAGAGTCACTTTCTTAAAAGTCTTCGTTTGAAATTGATGCAGCAAAACTCTATCATTCCTTCCTTTCCTTCATCTCCCTTCTCGACTTCCGTATCACTTACAGATATCTCCCATCTCTATCTCTCTCTCTCTCTCTCTCTCTCTCTCTATATATATATATATATATATGTATATATAACGATTACAGAAGTGGGAGGTTGATCTTACTGGGAACTCAAATTTTGGAAATTCAATGCGAGACAAGGTACGAGTTCAGATCTCCATGATTACAAAAAGTCAAGCTTTCTTGTAGATTTTCTTACGAGAGACTTACAGATATTATTTATCAAATTTCTAGTTCCCGATCATCGGTTTGAATTAGCAGATTTTGCTTCGATTTGCTACCTTAATGTTTCTCTTGGAATGATTACGAATTTTTGCTATATTAGAGGAAAGTGGTTCTTCTTTTGAAATTTGATTTGAAGCTTGGTAGAAAAAACACCTTCATTCATATCTGATTGTCACAAACTATTTACTTCGAAGCCAAACATTTCTAGAATTCTCTCTGTTTCATTGATCATTAGCAGAGGAGTCAATTTTTGTTGATCGCAATTCTAGAATTTTCTCTGTTTCATTGATCGTTGCGCTCTTTCTTCCTAATTTTTTTTCGTTTTCATCTCTGTAATCGAAACTTCAAGGCAGTTGAACAACTTAGCACTAATTTTTAGGATAAATTATACTTATCACCCTTACACTTAACTCTTAATCTCACTTTTGTTCTTTAACTCGTCAATTATGACAGTTAATTCCTTTATCCTTATGGTTAAATTTCAATGCAAACCTTCCGTTAGCCCACTGATTGTCCGTCCATTTGAAAATAAATGTTCAGAAGGGATTAAAGTAAAATTTTGTATAAAGAACGGTGCTTAATGTAATAACTCTGTATTTTACTTGTGATTGTTTGAAGAGAAAAAAAAAAAAAAATGGGGCTGCTGACAGGACAGAGTTAACAACAGCATGGAAAGTTCGCAACTTGACAGGTGTTGGAAGTTAATTGTTATAATTAAAAAGTAAAAGGTTAAAGTTTGATTAAGTATAAATCATGGTCAAAAGTGTAATTTGTCGAAACTTCTATTTAGCACTATTTTTTGTGTGTGATTTAGCTGTCATGGGTTGCCTTGCTGCTGAAACTTGTCTTAATTATTATCCCAACATAAGAAATACATACAGCTGTTTTACCGGAAAGCTTTTGAAATTTATGGTATATACATACATTTCTTTTTAAAAAGTGAAATGTATATATGCATATATGACATTAGAGAATAAATAAATAAAAAATAAAGGATAAAAAGAAGCTTTATGGGTGCGGATTTGAGCGTTCACATCAAGTATAGAGCTTGCCCCACTTGAAAGCGTGCCAGTGTGCCATAACAGGGACCCGGCATAAGAATTTTGTGTTATCCATTGCTTGTATATATATGTATCTATTCCTTATGCTCCTTTTTTCTTTCCTTTTTCATTTTTTGGGTCTGGTCCTTTCCGTGGATTCTTGCTGCTCATATAGATGTCTTTGCTGATTGATTTTTCCCAACGTTCATCTAATTTCATGGGGGCAGTGTGGGCTTTTAAAGAGTCCCAGCGGCTGGCTATGCTGGCTGCTAGGTGGGTCGGTGGTGAGGCATTCATAACTCATTGCCGACTGTTTTGTTCTGGAATACCATTAAGGGATATGATTCATCAATTCTGGGTTGGACCCAAAAGAGTAATTGAGACGTTGATTTGGTGCTGAATCAAATTTGTGTGCCTGTCCCACATTCGGAGAAAATCTGGTGTGAGTTGCATTAGCAACCGTCTGATGTTGATCGGCCAACAACCGTGTGGGTCCATCACCTGAATCCTGATAGTGATAACACGTCCACTCTAATTTGGCACTGTGATTAAATATCTCACGGTTCACACCCAAGACATGCCGTATTTGACTTGTAAGTCCAGGATATGAACGACCCATCTGTACAAAGATGGTGCCAAAGAATCAAAGCCCGTCAATGCTTCCACACCAAATGTTCTATTCAGGCTTTTTGTCAAATACGGCTGCTGGGGCATTCGATTGAATGGTTGTCTTCATCTTGAATGTTGCTTCTCTAGTCAATAAGAATAGACAAAATGGTCAATAATCACTATGATCAAGCCAGAATTAAACCAAAACCGTCCAGTATTGTCAACTACTGCAATTCCATTAATGCTTGGCACGAGTTGGGTTCGACTGCCGTAGCGTGAGTGGTTTTCACTGTTCGACAATAGAAAAGACAAGTCACATTATTGAGTCGGTCAGCTCTTTCATTTCCATTTTAGCAAATGGTGGTTTTATAAAACAATAAAAAAAAATTACTTACAACTGGGTCTAATTTTATTTACCATCGGAACTAACCTACTTACCATTAGGTTTGATTTTTACAATAAAAACCACTCACGCTATCGTAAATTTCCAGGTACACGTTTGTTGGGCTGCATAGCATTCCTAAGATTCAGTACAGCTTGCTTCTTCATTTAGGCTCCATTTGTTTCCACGTAAAATGTTTTCCGGAAAATGTTTTTTTTTTTTTCCGGTGTTTGTTTGCACATAATTGGAGTAAAATAGTTTACCAGTAAATTGTTTTTCAACAAATGAAAGGAAAATAACTTACCGATTTATTTCGGCAAGTCATTTTTACAGACTGAATCTTATGGATGCAAGATGCTTCGTCTCTTTGTTGACTACTCTGCAACTTCACTGACGATTTGCACAAGTACTTGGGCAAATCCAAGCTGTGGATCCAAACTCCTTTGTTGTTTCATCTCTCTCTCCCTCCACATGGTTTAATACCCTCACCCACTTTTGCCAAGACATTTTCTTATTGATTGGATTGAATCGCGGTCAATGGTGAATGAATTGGCAACCAAGCCTGGCTCTGCTTGCAATCTCACTCATTCATCTTTATTTTTTTATTAATAAATTATTCTTCAAAAAATATTTGGAGATATTAGCCAAACACCTGAAAATGAAAGTTCAGTAATTATTTTACATATAAGCGTTTTACATAAAAATTATTTTTCAAAATAAAATATTTTACATCAAAACAAACGAAGCTTTAATATATGGTTTTTCTTCTTTTCCCAACACCATTTTTCTTCTTTTCTTGCATTGATATTGTTTCAAGACTAGTGCATAAATTTCCTTTTTTGGTTTCTCAATGCAAATTTCTTGTGGTTTCCGTTCTTGTTGCCACATACTGATAGCTAACCTGTTTTATCTGTTGAATTTTATTATAACACAGCCTGAGATTCAAAATCCGAGCCAGTAAAACCAGTTCAGTCCATCAAAAAAAAAATGAAGAAAGCAATAGTATCAGTTCCAGTACCATCTCTTCTCTACATTCTTACCATCACTCTACTATTGCTGGACACATCAGTTGGGGAGCCAAGAGCCCAGAAAGTTCAAATCATGTGTGGGAACCAAACCGAGCACAACGCCACAATCTATGTCCCAAACTTCGTTGCAACAATGGAAAACATCAGCGTACAAATGAGAACCTCTGGTTTCGGAGTAGCCGTTACAGGCTCAGGACCTGACACTAACTATGGGCTTGCCCAATGTTACGGCGACCTCTCTTCACTCGACTGCGTTTTATGCTATGCCGAGGCCCGAACTGTTCTTCCCCAGTGTTTCCCTTTCAATGGCGGCCGGCTTTACCTCGACGGCTGCTTCATGAGAGCCGAGAATTACAGCTTCTTTCAGGAGTATTCGGGACCAGAAGACAAGGCCGTGTGTGGGAACACGACACAAAAAAACACGACATTCCAGGACTCGGCAAGGCAGGCAGTGGCACAAGCAGTAGGAAATGCGGCAAATAGTAATGGCTATGCGCGGGCTCAGGTGGCAGTGTCGGGGACTGTAAACGAGTCGGCTTATGTCTTGGCTGATTGCTGGAGGACGTTGAGCGCAAGTTCTTGTAAGGCGTGTTTGGAGAATGCGTCTCAGTCGGTATTGGGATGCTTGCCTTGGTCCGAGGGGCGGGCGTTGAATACTGGATGTTTCATGAGGTACTCCGATGTGGATTTCCTGAATCCGGTGCAGGGAAATGGAAGTTCGAGAGGAACCACCATTGTGATTGTAGTTGCAGTTGTTTGTTCTGTTGTGGTTTTGGCAGTTGGGGGTATTATTGGTGTTTATTTCTGGAAGCACAGACAAATCCAGAAGAAGAGAAGAGGTATTAAGCTTCTTGCATATTATTTTTCTCTTGAAAACATTGGCCTATCAAACATACAGAAATTGTTTGATTCTAAGTAGCACAAATAACATTGGAATTACAAGGAAACAAATCTACAATATGCATTAATTGTTGCCAGAATAGCCAATCTTATAGGAGATTTTACTGTATTTTTATATAGATTGGTGAGTCTTGAAATTTCCTCATTTCCTTATCCTCATTCTCCACTCTACAGGATCAAATGATGCAGAGAAATTGGTGAAGACCCTTCATGACAGTAGCTTGAATTTCAAATACTCCACACTCGAGAAAGCAACCGGATCTTTTGATGAAGCAAATAAGCTTGGACAAGGAGGATTTGGAACAGTCTACAAGGTAGTGTCATTTACACCCGAATCAATCCTATTGTGACAGCATTTTTGTTCACGATTAGTTCTTGCAGTTTAGATTCAGACGTTAAGAAATGATTGTAGTAACCTCTTTCATCGAACTGGTTCTGTGCTTTATTTAACTCCATTGCAGGGAGCTTTGCCCGATGGAAGAGAGATTGCTGTCAAGAGGCTTTTCTTCAACAACAGACACAGAGCAGCAGATTTCTACAATGAAGTTAACATAATCAGCAGTGTGGACCACAAAAATCTGGTCAGGTTATTGGGATGCAGCTGTTCAGGACCTGAAAGCCTTCTTGTCTATGAGTTCATGCCAAACAAGTCTCTTGATCGCTTCATCTTTGGTGAGTACCAGAATGGTACATCACAGTTTGAATTGTAATGACTAAAAGTACTTCTGCATCATCCATTGCTAGCTGGAGCTTGTCTTATTCTCTCAATCTTTATCAAAGGGGCATTAATCAATATGTTCAATAAACTCAACAGATTCAAACAGAGGTAAAGCGCTAAACTGGGAGAAGAGATACGAAATAATTATTGGGACAACGGAAGGTCTCGTCTACCTTCATGAAAATTCCACGACCCGAATCATTCACAGAGATATAAAAGCAAGTAACATTTTGCTGGATTCAAGGTTGCGTGCTAGAATCGCTGATTTTGGGTTGGCAAGGTCTTTCCAAGAAGATAAGAGTCACATCAGCACTGCCATCGCAGGAACACTGTGAGTATCAGTTTTTTATTTATTAATGGTTTTAGATCAACTGTCTGTTAATTAACTTCTATCAAAACCCAAATCAAGAACATGGCCCTTAAATTTGTTTGAATTACCAATCCTTTATATTTGCTCATCCACAGAGGATATATGGCTCCAGAGTACCTAGCCCATGGCCAGTTAACAGAAAAGGCAGATGTGTACAGTTTTGGGGTTCTTTTGTTAGAGATAGTCACAGGAAGGCAAAACAACAGGAGCAAAACCTCAGAATACTCAGACAGCCTAATCACAATTGTAAGTACAATACGAAAAAAAAAAAACATTAAAAGTTTAAAACCAATCCTATGGTACCCTAAATTTTATCATGTTAATTTGGATTAAACAGGCATGGAGGCATTTCCAACGAGGAACGGTGGAGGAACTTTTTGACCCAAACCTGATGTTGCATAACTACTACCACAACAGCAACATTAAAAATGAGGTTATAAGAGTGGTGCATATAGGACTTCTGTGCACCCAAGAGGCTCCATCACTACGACCATCGATGTCAAAGGCACTGCAGATGCTGGCAAAGAAGGATGAACACCTTCCCCCACCCTCTAATCCCCCTTTTATAGACGAGAAGACAATGGAACTTAACGACGCATGCGAGAACCAATCTTACCCCCTGAATGATGCCAATTCTGCTTCAATTGCCAATGTTTCCTATAGTTCTTTCTACCCCAGGTGATACCTAAGTGTATTCAAATTGGAAGTTTCATGGAACAAATGCTCAGAAACCTATTGATCAGTGAGGGAATGATGCCAATCATTTAGAAGCTAAAATCCTGATCTCACGACTGCGTATGAATTTGGCTCGCGACAGTGTATGCATTTGGCAGAGGCTTGCATCTGATATGCTACAGGGCATTTGAGATTAAGAAGGAAGAGTATTTGGTAATTGAATTTGAGCTGATACACAGACCAAAACAAAGATATGGTATAGAAGAGTGAGGGGTATAGAGATATGTCTCTTTCAAGTATATTTGAATCTGACAAAGTATGTAACACCTATAATATTCAGATTCATCAACGGTAAATTTTACTCTATTTTTTGTGAATCATGGTCTCTGATTGGTTTGCCCGATATCATTGCCTTTTCATTAGTTCTCAAAGTTAGAAGCTTCAAATCAACTAAAGGGAGTAATAACCACATTCAATTGTATTTCGACCAGCACTTAAAGAAAGAATTTGGTCTCATAATAATGCAAGATTTGTTTTTCCTTTTCTGCCTGTTTGTTTTGCTGGGTAGAAAAGAAACAACCATATAAAATTGTTTTGCTGGGTATTCACATCTAAAGAGAAACAACCCACATATTATCAATAATGCCCAGCGGGAAGCCTCTAAGAATATCATTACAATTCTTTTACTGTTATATACAGATTTTTAAGCTTCCTTGATATATGAATGTATAAAAACACACACACAGAGGCCAAGACTCAAAATGAAGTTGTGTGCAATGGAACTAAGATATTATTAATTACTGAGTTTCACTAAAAAAACAAAAATTCAAGTTTCACACCTTTTCATGAAAGAAGCCATCACATGAGAATTCAGAACTCGAAGTATATATTCTGGGTGGAAATTATATGTATCCTTCAAAGGCCGCTCCGTTGTTACAGAGATTTCAGAAACTGTATGAAATGCATAAAACTCATCTACCGTGTGGCTACTAAGTTGCCCATGAGTCCTCCACCAATCTCATAATGCTTGGCATTTGCAAATCCTGCTCCTATAGCAAGCCTCTCTAACTCCTTCCCTGCAGTGGAATAAAACAGTAAATTGTTCAAACAGAAAGAGAATAAGTGCAGATGATATACTATGCCTTCTTCAGACAATATCACGAGTAATGGTATCCATTGACAGTTCTAAAGTGTATTCACATTATATGTTCAACTCCGTCTGGATTAAAGAAAAAATACATAGTTAAAAAGTATAATTACTACTGAATCAGAAATCCCCATTAACGCCCATGACTTTACACACCTTACCATAGAAACTTTATACAACATAAACATTCTTTTGGCAATGAAAGCAAAATGACTAATACTAAAATTTCCTGCAAAGTATAAGTAGTCAGCACTCAGCACGATGACTAGTTGAGTTTTTAACATCACATCAGATTGGGTTTGAGTAGTAATTAAGTAAAGTATGAAAGAAAAAGATGTACAATTGGTTAAATGAGAAGGGAAAACCTGTTAAAAATTCCTGAATCGAGCTTTTCAAATATTTGTACTCCTTTGCAAGACCATAAATGGTAGCCACGGGAACAACTACATTGTCAATCATCCATTCCTTGCAAAAAAAGTGCTCACGGGATCAATTTTTTGTTGCTTTGCAAAAGTCAAATATCATATTTGCAAAAAGATATTAACACTGTTAGAACGAGACTCAACTATCCAACAGAATCATAGCACTCTCAAGTTGAGGAAATGAACAAAAGTATATCCATCATACAGATAGATTACAAAACTGGCACACCCATTAAGGGGAGAAAAGCATTCTCATTCTTCCTTCTCAATGAAATGCTAACATTCTAGA
This sequence comes from Euryodendron excelsum, assembly GCA_033060915.1. Taxonomy (NCBI): domain Eukaryota; kingdom Viridiplantae; phylum Streptophyta; class Magnoliopsida; order Ericales; family Pentaphylacaceae; genus Euryodendron; species Euryodendron excelsum. Next base: position 13,253,994 of record CM065378.1, on the reverse strand, counting down.
ATCTAGAGTTGGTTGTTCTCTGAAGTAGAGTATGCTTGGTGCAATGGTAGAAGTTGGCAGCCAAACGAGAATCCCACTTCACTTCAAGGGCAGCCACTTTTTGCATGTAAGACCCAATGTTAGGTCTGTGGTTACTCCTCCCAGAATCCTCAATTAATAGAGACCAACTTTGGAAACTACAGCAACAGTAGTTCGTGAAATTCGACTAGAGAAGCTACAAAGTATAATTAGCAATGTGAGAACACTCATGCACGAGACCAAGCCCAAAAATGAACCACAAACCCATTTCTACTGTTAGTAACCCACAATATAAAAGTAACATGCAAACTACAGGCACACAGACAATCACCCCGTCCAATATGAGTTATTGGGTCCTTGTCTGCATCAACTAAACGGGCAAGCAAGTCACAATTTAGGATTCAGCATTTCATGACAGAAAGTAAACAATTCCCCGGAAAACACATCCAGTATGCTTTCATAAGCAAAGAGTTCCACAAATATCTCCATAAGCTGACATCAAAGTTTGAGTTTCCAATGCAAACATGCAGTTACTGTCAATTGTTTTATGGTGAAAGTGAAATACAGTCAACAGGATGGTAAGAAAAACAGGAACATCTGTTCAAAAATTCCCAAATACTTTTAGAAGCCATTTTATTGACTGGCATTTGAATGTCAAGCCATAGGATGCAACTATGTATCTTGTCACAATACCTGAATTGAGGCACTGAATGTGTCCATGCTTTTATTGAAGTCGAGGACTGATGCATTTGAACCCGGTTTCAGAACTCGATGCATCTCCTCCATAGATTTATGTAAATTAACCACATTACGTAACCCATACCCAATGGTGATGGCATCAAAGTAACAGTCAGAAAATGGTAAATCAAGAGCATTTCCTTCAACCCACCTATGATTCATCACGTAATATTAATGTCTTGGAATTATTGATTAGTAACACATAATAAATAGCTTAATTCCATTAACAAACTAGAAGATCATTTGTTTATGGATTTATGATTACATTAAAAACAAAAAGCATTCAGCTTGTGTTTTTGAGGGGGGGCGAGAGACACTTCCTCAATGACAAGTTATTTAATCAGTTAATAGCTAGATTCACCAATGCTCACTTAATATTGTCGTAGCAGGCCTTTGAGCGTAAATGCTGTCGAGATGAAGCAACTAATAATTGCTCCTTTGAGAAATCAAGACCAATCACCTGCAAATTGTGACCAAAACAGGACCTAGTATAGAGGTGCAATATACATATTAAATATTTCAGATGTTTTTCCACAAAATGGTGCATTGGGATGGCATTAGGCAATTAATTCTGAGATACAATTCATGTCAATCTCAAATTTAAGTAGTACTCTGCAGAATTATTTTCCTCAATTTAAAAAAAAAATGCATTCAGAACAATTCGCAGCAAATATCTTAAAATAGTTTATGAGATATTTGTTTTAAGCACATATCTAAAACAGTTTTCTAAATGTGTGCTTTAAGCACATATCTAAAGAACCCTCAAAAAGGTTATTCAGAAATGTGTGCTTCTTTCAAACTACAGCACAAGGGTTACTCTAGCCACAAGTATACTAGACAGTTCCAATTTATGAAGGTTTTTAGTTAGAATCAGTTTATCATGATGATAGTCAAAACTATTGAATGAACTAAAATTTTCCCTATTACTCGAAAAGTATAATACTATATCCAAAAATGAGTTTTTTTTATAGGTAAGGATAATTTTTTCAAAAACAGAAACACCAATAAGGGGGGCCATCTTATGTAAAACAGAGCTTGTGGATTGTGTAAAAAAAGTAAAAAATCAATGTGCGACTAAAAGTTTTGGAAATAGGATTTTTAATCCTCCATGTCATTTTGTTGTCAATTGCTTAGAAATTTTTTTTTGAAAAATATTTTCAGGATTGCTACCAAACGCCGGAAAATAAAAGAAATGTAATTCTTCTAAAAAGTATTACATGAAAAACCACAACAAACGAGCGTAAACGGAAGAGGAAGAAGAACGAACCTTGCCACTGGGACCTACTTTTTCGGACAAGAGAAACGCCAAATCCCCACTTCCACAGCACAAATCTAACACATTGTCTCCCTCTTTCGCCCTATTCAAACCAATAAAAACTTCAACATTCCAGTTTCCACACATATACATACTTATGTATACATATATATCGACAGTAAAGACTAAAGTAGGAAAAATAATTTAACTCACCCACTCCAGGATACAGCCATACGTTTCCAAATTCGATGCTGCCCCAAGCTGAGCATATCATTTAACTGTAAAACAAAATAGACCCCAGTTCAGAAAACAAAAACAAAAGCGAAAAATCGTCCAAACACAGAAGTAATAGAATTTCCGAAGTATGAAGGGTAAGCAATTCATGTAGGCAGGTGAGAATAGAGGTGGGGGCAGGGGCGTACGTTATCGTAGACAGGAGCAATGCGGCTAAAGAGCGCCTGGCGTTCGTCGGCGCAACGAACTGGTCGTCGTCTAGACCGGAAGATCGGACGGTGTCGTCCTGGACCTGGTAATGGGCGAAGACAGAGGTGACTTGAAGCAGCCATTATCGACTTATCGTATCAGCTCTCTCTCTCCCTCCCTCTCTCTCTACAAGACTAACATCCTGATGATATAATTACGGACTCATAGATTGGGCCGAGATTTCTTTGGGCTGTATCCCAGTCTACATGGTCTAAGAGCAAACTCGGGGCCTATTAATATTCTTTTGAGGTTTGGGCCCACCCTTTACTCAATGTTGGGCTTTTTTTCTTTTTACATGTTCTGCAAAATTTGTAACCCATAACGAGTATCATTTAACATTTTTTTTTTGTTAGTCTGATTTTCTAATTTAGTCGATTCCGTTAATCACTAATTAAAAATGCTTTCTGGAACTACATCTTATAAGTGATATATAAAAAGGGACATTAAAATAGCTAATCGCAAATTAATGCTTCGTCTATGAAATTATAAAAAAAAAATACATTGAAAAACACATGAATTTATTTATTTACCATTGGAATTTGGTTGTTGGATGTTTTTAAGACAATTAACCAGTATCAGAAAAAAAAAAAAAAAAAAAGAAGCAAGATTTGACATATCTAAGAAAAATAAGTTATATATGTTATCTTGTTTCTTAACCAACATATCCTCTGATAGTAATTAAAATGAAAAAAATGGTCTTTTTTATTTTTATATTTTCCCCTCCCAGCTAAACAAGAGCAAGAAGTTTAGCTCTCATTTCATTTTTCGTTTTTTCGTTTTCACTAACAAATCCAAGATTTAAACATAACCTAGGAGTAATTTAAAAAACCGGCTGCACACATTTCTTCTTCTTGTCCTCATGTACTTTATAAGCAATACATATTACACAATCAAACATTAACTAGCACAAAATCATTTGCCTACCATGTCAAATGTACACACAACTCCAATTTTTCCTCACCACCATGGTTAAAGTACCGATAGCACACGGTAAAAATAGGCTTTTTTTTTTTTTTTTTTTGTCTTACTTCAGAATAAAAGTATTCGAATGTCAGCAATGACATGTCAGAATTATATACATACATGTACCAAACATTGATTATCAAATTTACCAATACATTTTGTGAATATATATGTACATGCATGCACCCTCAGTCGTCATCTGCAAAGAATTGTCCTGAAAGATTACCCATGACGGCTAATTGCATATCCTCTGATGGTTTCCAGTGACGCTTTCGTTGATTTATAAACCAGTTGTTAATCTGTTTCTGATCTAGTCCAGTTGATTCAGCCAGCAAAATCTTATCGGCTTCCTGGATTCACGATTAAGAAAGAAAAAAAAAAAAAAGGAGAAAGCAGGGTGATACTTTCATGTTTAATCAAATTTAAACAGACACAATGCAGCTCTTGAGTGCAAATTTAAACAGTACCAATATTAAGTCTCAAAACCAGAAACAGATGCTACAAATCATATATAGCTGTTAATTTCATTAAAGCAAAAACAACAATCTTTTAGGCCAACTATACACCTAAACAATCAATAAGCTAGTATTCACCCAACCCACACCAATTCCAAACATTTTATAGGAGAAGATTTCAAGTCAGCCCAAATCTGGAGTTTGGCACAGTTTCCAGTCTTGCACACTTTCAAAAGGACATGAAGTTTTCAATTTTTTTTTTCTGGTTCTGGACACATCCACTGATAAAACCTCTCTCTCTCTCTCTCTCTCTCTCTCTTTTTTTTTAATTCTTTTTAAAGGTAATTATACTTTATGCCTTGTGGTTTGAACGAAAACAGAAGAGCCCTTGTAATTTAAAAATAAACATATAAGCCCCTTACAGTTTGGACTTAACTATAAGATGGATGAAAACCATTAGAGTCAACGGTGATTCTATCACAGGAGTATTTACGTCATTTCATCTCTCTAAAATTGAACATCAAAAAGACGATTTTGTTCTTTTATGTTAAAATAAAAGATTATCCTTCACAGGGTTATTTTTGTCATTTCATCAAATCTATCAGGGTTCTATTTACTTTGCAGATAAATCCAAATCACAGGAGAGTTACACAATCACTTTTAAACCACATTAAGTCATCTGAATTTTGCTCAAACTACAATAGGGTAGAGTGTAATTACTCGTTTTATTTCATATTGTTATTGTTTTTTAGGCAATAGATTCATTGCCTTAGCCAAAAACCCTCTCATGAACAGAGGTTTGAATATCTTTAGTTAGGGTGGCAATGCACGATCTACAGGCATGCAAAATATAACTGGCATAAAGGGTACTTACAGTTGGGTAAGGCCATTTATAGTGCACATTCCACCAGTCGAGTAATGTTTGCCTTGCCTCTTTCGGCAGCTTTCCTTTCTTCTTCTTCTTTGAAAATTCCAGCTTCAGGCTACTAATATGGTTACCATATTTACTTAAGAGTCTATCTTTAAGTTCTTGGTCTTCACTCCTGGTTTGTGCCTCTTGTACCACTTCGATCTCGCCCTCATCTGATGATACAGCACCTTCATCTGGATAGATTACAAGTAATTTGCCAATTAATACCCAAATTCATTTCCAGATAATCCGCACTAAAATCCAAAAACATTTTTTGAAGGCATTTATTTACATGCTATATAGCAAACAGTACTTCTCCTTGCCTCCATTTCTTCTTAATCAGATATTTTTGTTGTGTAAGGCTAAAGCATTTCCATTTTCTTTTTTAACTAGTCACTTTTTAAAAAAATTTCCAATCATACTTTCTGTTCTAACTAGCAATCTCATAAGTTATTCTTTTTTTTTAACAAGGGTAATGCTATACAAAGAAAAAAAAAAATTCATCAAAGAATTTATCACTAAATGACGTGGTTAAATATGTCACTCACTTCAAAACAAAACACCCATCAAAGTGATTCTTAATTACAAAAATACTACTGTTAACGTCATTTTAGTGACATTTTTCTATATAATTTTTCTGAAAGAATAGTATTTTCTTTTTAACAATTACTCCAAGAAAAGAAGACAAAAAGATGAGAGAGAGAAAAAAATTTGTGATAATAATATTTGAAGTTTAGAGACACACTTTCGGCTCTCTTGGTTAGTCAAAGTGAAACTCACTAAAATAGAGAGTCAAAATTCATTAGAAGACTATTTTTTAAATTTAACTTTCTAAAATAACTAAGATAGTCATTTTAAAAAGTCCTTTGAAGATGCTCAACAAACATTAAAGAACCAATCCCAAACCCAACTTATAGAAAGTGTTTTCCTATTGGGCCTTCGAGGACTGCATAGGGTTGATAAAGATCTGCTCCATCCACACAATGACACAAACCCGAGAAATCACCATGAAGGTGAAAGTGCAACTGAAAGCAATCCCGGTTCTGAGAATCGTAACGAGTTCTCCAGATACTGGATAAACTGAATTTCCTTCAGCATAGAACTATGCCATTCTAGGTTTTTTCAATAAAAGGGCATGCTTTTGAAGGTTCTAGTGTACATGGGTTCTAAAGAGTTCATACTTCACTGTCTCTATTTGCTTCTTTCAATTAGTAGGCAATTTGAAACTTGTGAACGGAAAGGAAAATGAGAAGAAAATAATTATTTTTCTTCCTTACCATGCTTGATTTTGTTTATTTTTAGAATAAATCAAACATAGATATAATTAACAATGAGAGAGGAAACGGCCGTAGTATCACGACAATTGGGCCAAAAGCCCATGTTTGATTCTACTTGGGGAGAGAGAGGGAAAGAAAAGCACAAAAAAGAAATGGAAAATAATCATTCACTCATTCAATCTCTTCCTTCTGAATTTCAAGCCAAAGAAAGGTTTTTCTTCCATTTTTTTTAACAGAAATAATTAAACAGGAAAAACATTTTTCTCGCCATTTATCTTTCCCTTCCCTTTCCTTCCCTTCCCCACCCAAGATCCAAACAGGCTCTAATTGTTTGTTAAAAAAATTATAATTGTTGACACCTATGAATCAATATATGTAAAAATATACACCAAAAATTAATTCTATGAATCAATATACGAATGAGAAAGAGGAAAATGGGTCCCTTAAAAGAATGGCTTCAGATTTAACAGATAACAAATATAGTATTATTCGTATGTATATATAGGAATAGACATATGCATGCATGTATAGGATAATGGAGGGGTTATGGGGAAGTGTTTTATGAGCTGCCAAGCAGGGGAGTTGAACAGGGTGAGGAACATGACACATAGCAGCGTGGAGACGTCCACCACGACAGTTCTTTCCCCCGTCAGGTCGTTTCTCAGTCAGCGAGAGTGCTGGCAGTGTCTGACGAGAGACGGGTACGCCCATCAAATCAAAGTGGCAGATTACCCACAGATAATAGAATCTCTTAAATACACGCACTGCCAGCAAAATCTTAAAAAATTACCTACACGTAAGTTGACCATTATGCCCGGTTTGGCCTCTTATAGAATCCATTAAGAGTGGACAAAAGAACTAAAAAAATCTAATAATCAAACTAATCCTATCTCTCTGGATCAGCTTGATTTGGATCTGTCAAAAGCTTGATTCAAAAAAATCAAGCTAAACATATACTCAACAACCGAATCGAAATTCAATCTTATATATAAAAAAAAAAAATTACATACATTGTATATTTGTTTTTAAATCATTGTTATTTGAATTAAATTATTATTAGTTTGTGTTTGTATATTATTTTATTAATTTTGTAAAACTTGAGAATAGAAGATTAATAATTTTTTAAAATTTTTAATAAACAAACTATATTTAATGCAATAAAAATAGGCCTGAACAGCCCAACCCGACTTGACCCAAACCAACTTGAGGCATAAAATCGAGCTAAACTAACTCAAACCAACTCAGATTGGTTCAATTTGATTTCATAAAAAGATCGGTTTAATTCTAAACCTAAAATGATCATGGATCAACTTTGAATTTAGCATCAACGCAACCTATGCATACCCCTACAAAACATACCATATCGTCCACGCGACTTCACCTTAGTGGAAGTAATTAGTGAAAGATAAGTAGTTAAGGGAACAAAGTGTGAAAAACTGTAAGAAAAATTTTAAAAAATGATAAAAAAATATAACATTAATATTATTAAAAAGAGAAAAAATAAAACAGAAAGTAAGAAGCTACTTTTTCTTCTTTCTTTAAAATTTTATCTTTTTTTAATAAATTAGAAACCAAACAGAGGTTTTTTGTTTTTTTTTTTTTTTACCGTTATCATCCTTTCTTTAAGTTCCAAATAAGTTTTTATTTTTTTGTCAAAATCACAGATAGCCAGACATCTATTTTAAAAAGAAAGGTAAAACGTCTTGTTCTAATAAAAATTGTGTTTTTCAATCCAATTTTTTATGCATACGTATCTCACCCGACAATCAAAGAAATGATGTAGCCATGAAAAAGGAAAAAGAAATGAAAGGAATGATATGCAACTGAAACTAGCTTGACAAAGCTCAATATAAAAATCACGGTACTAACCATAAAAAATTTCCACCATCACCATTTTCTCAAATAAAAAACGGTAAAGAAAGTCTTGACTCTTGACCAAATGGGAAGAAGGGCCCTCTATGAAAACGCAAAAACTAAGCTAGCAGATGGACACGTGTCATCCACATCATCCGGCAGAAAGACCCACTGGCGAAGAAAATATGTCCACCGAAATGACAAGCACTAAGCAAGCAGAAGAGTGCGCAGAGAGAGAGAGAGAGAGAGAGAGAGAGAGAGAGGGGGAGAGTTGAATGCTATAAAGCTGCTGCTAAGGCCAAATGCAGCGGAAACCGCGGGAGTCCATGTGAACTCCGACCACCCGTTCTACCCGGGCTTTCCTATAAAAGCTTCAGATACCCCACCTTTATCCTCCGAAGCCACCCATAATGCCCTCCAGACATTTCTTCTCTCTCTCTCTCTCTCTCTCTGGTTTCTCTCACCACAATTAAACCTTCGATGATGAGCAAAAACATTACACGTTGTGTCAGGACCCAAAAACCCTTGTCCCCCAGACCCTACATACTGTTTACCAGAACTACTTTTTTTGCCTTTTTCTTGGGTAGGTGGGCAATAGGATTCATTGAACAAGATAAGTCTCACTTGAGAGTCCAACATGCAAATCTATGGAAGCGTGGCGAAACTTCTCATAACAAAACGGGTCATTGCCCAAGTAGAAGATAAACAAAAACGGATTTAAGAAATGTCTGAAAGACGACCAAGAAGAAGAGAATGATCATTATAAATAAATTTTGAAATTGTTGCAAATGCAATATAATCCTTTCCAAAACTACATGTATTGTTTTGAAACAAGGTGAAAAACAGTGCAGTTTTTGTTTTTATGTGGCTCTTAAACATCATTTACTAAAATTCAGGAAACCTTGCTTGTCAAACAAACAATAAAGAATGTTTGACCACCATAGCATCGTTACAGGAGGAACACTAGTCATAGTCACCAAGACTTACAGTTTTAATAGCAATAACACTTCTGAGAACATTACAAGCTCCACAGAAACGCTCGTACACAATTTACCAAAAAAATCACAGGAATTAATACACAAAAATAGATCGTTCTCATGCATATAGATCAAGTTCCCATAACATTTGAATGGAAGGTTTTTGAGTTCTTAATTAATGTTCAAAGTGGGAAAATGCCAAAATCAATACGCATAGAAGCTCCATAATGCATGAAATGTAAGACATTAAGTTGTAAATGCCAAGCCTTTGTTTCTTCCAAGACCATGACAATTTCTCTAATCCTAAAATTAATGCATGCAATAGATAAAATTATAGCACAAATAACTGTACAATAGAATTTCATATATGGTACCAAACCAAAATTTTCTTTCCACTCCATAGACTATCCCATCGAGGATAATCCGGAAGTGAAGGACAAGAAGCACATTGTAAGCAGATTAAACATCTCTTTTGAACAAACTATACATTCATTAATGTAAAGAAGGTCCCAAGCATGTATCAAGTGGAGGATATAAAAACCAACACAATGGTTACCAACCTTAACATATCATGCACAAAGTAGAGATCGAAAAGGCTAAACGAAAAGAGCATCAAAGCAGATGGGAACCTTCACACAATCCAAGCACGTGAATATATGCTAATATTATGTCAAAGTGGACACCTACTGAAAGAATCTAAGTACCAAAAAAGAGGATTAACAAGAACTACAGATGATAGTAACTTCACAGAAAAGTTAATCTGTACTTTCAAGCAATAACAATAATAGTTGCCAGCCATAACCAACCTGATTATAACCTTGATCAATAACCTTTTCCACTTTATATCTTTACATAAACACAACATTGATTAATTTATTCATCACCTTCGAACGTCTAAGGCTGCTAAGAACTAGATCAAATTGCATAACCTCACTACACTCTCGTGGAGATGGAGACAACAACAGCTTTTCCTTCAATAGAAATGCTTAAAATAACACAACTTTATGGTAAAAACGAAGACACGTAGAACAAAACCAAATAAAGTGAATAATAAAGTAACAGAACTAACAAGTGCCAATCGTACTTAGTCAACTTGCTTCTTGTTTTTAGCCATAACTTAATACAGTGACAGCCTTGAAGATGATTATAGGAATTAAGCATAACAGCATCAACACACCATCAAATCCCAACATATGTTTCTTTCAGAAAGCCTTTGTGATCCAAGTTGTCACGTGAGGTCAGTGGTGAGATTCAGATGCAACTATATTATGTTAAGAGGGCTAGGACAACTGAGGATCAAAATTCAACTGTATTTTACAGTGGAGGCTCATCTTTATTTTGAAGTTACACAAACATCTTTCCAAGACACTTTATCATCGAAAGAAGACACTGCTTTTATTTAAGACCAGTCAAGCCTAAAGACATTTCCCGGTGTCTTGTCTTTTATCTCTATGCACAAATAGAAGCGCTGTTGGAACTTGAAACTCTTCAGAGTAACCAGACAGCATTGCAAACCAATTAGTGTCCATCAACATTGCATTTAAAGAATTAGGCAGGCACATGTTCATGACAAGTAGACGGGAAGGCAATATAATATCCACTGTCAAACAATTGCCATATTCTCTTAAGCACAATTTGTTTACCCTTCCGTAGCCGACAAAGCAAAAGTGCACCGCACAATAATAAGAAAGATATAGTGGAAATATAGAAAAAATGCCTGAGAATAGAATTTAAAAGGGTTTTGCTGATTAACCATGTGTTCTTAAGGCTCAATTTAAGCATGCATTATTGGGTTAGATAAAATACAGGATCCATATTATTTTTATATTTTCTCACACTGTACAACTTACTTTATTCACACTTAAAAGTGCTCTTAGAGTGCAGGCTAGCATAGTTACTCCAATCAATGAAAAATGTTTACAATTTTTGCGCAAGAAAACTACTCATCTAACCCCAAAAACAAAGCCTGTTTTCAGTGTTTGGAAATTGAACACACCATTTGTCTAATTCTGCTCCCTAGAGCATTATATTGTCAATCATACTGTCTCCTATAACACTGCTATTGTAATGCCTTATTTTACCTCAATATAGAATTTAATTTCATGTCACAGTTTTAAAATCTCAATCTTCCAAAGAACAATGCCAGACGACACTACAAGACAAGCACACTGAGTGAAGTCACCAATTCACAAGAGCAATTATCCTCATTTTTTGCTAAACTGATTTAAATCTAAAATCAAAAGTTTGGTCAGGTGGAGAGGCACATAGAATTTGGGCTGCAAGTTCTAAGATATTGTGGCATCCATCTAACATATAGTTCATGTGACTTAAACATGATGAAGGGCGTTAAAGACTCTGACCCCAGCTACAAAGATTGAACCACCAACAAATATTACTAATGATAACAAAGATAGCAGATCATGGTATGACTACAATGCTTGTTCCGAATTAAAAGCAACAAAAGAAATTTCTATCCACAGCCCTCTTTTTAACGTGTGTTGGCTGATTTTATGATTGTTGATATTTGGACGGAAACAAGGAGGACCTATATTCCAAAGAAGCTTTGTCCAGGTTTCTGTATCCATCAATGGGTTTATGGAAAATAACTCACCACATAAAAAATGAAAGAAGAAAATAAAACAGTCACTGTGTTCAAACACTCAGAAGTACCATTTCATGTTATCTTGACTCTGAAACGTCAAAGTCAGAATCTCCAATATAAATGGTTTAGTAGTTCCAAGTCTCAATTTTCACTGACGCACAGAAAAGAAGAAGAAAATAAAGAAAACAAACACGACAAACAAGATGAGTGAGAAAAAAGATATTAAACGTAGCCGTATATAACATAAGTTACATAACACTAAACTCAAAAACGAAAGAAAAAAAACAAAAAAAAAGGTTTAGAACTGTTGCAAGGTCCATGACTGCAGACCCCCTTGACTTTTTAAGGTTTAAATGTTCTTGTATAAACAAGGAAGAGAGAACCGATAAACTCACCACATCTTTCCCCACCCACAAGAAATACAACATTTAAAGATTTATATACTCAAGCCAAACAGTCCATAATCTGAAGAGAAGTTCCCTTTCATTTCTAGGGCTTCTGTAGTTGGGTTGCTCTCTATGTTATTGTTGCCACAAAGCCTTCTAGTACTGATTATTCTCACTGTAATTGATGGTCACAATAAGTGGGTTCTTTTCAGATACAGAAAAGAGACAAGACAAGGCGACTAAGAGTAGGGCTAGCTAGGACTAGGAGAGCTGAGGTTGTTTTCTTTCTATGGGTTTTCTTATGCTAACGTGAGCCACGATTTGTGCTATCGTGCGCCATGACTTGTAATCCATGAAGTGCCGATGACCATGCTGTTTTGCAGAGAACAAAATCTTAAGATTTCTCTTGAAGATTAGAATAATAGGATGTTTTGTTTTATATAAACGGCGTCATTCATATGTGAGAGAGAGAGAGAGAGAGAGAGAGCTTCACGGACCTTTGCAAAGATTGCCCAGTTGCATTTCAATCTTGTTCAAGAAGGTGGTTGCTTCATTAAAAGGCCTTGAGAGATCGGATTTGTACTTGACCAGTATATCACAGAAGGTTTCCTGAGAGAGAGATTTTCAAAGAACTGTGGAGAGAGAAAATCTCGAATTCGGAGAAAATTCACAGGAGAGAGAGAGAGAGAGAGAGAGAGAGAGAGACCATGAACTCATCGAGCTCGGGATCGGCTCCTAAGCACGTGGAAAACGAGTCTCGCTGACAAAGGTCGTTTTCTCGCCGGATTTCGTCCAACAAGCACGATATTTCCGGAGGCGCTCCGACCTGAAAAAGCATCCAATAACATCAACAGAATTAGAGTGGTAATGCATGAAATTGCATAGCTAAATTTTTCTCAGGGGAAGTGACTAAAATATAAGCTCTTCTAACAACTAATTTCCCCGGAAAATCATAGATATTGACAGACAATTCAAGAATTTCAAAGTTTCTCCCAACAAAACGTTAGGTTTCATCGGTATTCAAAGCCAAAACGCTCTTCATCCAAACCATAAATCACAAAACAAACTGAAGAAAATCGCTAGTATCGCTTTAATTGCGATCACTTCTAGGTCTTTCACTCGTGAAGGCGACTATCCAAATCACAGATACGCAAAGAAGCACAAACAATAGAAGAAGCATTTCGACGTTTCAAAGCGATTAAAGGGACTTTCAAATCCTGCTATGACTTCAACCTTCTGGCAATCGATGTAAGCCTCGAGTAACTTCGGATAAAAAGGATGAGAAGCTATTTTGGCCTTGATCATTCTCGACCTATCCTCATGATCTTCATCGCTTCGTCGGACTCCAGGCGTCATAGAGGCGGCTTCAGATATCGCCGTGGCCGCGGAGATAAACTCGTCCGATCCGAACATCGGAATCCTGTGGTGACCGCCGCCAGAGGAGGAGAGAAAACTCTGGTACTCCGCCTGTATCATCAGATTCTCCGGCGACATCAGGACCTTGTCCCCGTAGTCATCCGTCGCTGGATGGAGACCGTACATTTCGTCCATGTCTATATCTTCTAGAATAGCGAAAAAAAGTTAAGAATTACAGAAGATTAAACACGACTATATTACTCTATACGAGAGAGAGGATTGTCTCCAACTCAAAAGGCAGCAAACTGTGTCGGTGTATATACACGAAGTTACATATATATGTGTTTAAACCATTGAAAGTTTTGGATTAGGTTGGAAATGGAATTGGAGTAGCAGAGATAGAAGCAGGAGTCGGAGTGGGAGTGCTGGTGGGGGAACTGGGAATGCGTGAATGTTTTACCGAACAAGGAGAGATGCTGAGACTGATGCTCAAGTTGAGGAGGCCCATTTGTTACATTTATTATTATTATTTTTTCTTTCATTTATAATCCAAAATAGTAATAGTTATCCTATCTCGATCCCACCCTGTAACGCCTTTCTTTTTATACCCGCCCTTTTCTGTGTTTTTTTTTTATCTTACTAATTTTTTTAAATATTTTAAATAAAATAAAAAAATTACATAAATTATATTTTGATAAAATATATATATATAAAAATAAATATATATTTAAAAACGGAACCAATTTGAGTTAAAATAATTTTTTTACACTTTATTTTTAAATTTACTCTTCTTCCATTAATATAATCTCATACCTGTATTAAGAGGAGCAGCAAGGAACTGTAACATCGACTTATTTTGTCATCATTAGCGGAAAGGCGAGAACTAGGCTTATACTAATAATATAAAACGTAGATTGGCTCGAGCCCAGCTTCATATCAGACCTAAACGATTTATAAAAAGCTCGACCCTAAAAGATGAGGCTTGTGCTGACCCAATAAAGTTAAAAAAACCTATTAGGTAAATAAAAAGTTTAATTAATCAAGTAAAAACTTATTCTTAGTTGGGTAGCAAAAATGCGTCATGTAGATCACACCTTTGCAATCCGATTTTTGCCCAGCCCGGCCTTCGGGCAACAAAAAAACCTTCTCAAGCCCAAGAAATTCGGGCTCGACTCAAAGGACTATCTGATACTCTAACCAATGGCTTATTAAATAATGGCACATGGTGTATAAATAGTGAATACATTAACAATTTGAAATAAAAGTATTGCCATTTTAAGATCACAGAGCTGAAAATCACAATCAATCTAAAACTTGGTAATTATGAACATGCTCTTTCAGATCAACATAGATAACCGTAATTGGTGAAAAAAAAAAATTCAGTGATCAGATAGTACCAACTGTTCAATATGCTTATCTTTTTTGAACTTTTTTTTCCTTAATTGATAAAACCAAGATTACTGTTTTTTTTAATCATGATGGACATGAACTGGATTCTTTGCTCCAATATATCAATATTCTAATACCTAACATTTTTTCTTGGGCTATATATCTATGCCTACTTTTATTGTCTACGCATATATACATACATCTAGTATGGACACCCCATGTTAGTGCAAGGATAACGAAAGGGATCTCTGAAAATCTGCAACCTCTCGAAAAAGCTCACGAGCTACAAAACAAGAAAAAGCCTCTATTGATTGAAAGAAACAAGTTTTGGAGAAAAACTAGGGCAGACACTTGCCCAGCCATTATTGAGCAATACCTATCTCTTTTTGCTTAGCTGCATGAACCAGAGGTCTCGTGCAGTCTTGTTGTAGATTATTATGTACAAATTAATATGAGCTATTAGATTAGAAAATATTAACGACGTCGTTAGGTTGTGGAGTGACCCATTACCCCCTAATTTTTATGTTTACATTGGGGAAAAGGAGAAAAGCTGCAAAAGTAACTTCAAGCATTTTGAATTAACAGAACCTCTCTCTCTCTCTCTCTCTCTCTCTCTCTCATGCTATATACATGCAGTGAAATTGAAGCATCCACCCCTCTGCATGATGCATGAGAGAGTTCAACCCCCATCCCCCCTTAACTTATTTATTCTTTTAACCACTTAATTTTAACATTGTTTTCCCTTTTGCTAGTTTGAACCAGCTTATTTGATTTTTTTTTTTTTTTTTTGTCTTTACTAACTATTTTTTTAATCAAAACTCAATTTTCTACCTATTTTATGACTATTATGTTATGCTTTTAACTTTATCAAAATAATAACATTAAAAAAATTCATAAGCTATTTAAATTAGCCAATTAATAGATTATTCCAAACGACTTTAAGTCCAATGTTTGTTTTGTTTATTCATCTTTTCAAAATATTGAAACCTTCACAATATCCTAGGCTTCGTAGCACTAAGCAGTAAGCACCAAGAGCAAGGAAAATGGAATTAAAGCGAAAAATATGAAGAATTGAAAACACTTTCAAAAACAAAATTAAAAAACGCGAGATACCAAACTAAAACATGCAAAAGATTTGTGAGAGAGAGAGAGAGTTGCAAATTAAAAAGACTTTGTTGAGGGTTAAGAAAGATGCCTACTCACATATTAAAAAAATAAAAGAAAGGTAGTCTTTAAAGGATTCAAGATTCTTGATGTTTTGACAAAAATAGTGTTGGTAGTACAGCTGATAGCTGGAAACACGGTTCGCCTTGGTATAAATTGTAAACCTTAGAAACAAATATATATTTATAATGTTATGTTATTTTGCTTGCCAAAAAAAGTGTATGTATACATGTACATATATATATATATATATAATGTAGTTTAGGATTTTCACAATTGTTTATGAAAGATGTCCGTGAATCTAACCTTTTGAGAAGGGACTACAGCTACAATGGTACTACATTTAACAAAGACAAGTCTATATTTACAACATTTTTTTATTATTCCACGATCGTTCCTTAGAATTCTGAACACTTATTTTGACTCTCTAACTTTGTTCTGTATTTTAATATTATTTCTTAACTTTTAGTTTTTTTATTTAAGCTTTTCAAATTTTAAAAGTTTATCAATTTGGTCTAACATTTCAAAATTAGTAAAAAACAATTAAGATTAATTACATTTGACCCTCCAAATTATGATTCAGTATAACTTTACTATATAGTTTCACCCACTATAAAAATTTAAAATTAGGGATTTTTGTTTGACCAAAATTGTGTTTTAACCTATCAAATAAAGAAAAAATGATTATGAAATATTATAAACCCCTACAGATGCATAAAAAACTTTTCAAATTTATTCGGAAAACTTTATTTTTGTTGACCATACTTATTACCCTGTCAATATCAAGGTATTTTTGACATCCACATGTGTTAACAAAAGGCCGATAAATGTTGTATTGCATCAAATAAAAAGTTTAGAAGTATTAATTTATTTTTTTACACAAATTTAAATTCTAATAAGTGATAGGTGAAAATAAAATAATTTTTAATTTAGCAGGTGAAGTGACACAAAATGATAACTGAGGAGACCAAACAAAAATAACTCTTTAATTTTCTAAAAAATTTCAAAATGTCATACCACATTAATTTACTTTTAAAAGCTAAAAGGTTTAAATAGAATAAATAAAAATTAAAAGTTGAAAGTTGAAAGTTGAAAAATAAGATTAAAATTTGAGACAAAATCAGAAAGAAAACAATTAAATACCCTAAAGAATTTAAGTGATTCAGGACAATTCTCTTGTGCTTACTTCTTTAGAGAAAAAAAATTTCATTACGTCAATGAATGAGTACATCCTACTCTCATCTCTGTATAGCGCATAGTAACTGGGAAACAATACCAGTAACGAAATTTGTTAAATGTTTTAGGAAAACATTCCGAAAATACGGGAGAAATGTTTAGAAAACTTTTGAAAAATATTTTGAAAACTATTAAAATACTTGACAAAAATTCTTGAAAAACTTAAAATATTAATTTCTATACTTTTTTTTCTCTTAAGTTCTAGCTAAATATTTATGAAATTATTTATATAGGTTTTCATTAAGTTTTTTTTAAAGATCTTCACTAAGTTTTTTAAAAATCTCGTTTGAGTTTCATGAAAACTTTTTAATAAAATTCTTAATTAAGTTTTTCAATAGTTTCTCGTTTTCTACCTATCTTTTTTAATTACACAATATTCCCGTTTCACTTTTCATTTTAATAATTGTGGTACCGCCTCTCTGGCGTCTCAAATTCAACCCTAAAATTTTTCAAGTTCCTTAGTCACAGACAAACTTCATGAATTCTCCTAACAAAGGAAGCACTGTACAGTAAACCCCCGAACGTGCCTTTTCCCGGTGGCCGACCCGCTTCTGGTTTTCCGATGGGTCCAACCCTACCCAACCTTGCAATTGTTCTTACCTAAACTTGAGGAGAAAAATGAAAGAAATTTTAAACAAAAATAAGTAATTCCTTTTATTTTTTTTTTAATAGCTACTTTATGATTTTTTTCTCATTCTTTAAAAAAAAAAAATTCGTTTCTTTTGCAAAACCAATCACAGTAAAGAACCATTTTCCCTACAACTTCTCGCAAGTCCTCTTATAAGTTTCAAACAATTTCTAAATTTGACTAGTTTGAGATGATCTAACTTCTGTTCTGTTACATGATGTGAGGTTCCAAGCTTAACATGGTCTTGTCATAATATACATTATTTGAGTAACCAAATTTCTTCGAAAAAAATCCACGTGGAACTAAGATTTTTTCTTTTCTTTTTTGATTTTTTAGATGCCTACTTAAAACAGTAAAATGCCAATTTCTATTTCTGTGAATAATTGAAGCTTCTCTCACAATTTATTCCTTTTAAGTTTAAAGTATATATATGCCTCACGAGATGAACTTCTTTATCAAGGACCAACAAGCGAATCAATTCGTGTAGCTTCAGGGTTTCCGATGAAGCTACAAGTTCTTGTTACATGCAATCAAATCAAAATATTTATATATATATTAGGGTTTTGTTAAAGCTGTAAGTTTTTAGGTTTTTTCTTTTGTTATTGGTTTTTTGTGTTTTATTTTGTTTTACTTGTAAGAAAATAGAAAACATGCTTGTTAATAAAAAAAAATTATTTATTTAATATGGGTAACTAGGTTGTAAAATGAATCAATTGCTCCCACTCAACTTAATTTTAATCAACTAAAAACTTATTTGAAATCAACTCGATATTTAAATAAGTTAAATTTAAATATATTCTAAAATTTGTTAGTTTTTGAAGTTATAGCAAAACTCAACTCGATAACTTATATGTGCTTAAAATTATAAAAAAAAATTAAGTTACTCAATCTCTACTCCTAATAAATTTAATTAAATAATAATTAAAATCAATCCAAAAGATAAATAAATAAAATCTTAAAACATTTTGAAACTCTATTAAAATTTTAAACCAAACTCAACCAATCTACATGCTCTACTGACTCGGCTCTTTACAACCTAAACGTGACAAAGTCATGACCGCCACTTCTGTATTTGTCACCAAAAAGAGAAAAATCCGAATCTTTCTGATCTAAGCCAACATGGACGTTTGATTGATTGATTGATGGGCTTGTATGATTTTGACAGGAAAAGATGAAAAAAAATAAAAAAGTGATACTGGCAGAGTGAAAAAAAAAAAAAAAAAAACTTTACAGCCTGTTTCGAATTTGAAGAGAGAAGGAGGGAGAAAATAAAAAAAATTATTTTTATTTTTTTGTTTGGTTTTAAAAATATAGAAGAAATTGGAAGAAAAAATTATAGAGAAAAATAAAGAGAGTGATTCAAAAAAAAATTCTTTTATTTCTTTGAATTTTTTTAAGTAAGTAAAAATAAACAAAAAAAAATGTAAACAATTATTTTTTTTTTTTTTTCCTTTCTCTCCCAAGTTTCAAAAGGCTTTTGGCTGATCTGCTTCTAAATCCAGGCCGTTCGATTTCTCTCGAGTTTCTAAAAGCAAATCTTTCCGGGAACCAACGGACAGAAAGAAGGAACCCAGGATGGACTTATCCCCCTCAGGACTAAACCAACAACGAACCAGCTATCTCCCACTCAAAACAAATAAAATACCGACAAAAAGAATATCTAGCAACTCTAAAAATATGAATCTATCTATAAATTATTATTAGATATTATTGATACGAGGATGAATAGTTAGTTAAAAAATTTATTAGAAACAGTATAAACTATAGATATATAAATATATTACAAATATCGTGAATATTATAATCTATGCTCCCACTATCATGAACTATCCAATCTAAAGTTAAAGTGTCCCAACTCCTATGGGCTGCACGAGTAAAAGCTTAGAAAAAAGTTAACCTAGTGAAACTATTAATGTGCCCTGATTTTTTGAAGGGATGATTCAGTGCTCTTTGCTCTTATGATGAAGTGGGTCATTAACGTTTGCTAAGTAGAGAAAAGCGATTCACAATCATTTTTGTTGGGCAAGCGTGGATTGATGAGTAGCACATTAGATTGGTCCTATCAACAATAACTTTTGTTGAAAAGACTTCAATCGATAATATATCACCTTAAACTCACCAATTGTTGGTGAAGCTAAGTTGATGTGCTACTCATCAGTCAGCACCTGCCCAGCAAGCATGGCTATAAGTAGCAAATCTTGTATGTCTGACTTGAATGTTAAAACCAATAGGTAAAAGGACCTGCTTATCTAACATTAAAATAACCTACTACATTGTAAGTAAACCAACAAGGTGATTAGTGCTCTAATATTATTGAATAATTGTTTTGATAGGTACCAAAATGGCCATCACGTGTGCTGAAACTCCTTTATGCATCATATGATAATAAATAAATAAAAATTCAACTAGATTAAATCAAATAACGTGATTTAAAGATCAACAACATTTTTTTTTTTTGAACAACGAATTCATTGATAAAGCAGAAACATACATCAAGGGATAAGTAGAAGCATCTGTAAAACAATACAGGATGCAGAGACCTCACCAAGAAGACCAGAACTACAAAAGCCCAACACCAATGCTCTGCCTATGCTAGTGAGATACCAGCAAAACAGCCAAACCAAAAGGATCACAAACATCTCCCCTCCAACCTAACACTCTCCACCTGACTTAATGACCCTATTTGATTTAAGGAATTTGATTGGCTTGTGTAGTCTAGTTTCTTAACGTTTTTGTTTCTTATTTTTAATATAGGTGTGTATTAGACATTTCTTGAATTAATATAATCAACCATAACTTAGATGAAACCCACAATCTCATTTCTGCATGCATTTTTTTAACTCTCAGGCACAATGTTGTAAGACATATATTAATTTATTTATATGAGACCCATTAACTTATGTTTAGGAGTAAAAAAATGAATTAAAAAAATAATTACAGCATGACATTTTTCATAAACAATTGACCATAGGACAATGAATATATATACGATAGACTTGGAGAAAAAGTAATAAACTCACACTACTGAGCTAGTTTATATGTTTTGTACTTTGGCTACACGAACTTTTATGAAACGAGTAAAATAATCCTAGCAATCAATACACATGTATATATAACAGATATGTATAACATATATTTATATATACATATATAGGTGTGTGAGATACATGCACGTACACATGTCATATACACTTTTTTGCGTACCTGAAGACATGGAGCTGACAAAAGGCTTTTCTTGCGAGTTGAAACTTCAAATGCATGCCGTGTTCTGTATGTTTGGAGCTCCAGCAGAGATATTGAACAGTGTCATACTATCAACCCAGAAGACAGCATCTGGGTTTTGATAAGAGACTAGAGAGAGAGGAAGTCGATGGGTAGCCATAGCGTATAAGTAAACAGAAGAATGGTCACTTCAAACATCGTTCTCTCTCTCTTTTTTCTTTCTCTTTTCAGTGAGAGAGAGAGAGAGAGAGAGAGAGAGAGGGAGGGGATAGTAGACATAAAGAAGATTGCCATTTTCTTTGGAAAGAGTTCTGGTCCTATATATAGATAGATATTCATGAAGGGTTCTTGTTCACCTAAGGCTTTCGTCAGTAAATATTCTCCTGTGAATATATTATGCCTTTTGAGTTCAAATCGTAGTTACTAGTAAATTCATTTTGTAGGGTTAAGGGAAGTGAGTTTTCAGTACCGGTATGGAATTTATTTAAAAATTATGAAAAAACGTTGTAGAAATATGAGAAAAACGTCTTGGAGACTTTGGAAAAACTTTAGTAATACTTTACCAGAAGTTTTGAAAATATAGAAGAAACTCTTTAAAAATTTAAGTATTAATTTTTATACATTTTTTCTCTTTAAATTTTAATTAAGTATCTATAAAATTATTCATATAGGTTTTTACTAAGTTTTCTAAATACTAAAAGTCTATACTAAATTTCTTAAAGAACTCCTTTGAATTTCACGGAAGTTTCTTAATAAAATTCTTATTAAGTATTGTAATTTTTCCAATTCCGTTTTTCCCAATGTTTTTCACTTTCATTTTTCATTTCGGTAACTATAGTTTAAATATCAATAATTGTGCACTAACCATTAAAATTCATGAATGTTTAACAAGTCATCCAATAACTATGATTCAAATATGCACCATTATTTCAAATAACGGGCTTGGTGAATTTATTTAAACAAATATATATATATATATATATATCTAAACACACAAACCATCTTTGAATTAGAATTCTCCCTATCAATCTATATTTTATTAATTTTCGAGTTGACACGTCAATTAAAATAATAATAAAGAGGTCTGATAAGTTAACTTCAAACTTACACGAATATAAATAAACTTGTGAGCATATATAAAAAAATAAATTTTAATATAAAGGACGCAGTTTTGATAATGTATCTCATATCATCTGATCTGATCTAATATATTGATTGATGAAATGGGAATCTCCATTCTAACTGTAAAAACATAACTATTCTCTAAAGCACCTATAGAAAGAGATCACAAATGTAATTTTGCCATTTTTTTTCATCATTCAGGGCTCAAATGATGTTCAATTACATCTTAAAAATAAGAATGAAGCAGTTTGCCGTTTTTATCATTTTCATTAAGCGCGAAGAACTATTTTTTTTTTTTTTTTTTGGTTTCAAAAAGCATAGTTTTGTTGGCTTTTTTCTTGGCAATTTTTATATATCATCTTAGTCTTGCACATCTTTATAACTTTTTTACGAACTTCTGAAGAACTATACAAGTGGATGAAAAGAAAATTACTTGAACATGCTTAAGCTTGTCTTTCTTGAGCATTTTACTTTCCTTTTGTTTACTCTTTCAAATGCGAACAAAACTCTGAATCAATTAACGGCAAATCAACTAACTTTTCAATTTTTTTATAAGATTTTTTTGATTTGCCTCGACAGACTTTTAACTTTCAGCACATCTTGATGTTAAATAAGCACTGATTAGTTAAGCACGTATGCCAGCGACAAGTTTTCAAACCTCATTCCGAGGAGATCCCGACACAAAATCCACATAATTCGAGTCAACCAAATGATAAGAACATTAAAAAGTAAAAGTTCAATGGAATTATTTACACGTGACACCATCCTAGTTAATAATTTAACAAGGCACAATCATTCGTCGAAAATGAGTAATTAAGTTTTAATTAGTCAGACAAAAGGTCCCAAAACCACAACCTTGAATGGTGCTCTTGACAAAAGTAATTGTTAATCTTGAATAATGCAACCTTCAATGCTATCGGATGTTCGGCTGGGTTTATTTACTAATTGACTTTTTAGCACATAAGACGATCGGCCTTAAGACACGTTTAAAAAAATCGACACCTAAAAAAGTTATATTTTGCCTTACTAGGGACATCTTATCATCACGATTAAAGGAACCCGACAAAAAAAAAATGTGCTTATATGTTCGTCGATAATTCATTTGTTAGGCGGTGATAGGTTTATTAGGCCACGTAAAGATGCCATTACTAGCGGACCATCTCCATAATAGTCGCGTAATGCCGCTTCTTGATTCGCATTATGCAAATTCAAACATGCCCATTTTCTTTGTTTGTGCAAAGAAATGATTGTTGAGTGAAGACTTTAAACTTTCTTCTATCAATTAGAATGTGTGTCTAGACTGTCTACTAAAGAACAGCATTAAGGAAACGCTAATCAGCCAAAAGAGAGTGCAATTGGATTATGAGGCAGAGTCTCATTGGATGAGTTAAGTTGACAAAGGACTAGTAGAATAGACAAAGGGACAAGATTATTGATAAGTTGAGTATTCTAATTCATCAAATTAAACTGCTTTCTTTGCCTTTATTCTCTATCATTATTCATCATATATATACTCCCTTTATTTTAAGTTTATAGTCATGCTTTGTACTGTCTATACAGCTCTAATACACAATTCAATCTTGTTTCAACTAAAAGCCTTATTCATCAAGACAATAGGGTCCTCCACAGAATGTAAGAAAAGGTGAATGTAAGAAAAGGTGATTAAGACCCCAAGCAAACTTACGTTCGTCCATAAGTAAATGAATATATATCTCCCATTTCTTACTATGATTTGCTTCCAAAAACAGCTAATGGTATAAGATATGCAAAAAATATATATACAGCCCCTTCTCAGTTCATGCTCATATTACTGTTCATTTCTCATGGGTCTGAATTTATGAGCATGCCCATGAACGCCCAAATCCGACCATTCTTCGGTGAATGCATTTTTTTTAATACCTTTTGCAGCCGTTCATAAATTAACTATCGATAACTAAAGCTGTTTTCATGTTTATACGTTAAATTATAGCACTTGATCTTCCCTTCTTCTATATATATATATTCTTCTGTGAGAGCATTTTCTATAGTTCTTTTGCAGTCATGTAGCAGTCATCAAACGGCGATTATGTTAAATTATACAAATTATGAGCTCTTATGTAATGAGTGAGGCCAGTTTTGTAGGATTGGTGTGTACAGTTTATATGCAACTGGGATGTCCCACAAGACTTGAAAAAGGACTATTTTCTGGTCAAAAGAAGCTTTGATTCGCTCTTAGCCATTTTTGGGAGAAAGAAATCTGTTTCTATGGCGTTTTCTGGAGACAGAAATGGAAGTACCGCAATTAATCAAGTTGGGAAGGTGGTTCATGTTTATCATATAATTGTTATCTTAATCATGAAGGTGAGGAATAAACATTCCTCCCCATTATCTTTTTTGACCTAACTTGGGATATACTTAAATAATGAGATGATGGAAAGAATAATCATTAAAAATCGTTTGAGTAGTCAAATTAAATTAACATTAGGAAGTTGCTATTATTCTTTACAACCAGCCAGGCACTTACTGAATCCTTCATGATGAAGTGGCACAACTAGAAAATTTCTTTAGAGAAGGTAACCATTAACCACTAGAAAAAAAAAAATATCAATAACCAGTAATAGAACACTTGATTTATATATATAGATATAGATATATAACATACAACTTATAAAAACTTATATATATAATATTTAAAGGATCTTTAAAGCAAGATAACTATGTAAAGAGATATTTATAAATATTCAAGGACAAATTGAGAAACAATTCAAAAACTGTGCATAAAATTAGAATTCTCTCTCTCTCTCTCTCTCTCTCTCTCTCTCTCTCTCTCTCTCTCTCTCTCTCTCTCCATGTTTTATGTGAAGTGATGTTACCTTTAATTTCTTGAAGCATCAAAAAAATGCCGTGACAATATTACCCATCTTAACATTTATGCTGGATTTATCAACAAAAAAAAAAGTAAAGAAAAAGAAAAATGTGAAAAAAAAAAAAAGAGCAAAATGAAAAATTTTTTTTTTTTTCTTACCTTTTTCTTTTTATTTTACTTTTCATTACCAAATTCTTGATCCATACACAATCTTAAGGTTAAATTTGCTTTTGACTTTATAATGGCCCTTCGGGCCATGGGTATGATGGAAAGTCAATTAGACCTTGGGCTGGGCCCATCCCGAATGTAAGAGATCTGAATCCCAGTCTCGGCGTGTATGGCCCCAGATACCAAAAGCATTGCCTTTCTTCTTTGTGGGGTCATGAAATAGTAGACTCTTCAAGAACGCACAGCTTGCCCTTGAGCTCCAAATGCAGGGCCCGCCATTTCCTGCTTTACTCTTCCTATTCCTCTTTCATTTCACAATCATTATCATGTGAATAAACGTTACCCAACAATTAAAGAA
Source organism: Euryodendron excelsum (assembly GCA_033060915.1). Lineage (NCBI taxonomy): Eukaryota > Viridiplantae > Streptophyta > Magnoliopsida > Ericales > Pentaphylacaceae > Euryodendron > Euryodendron excelsum. The sequence goes on along the minus strand of CM065378.1, from coordinate 13,228,588 downwards.
TAATTTGAAATGCTTTTGGCATATAGCATATTTAATGAAGCCCTTTTTTTAATTATTTTTTCTTTGGTTTTACAGATTTAATGAAGCTAATATGGGCTCTGGGCAACTTGAACATAGAGAGTTTTGCACAGCCCACTAGGCCTTTTGAACCATTCAGCTGGGCCAATGACCACTGTTACGCCCACATATCATCTTCCCATTTTGGACTAGCAGTGGCTCAGTCGATGACATGGGTTGGTTTTGGGAATTGAGAACCTTCTTTAGCCAGCCTGAAGGAAGAGATCTATGGGGCCTCCCACTAAAATTTCTTAGCCATGTTTGATAGAAATGATAAAACAAAAAATAAAATAAGAAGTGTGTTTTTTTTTTTTGGTTGAGTGAAAAAGGTGGAAAGGGTCGATCAACGTAGCAAGCTCTTTTGGGTGTGACCATAGATGTTTTCATTCGTTGCAGAATATCAAATTTGAGCCATAACTACTAATTTAGGAAGGACGAGCCGGTCACTGTAACTCCACTAAAGTGAAAATGACATTCAACCTTTTTTCGACAGTATCTGATTCATACAACTACTATCATAAACGGGTTAGAGCACTCAATCGTTGATAAAAGTGTGAGCTTCTGATTCACACAACTACTACTACAAGCGATTCAAGCACGCAACTGTTGAGAGAAAAGTAGGTTTACAACTGCTAAAGTAAACTCAACTACCACCTCGAAAGTAAAGGTTTTGAAAGCTGTAAATAGGATAACATCTTTGAAGGTTGCACATGATTTATAATTTTGTCAACTTAAAACTAATTAATCCCGGCTTAAATTCGAAAATTTTAACAAATATAAAGATGTTAGGAATGAATGGTGAATGACTGAGAAATCATCCACCAAACTTATTGTAGTTGGTAAGCACATTACTTATCAACCACAACCTCCCTTCTATAAAAGGGGGGGCTGCGAAGAGAAAAAGAAAGAAGAGAGAAAGAGAAAAGATAGAAAGAAAAGGAAGAGAAAGGAGAAAAGGGAAAAGATAAGAAAGAAAAAAAAACAAAGAGTGTAAGGTAAACTATTTAAATTTATGTTGTCTTTATATTTTATCTTAGGAAAGAAATATATTCTTAGGTGATCAAGAAGAAATACATTCTTGAGTAATCAAGAAGATCTATCCCCATAGTTCCAAAAGAACTATTTGACAGTTCCAGAAGAATTGCTTTGATTATATATTGTGTTTGATTGTTTTGTTTGCTTAATATTCCTTTAGTTTTATAACACGTTATCAGCACGAAGCTCTAAGTGCTTGTAAAAAATATAGTTGTATTATTTCTTATTAGGAAGATACTTCATTTTATGTGTAATTATCTTCATTTTGAATTCTTTACTATTCACTCAATTCGCATGAATAGTTTGAACAGTAATTTAACTGTTGAAATGAATAGTATTTATTTTAAAACTTTGTTACTTTATTTCTCTCAGATCTTGCATTTTTTGCCTATGATAATTATAGATCTGGAATCTTTATTTCAATAATTTTTTATCGACATGTGACTTGACTATATTTTGATGTCTGGATTGAAAGTTATAATAGAGATAAAAATAATGATATTATATATATATATATATATATATATATATCGATCGGATGAACTCTACCATTCATTCTACTGTTTATGAACAGTGATAAATAGTAATTGCATAGTAATATATAATATTTAATTAATAGTACGACAATACTTGTCACAGTTCTGTCGGTTGTCTTTTATCATAATATCTACCTAACATTACTGTGTTCAGTAGAGGTTTTTACATGATCATTAATTGATAGTTGTCAAATTTTATTATGTGTGTTACTTTAAATATTTTATATTTAGATCATTCCCGAAGTAATGATTTTAGAAATACAATGAAAGAAAGCAAGCACTCCTATAGAATATTTATTAAGGCCTGTACGCAGTTTATTTAATTATTGTTACTATAAGGACGGTTTGCCGCCTACTACTGCTTTAATTTATGTTGCTGCTATTATTTACTATGTTTGTTATGGACGCTGCCTAATTTGGTTTACCATTATGTCATCATTAAATGTTTGAAAAATACAAGTGTTAGAAGATTATAATTTTTCACAAGGCTTATTATGATTTAAAACACATGGAGTTGCCAGATAATCAATAAATGCACTTGGAGTTGCAAGATTATAGTTGAATGCACCTAAAGTTGCAAGACAATGATTTAGTGCACCTGAAGTTATAATAACAAGGATGTAGTACAGTGTTGCCAAATAAAAGAATGAGTACAATTTTTATTATTTAAATACATCCATAATGAAAATGATGTAGAAGAAAGCTTCCTGATGAAGATATGATAGATAAATATATTTATATTTTATGCCTCAAACGTGCTCCAGAAGTAGCAATATTAAGAGGGTTAATTCAGAAATTATATTCCAATGGCACATCGTATAAATATAATAGAAAATAAGGGTAAATAGTTACGTTACTATTCATGCATACTATTTACATTACTATTTACAATACTATTTATGAGTTTCATATTATTTTGATTTTGTTTCCCATTTTCTTCCTATGTTTTCATTAGTGTTATATCATCTTTCTTAAAAGAATACAAATTTATAATATGTATCAATTCTTGAAGTGATAAGTGGATGGTATGGATCCAGCGTAGTGTAGCTCACTCAATCGAGTGTTATAATTAGTTGATACATGTGGCCAATTTTATATCATTCCCTAAAGTGAATGTACTTTTATTTGATGCTCATGGATATTGTCACAAATGTTATTACAATGTAATAATTTTTGAATTTTTGGAGATAACTTGAAAGTTGTAAATGTCATTAGAAGTGAAATAATGTGAGCTCAACCTCTCAAGAAATACGAAGATGTTTCATTGGTTATGTACCTGTAGTACGATGATTAAATATTCAATAGATTGCTATGATAGAATAATTTTGACAATGAAACATTATATCAATTTTGCATTTGAAAGCATGGATCATACCAATGCGTCAATTATTACAAATATGAATGGGGAAGATATATGTCTAGCAGACATTATTAGAACGCACACAATTCTTTAATATGGTGTAAACTTAACATTAACTGAAATTAATGTTAAAACAATATTAAGCATTACAAATTGATTGAAGGCTCCAGACGAGCTAAGCTCTAGATGAGTTATACTTTATAAAAGCTAACATAATCTGGTCAAGAGAAATAAAACTTTATATTGATGATGCATTCTATTCTACTAGCAGTACAAGAAATTTGCTCAACTCTTATAGATGTTTTTACTTTATTTCTGTTATATTAGAAGCATATGATGAAAAAGAATATAGCAATACAGGTAATGAAAAATATATTTATTTACACTTCTCTTTTCATGTTAGAAGCATATAATAGAGAAATTTGTTACTTTTCTTCTGGGTTATATTATATTAGGGATCATCTGCAGTGAGAAACTAGAAGTTTTTTGACCCAAACGATTTTTGTACTGAGAAATCACCTGAAGTGATACAATAGAAGCATTTATGGAGTACCTGCAGTGACAACATATGAAGTAATATACCAGAAGTGATTTGATCCCAAAAGAATTTTATATTTTGGTCACCCGGGATCAACAATAATACGTCCAATAATTGACAATTTTCATGGACATCTGCTAAAGAACCAGAAGATTCTTTTTGCCAAACAATTATTTGATTACTCTGTAATACTAATATATCTCTTATTTATGCATATATATATAATGGTTACATCTTTATTTACTGTTAACTCTTATATTTTGTGAATAGTCCTTATGTTGCATCAGTTTTCTCACCATTAGGGGGAGATAAGACGTAGCGTGATTCTCGGACAAGTCGATGTGAATATGAAATTTACAAATGAATTATTTACTTATATATGATTATAAATCAATTGCCCCGAAACATTCACCGACACAAAGACGATAATCATATCATATCGATACCAGTTGCTAATGCTATAGCACATATTAATGTCCCTGTGGGACAATAAGTTGGTGTCCCTTTAGAATCATATGTTCATATAATAACACATGATTTCAAAGCGCTTAAAGCGTAAGAGGAATGTCGGTGCAAAAATTAAACTCTCAGAAAAAGGAAAGGACAACAAAATGAGCACCTTCCTGAAGAGCAATTTGTTGAAGACGAAAATGAACCTCCAGAGAAGGAATCTACATCATTTAAACTTTCTGAAGAAATTCCTATAAAAGAATTCCCAGAAGAGAAATCTCCTGAAGAGATATCTCCTGTAGAGGAAATGATATTTGATAATAATGAGATCTCAATGAATAATAATGTGAATACAGGAAAATGATGGAATAGAAATGATATTGTTGTCAACAACATATTTCTATTTAAATGCAATTACCAGAAGTAATGCAGAGACTAAACTACAGATAGTCGACAAATGTCAATAATATAATCGATCAAAAACTAAAAAGAAATTACTGAGTTATAATTAAACTCATTAGCATAATGTAAAGTATTTGAACTTGTAGTTCAAACACCAAAAGATGAAAATATCGGACTTGTAGTCCAAACACCAACAGATGTAGGACATGTAGTCTAAATACTAGAAGCTGTAATTATTCAGACTAGTAGTCCACTCACCTGAAGATGTAAAACCGATTTGATACAAATAAGTATTTACGCAATGAGAAAATAGAATAGTGTGATATAAAGCACGACTCGTACCATAAGGTTTCTCGCAGAGACTTGGTATTGACTATAATGAGAAATTTTATCCTATAAGGATGAAATTACATTCATATTATTAATTAGTTTGTCAGTCTCAGAATAATTGGATATGCATTTAATGAATGTATAACACAGCCTATTCATATGGTGGATTAGGTAATGATATACATATGCAATTGAAGCAAATGCCTCGAATTATATTCTATCAAGCTTCAATGATATATGTATAGGTTAAATAAATCTAGATGCAGATGGTACAATTATCTCAATAAATATCTATTGAAAGAATGATATGTGAACAGTACATGAGAATATGAATTGATGATTATTGCAATATATGTTGATACTTTTGGATATTAATGATATTCTTGAAGAGATTAAAAATTAGTACTAGTTATTGAAAACTTAAATACCTTAGAAGAATAAATTATTGTCTTGTCTTGCAGATTAATCATTTGTCAGAAATAATTTTATTCATTAGTTGACATATACAGAAAAATGTTATATTGATAAATCTCATCCATGAAATTCTTCAAATGGTTGTTTGATCACTTGATATACAGAAGGGTCCTTTTCGTCCTCGAGAAAATAGTGAAGAATTTTTTGGTCCTGAAGTACCATATCTTAGTGCAATCGGAACTCTTACATCTCCTACAAATTATACAAGACCTGATATAACATTCTCTGTCAACGTATTGGCAAGATATAATTCTGCGCTAACTCAACAACATTGGAAAGGAATTAAGCATATACTGTGTTACCTACGAGAGACAACTGATATGGGCTTATTTTATTCAAAAGAGTCACAACTTCAAGTAATTGGCTATGCAGACATTGGCTACCTTTCTAATCCACATAAAGCTCGATCTCAAACTAAGTATGTGTTTACTTGTGATAACACTGTTATATCCTAGAGATCGGTGAAGCAGACATTAACTGCAACTTGTTCAAATTATTTGAGATCATCGTAATTTATGAAGCAAGTCGAGAATGCATTTGGTTGAAATTTATGATCCAATATATTCAAGATAGTTACAGACTATCCTCGATCAAAGATACCGCAACGATATTATATGAAGATAATGCAGTATGTATTGCACAAATTAAGGGAGGCTACATCAAAGATACGTTCAAGTGACAACTTGGTAAACTTATTTACTAAAGCACTTCCAACTGCAACATTGAGAAATTGGTACACAACATTGGTATGCGTCGTCTCAAAGATCTTTATAATTAAAGCTATCAACTTCAACTTCATACCAGATGTATGAATGAGGGGGAGTTGCAGACTGTACTCTTTTTCCTTCGCCAACAGTTTTTTTCCCAAAGGGTTTTTCTTGGCAAGGTTTTAACGAACTAGTTTTAGCACACCCATTTTCTTTTGCTACAATTTTATAAGGTTTCTTGTGATGGTCATCCAAGGAAGAGTGTTAGGAACGAATAGTAGATGACCGAGAAATCATTCACCAAACGTATTGTAGTTGGTAAGTACATTGCTTACCAACTACAGCCTCCCTTCTATAAAAGGGAGGGGTTGTGAAGAGAAAAAGAAAGAAAAGAGAAAGAGAAAAGATAAAAAGAAAAGGAAGAAAAAGAAGAAGAGGGAAAAGAGAAAAAGAAAAAAAAAAAATAAAGAGTGTAAGGTAAATATTTACATTTATGTTGTCTTTATATTTTATCTTATGAAAAAAATACATTCTTGAATGATTAAGAAGAAATATATTATTAAGTGATTAAAAAGATTTATCTTCATAGTTTCAAAAAAACTATTTGACAGTTCTAGAAGAACTGTTTTAATTATAAACTGTGTTTAATTATTTTATTTATTTAATATTCTTTTAATTTTATAACAAAAGAATCAATAATTGTTCTTTTCGTATGGCTTATAAAAGGTGGAAGGTGATAACGATGATTACAAATACGACTGACTTTAGATGTAATGATCAGAATTTAGAAGCAAATTAAACTGAACTGACTTTTTTTTTCTTGGTGACTTAAATCATAAAGCAATAAGCTCAGTGAATAATGGTCACTTTAGATGGGTCTGAATTAGAATTTTTACAATAATATTTCCCACCCTTTCCCCCACCTTACCTAAAGTGGCATGATCATAAAAAAAACAAATAATAATCAAGGGATAAGTTTCATTATACACATGCAATCTCTCTCACTATAAATAAATCCTAACTACTTCATGATGTAGAAATAACAGCATTGAGAGAGAGATTAGGAGAATTAAAAAAACAAATGGCCAGAGTGAGATTCTGTGAAGAAACATAAAGTTTGTGGGTAGTTTGTTTGTTTGCATTAAAGGAAACGGAGAGAAAAAAAAGGGATGAGTGGAAAGTCCAAAGTGTTATTATTGGGTGCATTTCTGAGGAGGAGATCACTTCCCTTTTTCCATGGAAACCCCATTATGAAAGGGAAGATTGTTTAAAAGTTATAACAAAAACAAGAAAGAATGGAATAAAAGTCTCAAGCTATTAATATATTGAATCAACGTTATTTAAATCGTCCATACATTTAGTGTTTCATGCATTATATTACAAGATATTATTTATTGATGAATTATTTATTAATTGTTAATTCTATAATTACGTTCATAAAACTAAATCTGTCAAAATTTGTAAAGGCGACTGATCCTATGGTAGCCGAAAAATGATTAAAAAGCTAAAGACTATCTTTACAAAAAAAACCTGCTGAAATTTATAGGGACCACCAAAACTTAAAATATATATTGAGAGTCTGAGACTTAGGATGCATTTTTCTTTTAAAAGCACGCATGTAAGTTCAAGCCACTGAAAAGCACTTCCCACTAGCTTAGTTCAAATCACTTTAGCCACATTGGTGATTGACACGCGTCTTCTCAATAATAACACGCATCTTCTGACTTTAAATTTAATAATAATAAAATAAAACAAATTCAAAAGTTCATAAAAAGTTGCATTGATTAAACCAATTTGACATTGATAGAGGGATAAGTATGAATAAGTATGTTATCAATCCCAACAAAACATAAGAGAAGAGAAAATTCTGTATTTATATAAAAAAAATACAAACAAAAATCTGTATTTATTAAATCATCAAAAGCTATATAAAAAAATATCTTTGGGCAAAGTCCTAAATTTGTATTGATATGAGAAAACAGACCTTAAATCTAATAAAATGCATACTAGATAGTAATTAAGGAATTATAAAAATATCAAAAATAACAAATTCGGGTTAAACTTATATTTGGATACAAGACAATTAAAGAAATATTCTAGAAAAAAAACTCAAGCAAAATTAAAAAATTTTAGATCAAATTATTGCTAAAAATAAAACTTAAAAGGGCAAAAACAGAAATTTTGAAGCCTAACCGACTAAATTTGGAAAAATCTTGAGATTCATCTTCATCTCCACTATCAAGCCATTAAATTTAATGCAATTCCGAATTCGAATGTTTTGCATCATTGACTCATGCAACGAAATGGAAGGTTGGAATACAATCCACGAGCCGTCAATGGCTTGAAAAAGTAAAATCCAAATTGACTACTACCTTTGTTGTGTTTGAAATCTAAATTTATTAAGAAAAAAAGAAAATATAAAAGAAAATAAAATAAAACAAAAGAGTACTTTTATTTTTTTTCCTCATATTTTTTTTTTCTTTTTTTTCTATCCCCAAATCTTTAATTTACACACTTAAAATGGAATTAGTGGGAAATTAGGAGGATTTGGAGTTAAAAAGGGGAAAGTTGAAGATGGGCATGCATGACTTCAGTGGACTCACTAATACAACCACCAGAAAAAAAGGACTCCAATAATCAAAAGTAATGCACCAAGCAAAAGTTACTCATCAACTTTTTTTATTGTCGAGAGATCAATATCCTTTAATGGATGCAAAGCTTCCAAGAAATCCTTATGAAAAGCTAGAGCGACCTTTATCGAATTAATTTACTAATTTAACCTCTGACAGTGAGATTATTATCCGATTATCTTCCCCTCTCTCTCTCTCTCTGGCCTTCTATGGCCTTATATACCGAACAGATTAACACTGACTTAAGCAAATTATTAAGAGGATAATACATTTAGTTGGGTTCAGACTTTAGACCTGTTAACTAGTAAGGTGTGACTAAATTGAGGTCAATAACTCAATAATCCCAGATCAAATTAGATCAAGGGTAAGATTGTCATTATAGGAAAGAAGTCCAAAGCAACTTTGGTGATGAATCCTAAAAGAAAAAATGTAATGGACGTTTGGATAATGATGTCTTATTCATGTTTCTTGTTGTGATCAAACAGTACTTCTCAATCATCAGCCTATTTAAAGCAATGGCCAGAGACTTCTAACTTCTCCACTAGCTTTTGTGAGAGCCCATTGGGTATCAGATATAAACCAATCTATCAGTTTATTGGAGAGTACTGATAGATATGGATACAGTTTGGGATGAATCTATCCATGGGTCTTGAAAAGCATGGGAATTTGGAGAGAAAGGGTTCCAAGATTCCCTCCTCCAAATTCTCAGACAGTTTGCCTGTGCTTTATAGCCATCAGCTCTGCTAGACCAGCTTGGTGCATGATGATCAAGATCTCAGCTTCATCAAAATCCTCCTGGCAGAAGTGTTGGCTAAGGCCTAGCAAACCGGCAAGTCACAGAACGGGCAATGGACTCTGCTAAGAGTCTTTTTATGGCTAATTGTTTTCTATGTTGCATGCGGTGGTGGTGTAGTTTTTGCATGAGACTCTATAATAAAAGTGGGTGTTCTAAGAATAAATGCAGCCAGATTTGGTGAGTACTAGTATTGCATGACACTGGAATCTCTCTCTCTCTCTCTCTCTCTCTGTGTGTGTGTGTGTGTGTGTTAGTGCATATATATGCACCCCAAATAACCAAGAAGGCTTTGGAGTAAATTAGGGAACATTAGAAATCAGTTGAGGATGGTATGTTCTTTCTAGTTATTGGCAAAGAGTGAAAAATAAAGGTAAAGAAAATGGGATGATTAGAGGCGTTCAATCTTTCCCACAAAAAGAGAATCATTCATATCATTCATATTTTCTTTCCTCCAAATTTCATCAGCAGCAAGCACAGATCCATTTTCTAGGATGGAGCAACCAAGAAAATAGAGCTGTCGGCACTATACCGTCTGTTTTTATACGAATGGTGAATGTGACAATTTAAGTTCCCTGAGATCTCCAAATAGAAAATTTTAGCGTAACTTTCTCTTGGAAAGTACCAAACAACAAATTCCAAGTAATATGAATCCATTCCAGGCGACACACACGGTCCCTTTCATGTCATTGTGGAGATCATTCAATGTCGGCAGCCGACGACGTATGTCACGATACCATAACAAGGAATTTTTTGTTTTTGTCCTTCAATACATCCAACGCATAACTTAATTGATTATTTTTTCATTATATAAAAAAATTAATTTCATTCCAATGGACAATGCAACAAGCAAATGAAGTCTTGCCGATTAGCCGTATCCTTCGAACTCTATCTATGATAAAGATACCTCTAAGAATGGATTTTCCACCTGTTGTTTATATAATTACCCATGCTCTATGATCAAATACAGACATGACATACACCTTGTAAATGCGGCATCAACCAACTCCACTTGTCGTTTGCGCAAACTCGTATCTCAGCCGAGTCAAACGACTCACAGAAAACATGAACTCAGATGACTAAGAAAAAGAGAAGGAATTTGGAGGATTTAAAAAAAAAAAAGCGTATTATTATTATGTCACAGTTGATTTATAAATTTGAATTCAGCTTCTCCAAGAACCTTTTCCGGCTTGCAAGAGAGAAGCATATAGCAGCTCATTCCAAGTATCTGGTACTCCAGGTAAGCACCAATGGCTGCAATCTTGAGACTGCTCTGCAGCGACATGTTCTTCTGCTGTCTTGTATTGCTTTCTGTAAATTGAAGGGTGGCCATCTTTTCTGTAATCTGAAAGCCTACTTATGTTGAGGTATATTACAGGAGTTTTCATTTCTTGAAGAACATGCTCTAGAGCTCTCATCTTTGTAGGGTAATTTGCTAAGTAAGTTTCATTGAAGATTGGCTCAGTTTCTTTGTGGCACTGTCCTCCTGAGTTCCACTGGCCTCCCCTGCAACCACATCAAACACTTTTAAGACATATTCTTTTTACTTTGAATCGTGTTGTAAAGGAACAAACTTTTATTTAACGAAGGTAGTACATTATGGGATGTAAAGAAAGATTTAGACTAGCCGTCAGGGAAAACAACCAATGGGATCTGCCAAGAAGAACCATCCTTGGGGAACCTATAATGGACAATCCAAGAGAAGGGACAGAGGAGGGGCTGCTTGAGAGGTGGCAATGCTAGGTGAAGCACTGGAGGATATCATGAATTATCATTATAAGCAATTAAGAAGGGGGGAAACAAATGCTTAACAATCTGACCTAAAATCATCTACCTCAATAACCCTGCCAAGAGAACAAAAAAAAATCTAGACAAATGAAGAGTAATATTTGACAGCATGAAAATCCAAATTGTAATGTTCTTGTTTAAAACTAAACAGGGAACAACCCAGAATTTAGTGTTCTTCTTCTAATATCGCCTACATAAGGATCTCATAAGCAAATCATAACTGATTTGGATCCAAATAAGGCACATGCCCTTGGAGGTCCCGGGCGAGGGTCACAAGGTCATTCAAACGACCCATGACTGCAGCATAGACCCGAGGGGGTCCCTAGGCCCTCTACCAGACTCAGGATGACCTGAGATATTCCAGATGACATTCGGAGATAAGTTAAGAGACAAAGGACTAAGGAATAGGAGGGAGACACTCGAATGGAGTGTAGCTCGTCCGAGCCAAGGGGTACCAAGGGTGTCATCACGAACCGGAGATGTGATGTGCTTAAGCAGATGTTCGCAAGACCCAGCTGAGGGAGAGAGTCGAGCACATCTGGGCAAGCAACCTAGGGGTCCCTTGGAGAATCTCTGAGCGCCTAGGCTCAAGGCTAAGGCACCACGTACATTAGCCTTGGACGGCATAGCTCGACCCTGGAGGGAAGGATGGAGACACATGGACATATGATTATTGGTCCACACATTGCCTCGCAAGGCTGACATGTGGAGACCAAACACATGGAGATGATAATGTGGAGATTACATGGATGGCTTGTGCCCTAAATATACAGGCCTCAAAGTTCATGAATAATATGATGGGTATAACAATGAAGAAATATAAAGTGAAACATTTATCATAGAAAAGGATATTATGAGACTACAAGAATAAACAAAAAAAAAAAAAAGGATTAGTATGACGAGCATCTAAAAGTGTAACAGGAGGAAAAAAAATGTTATACCTGAAATGAGTGACTGAATATCCTCTAAAGATAACCTGAGTTCTGCTGCCATCTATGTTCTTATCAACCCATCTGCCCCAAGTGGTAAGTGCCTTCTTGTATGCTTCTAGGACCTTGAGCCTTGGGTATACATGTTTACCTTCCTGGTAATAATCTTCTCTGTAAAACCAACAGATGCAACAGATTTAGATGTGGACTGGCAGTGGAATGTGAAACTGGTAAAGACAGACAAACAAAAACTTTTGAACCAAATGGACAACTGTTTATTTTCCCATTTAAATTTTCTTCTCTTTTTATTTAGTTTCCCTATGCAGGAACTTGGGTTAAGAAAACGCAAGGTTTTTAAACCTACATAGAGCTATAAACACAAGTATCCACTAAGAAAAATGACAGCGTTTACCCTTTAGAGGTTTTCTCATGAGTCCACCAATGTCCTGTATTGAAGATTACAACATCAGCATCGCTATACATTGAAGTTGTCCGGTCCATCAAATCCAATCGTAATGTCTCAAAAGAACCATTTCTACCCTTAAAAGATGATTCTCTGACAAGAAATGGAGCGCTAACAAAATCCACAGAACAATTATAATCCTACAAATGCAGCAAAAGTAAAGTATTTAGACAGAGAGTATAGAAAAGAGATGCTTTCATATAACTGTCAAAGAAGTTTGGGAAGCTTGCCTCAAATCTGAATGCATAGAAACCCTTCTTCTTGAAGTCTCTCCTTCCTGATATCTCATAAACTCTTTTCTTGTAACGGATACTGTGGCGGAGTATGCAAACAAGAGACTCCCACATATTCCTATTAAGTGAATCCCCCACAAAAACCAGCTTCTTCCCTCTGAGTCTTTCCAGAAAATCAGTTGCATTCAAACTGAGAATAACACCGGTTGTCAACAGAGAATTTAAACAAAAAAAAAAAATTCCTCATAATGTAATTCAAGAGTCAAAGCCTTCAGAAAAATCCAAGGAAATGCAACAGACAGACAATGGCATGCTTTTTCCTTTTCTTTTCTTATTTTAAGCGAAAGAGAAAGGTGGAAGGCTTCATCAACCAGCACAGAGAGTACAAAAATGAATGAAGTTTAATTTTCACCCAAACTAGCCTATATTTAAGTAAGTATATTCTAATAACCTTCATCTTCTGCATTTTAGAGATGGACTTATAGCTCAAGGATGTCTTAGACATACAAAGTGACAAAAAGGCATGCTATAATTGGGGCCTTAGAGTCCAGTGGAAGCAATCCACTCAAGCAGCCCTATGCTTTGTAAAATGTAGGAATTCCGGTTGAGGTTGGACTTTTCCCCTTCTGCTGTGACAATCTCCAATTTTGTTCAGTTAGGTTTTTTCTTGTGGCCGGGTATGCACTCTGACATTTTGTTGATCATTTTTTGCTTTAATACTTACTTATTTAGCAAAAGAGCGGAAAAATATTATGTGGACTTATATTTTTAAACAATTACGTAAGGCTAAACAAAAATAAGTAGTTTCGTTGACTTTAACTGTGGAGAAGCATGGTGAGTTTCTTTCAACTTCCAACATGCAGGACAGAACCTATATAGAATTGAATTCAACTATGCTATTTCTAAAATCAAAATGACGGTTAAAAGGTCATGCAACCATTCTATCACAGTTTATCCAAATGAAATTCAAAATTCTTTAACTGAATGTACATCAAAATCACCCAAAGCATTTAAAGAGATCTTACCTTGGGATCTCACAACCATATGGCTGCCATTTCCATTTTAAAAACCCATCATCTGGCCTCCGATTAAGGTGACAATCAAAATCCCTATCAATGTAAGGGCAAGAACCCGCACGATAATATGGCTTTGTATCATCTTTCACCCATTTACCATCAAAGAAATCACATTTTCCATAAGAACCATTGCGCCTTCCCATAGGTTGATAATCATTATAAGAGACGGTGATATTATTTTTCTCAGATGATATTTTCTGATTTTTAGTATCAGAAGACCCTCCCTCTTTACTAGCACATCCAACATTGTCTTTATTATATGAAGAATTGCCCCCATTGCCATTTTCCATGACCTTATTCTTTCCATTATTGGAATTTTCTGTAAAACCAACAGGTTTACTAAGAGAACTTTCATTTGCATGTGTCTCAGCAAAATTCTCTTCAATAACACTCTTCCCTGCAACCACATCTTCACCACTAAAGCTTCCATTATTCGCCTTCTCAGACGAATTACCCAGGTGGGTCCTCTCCAAAACAGCCCCTTGCCCCATAGAATTTGTAAAGTTTGCATTTTTACCCATGTCTGACCCATTTACAAATTGACCATTTGCTTTAACCCTTCCTTCTTCAAGGGTAAAGCTTCCATTTTTCACCTTCTCAGATAAATTCCCCACATGGGTCTTCTCCAAACCTATCCCTTCCCCATTGGAACCCAAAATATTTCCATCTTTACTAATCACAGACGCATTTGCTTCATGGTCATGGGCTTTATGTACAACCTTTCCTTGTCTAACTCTCTGTATCAAATCCACAGAGTTCTGCAATTCTTTAGTAGGAGCAGTGGAACTAGCACTATTACCAGTGGTAGCAGAAGAAGAAGAAAAGGCACTAGAACTCGAAAAAGAGAAAGGCCAAGAAACAAGAGAAGTAGTATTAAAGCCTTGAAACATTGGACTCAAGAAGGGAGCCTTAAACGAGACAATGAACAAAACTACACTCAGAACAATGAGAGAAGCCACAACCCCCAAACCAAAGCCAGAAACTACCTTCCTCCTTGAAGAGAGACAGTACGGAAACTGATCTGAAAACCCAAGTTTCTTCAAATCCATTGCTATAGAGAACCATCAAGTCATCAACCACACCATCCCACGACAGATTAACGTGAGGAAGAGAAAATATAGAGAGGCGTTCGGAGATTACAAACAGGGAGGAGTGGCTTGCGACATTTTCGTGTGCTTTTAGAAAAAGGCAAAGTTGGGAGCCGACTGTGAATGAGAGCGAGGTGACAGTGTTGTACAAGGTTTCTACTGCCCGTTATAGGCAAAAATAGATACAGAGACGGAGGAAATGTAACGGCAGAATTACACAAAGGCCCTTCACTGGTTATTTCGAAAACGGAGGATGTATAAATGCTGTAATGTTTTATCCAAAAAGAAAAAAGCAATTGTTTAGTTTCTTTCTTTCATTTTCTTTTGGTGACTCAGTTAATAAACTTACTTCAGTTGGTGAAATAAATGCTTGTTATTAGAGAAGCCATCAGAGTTATAGTTGTACTAACTCATGTTCATTACACAAACCTCAATAAATTAGATAATTATTACCACAATTAAGTTTTATAGCACTTCACTTAGCCAAAAAAAAATTTGTAGCAAAATAAAATGAGGATGAGAAGATAGATGCAAAGATACAAGGGAGCTTACCCAGACAAAATAAAACCAACATGGAGAGTATCTGTGACAAAGAGTTAGATAACAGTCATTTCACAAAATACCAATTAACCTAAATTTTAAACATGCCAACCTCACGGTTACAACTACATATTTTATGAGCTAAGAGCATGTACAAAGATTAACTCAAAAAAAATGGATGTATTAGGAAGTGTATACAGTTTGTTAGTAATTTCTTGCACCTTGTTACACTTATTGACATGAAAAAAAATTTAATAAAAATGTAGTACCCAACATTTTAGAAATTATTTTTATTATGATTTTTTTCTTTTATATTTTTGATGACTCTTTGTTATAAAGTTAAATTTCAGTGACAATAATTAATAATATCCTTTCACTAAATATTTTCGATATTTTTTTTAGTTTGAGACAAATAGGATCGCTTGTGTAAATTTTATTTATCCTTTAATTGTAGCTACTAGTTATCATTTACAGCAGGGCATTTTTGTCATTGTGGTTGTGGGGTCTCTGATCATTCAATTAAACGTGTGGAGGATGTTGAGGGACACTTTTGTCATGTTCCGACATAAACGGGTTTCAAACGGGGCTCCATCTTAACTGTCATACGCGACATAAAGCGGAGTCATTCCGCGCCGACAGACATCGCGGACACGTGGCGATCACATTACCGTTAAAAAATATGACGGGGAAGATGCTCGGGCTGCGTGCGTCACATGCTGCTGTAATGCTGTTCCTTGAGACGCGACTTGCGAGAACCTGCAAGTAATGGCCTTCTGATATGGACACGTGTCGATATTTCTCATCAGAGCTGCACACTCCCGTGACCATAGTTTGATTAGGTTTAAGTTGGAATTTGATATTCTTAAAATTAGAGAATTTATACATAGGAGGAGGATTCATCAGTTTGCAACCCATGATTAATCATTTAATTTAAAGAATCTATAAATCTAAAGTTTCAATTAATTTAAAATTTTGTATTTTCCAGCGTGGAATCAAAGCCTAAATCAATATCTTAAAATCTGTTCGTGCCTTTTTTCTTTCAGAAAACTGCTTGGTTCGAGCTGAAGCTCATTGCAAGCCCACCCAAGAACAACTCCGGTTGTGCAGGGTCAAACAACAAATCGGCCACAAAACAAGCCAGCCAGCCCGCCGAGCCCAGCCCAAGCTTAAGTGCATTATCTGCGGGTAAGGTCAACTGCCTAGTTGGGAACATTAATTCTTCAGCTGTGAATGGTAATTGACTTATTTTCAGCGATAATTTTTCAACTTTGGACTGTTGACATCAAAGTTGAGAAACTAACTCGACGGGCTGTCCTAGTTCAAGTGGGCGTACTCTCCACATTCAATGGGAGACCCAAAATTTGTATCGAAGGGGCCGAGATAAATTTTGTAAAGACCTAGATAATTTTTTTGAAATTTTAGAGGGGCTAATACCTATATTTCACTGTAATACCCAAAATTCTATAGAGATGATAATAAATTTTAAAAATTTTGGACAGACCGTGGCCCCCTCCAGCCCCCTCTCCGTTCGTCCTACCCATGTTGCCTAACCTGAGTTTAAATTTTGAAACCAAATCATAAGAGATTTATGTCTCGTAAATATTCTAATTTCAAAGTAAATAGCTTGTCATTGACCAAACCGAAGAAAAAATAATTGAGATAAAAATAAGTTAGCCAGAAAACCTCTTACTGCAATACCCAAAAAACATAAAAAAAAAAATTGAGAAACTAATCAAGAACTGCATTATCTGTGAGACATATCACATGTTGGGTATCGAAATGCACTTGTTTATTTCTAATGGGGTTCTTGTTCTTGTCAAAAGAATAATAAAAGACCCAAAAAAGAAAAATCAAATGTTGATGAGGAGTACGCGACTCTTATTATATAATACATATAATATGGTGGAGATATTTCCTATAGGCATACCAGAATTAAGCTTTCTTAACCATATAATTATGGGCAAAGAAAGTCCTACATGCTCTTTGCCAACTAAAACAGTTGCAATCGTAAATATTACATACAAATTTCTAGTAGGATTCCAAAATTTTTGACAAAGGCACTGTCAAGTATCCACGCAACCAAATATTTCAACAAAGAAACAAAAGCTTACACATTGCTTTCCCTTTTTTACAGGTTGAATACATTCATTCAACAGTTATCAACACCAATCAAATACATTTCGCTTCCAAAGCCGGGCAACTAAATGACATGAAAAGGAACTGTATTAAGAGGAAGAAAGATAAATTGGCTTCTTTTTTTTTCACCGTGGGCCGGAGAGTTCCATTGCTTCAACCACAAGTGAAGATTCTTCTATGAAATCTGAATATCTTTGAGGAGGATTTTCAAATGACCGGAGATACCTTGGTGTCTCAACATTTTGTGAGGCCTCCCATTTATCGGCTAAGCCATCACCTTCCAACATCCTTAATACTTCAGACATTTTTGGGCGGTGAGAAGGATTGAATTGCGTACATAAAAGGGCAACTTGAACCATTTCTTCCAACTCTACCCTGTCAAAATTGCCCTTTAAATCTTTGTCCACCAATAGTTTCAGCTTTCCCTCCTGATGGAGCTTTTTTACCTGCATGAATGGAAAGAATTCAATAATAAGAGTAACAAAAATGTGGCCAGACATGATCTGGTAAAATTAAGAGGAGTTTCTGAATTCACCAATCACCACAGTAGCATTGCGGAAATATAAATGCTTAGCTTCTATGCAATTAAGGATTTTATCCTCAAAAGCTACATCGAAGGTTACAGAAGAAATAGCCAAAAGGCCCAAAACATATTGGCTAATGTCTTAAGCGCTAAGATTAGCGCACAGCTGCCAAGCTTTCCATAGACCAGAGTAAACCGGTTTGGATTTTATCCTCTAGACTAAGTATTCATGTCTCACAAAATAAATGCCTTAATGTGAGAGAGAGAGAGAGAGAGAGAGAGAGAGAGAGAGAGAGGAAATACCCAATCAAGCATTACTCCTTTCTGGTTTGCCATCCATCCAAAGTCCAGAGCCTTCTGACCTGTAATTAGCTCGAGGAGCAAGATGCCAAACCCAAATACATCAGTTTTCTCTGATGATTGGCCGGTAGACAAATACTCTGGAGCAATGTGGCCAACAGTGCCACGCACGGCAGTGGTCACATGAGAATCGTGGTGATCCAAGAGCTTTGCTAACCCAAAATCTCCAACAACTGCCTCAAAATCTTCATCCAACAGAATGTTGGCTGCTTTAACATCACGGTGAATAATTTTGGGGTCGCACTGCTCATGCAAATATAGTAGCCCCCTTGCTGTACCTAAAGCTATTTTCTTGCGCCTGGACCAGTCTAAAACAGGTCTACCATGAATATGATCTGGTAAGAAAACCAAAATTAAGAAATAAATCTACTTTATTCAGCAGATGCTTATATCCAAGAACGGTTTATAACCTAGGAAGGTACTGGACTCAAGAAAGCTTTGTCATAACTCTCGGGGTCAGCTTATCACCAAGGAAATAGCCAAAAGGCCCAAAACTATTTGGATTGAAATTTATAAACAATAAAACTTGAACACCTGTGCTCAGAATCTGCAAGTTTGGTGACAACAAAGCTAAATTTTTCTTGAAGAAAGAAACATTGTTTAGTAAAGGGATGTGAAAAACTAGCAGACATATTAAGTTACAAATGGGCAGCACAGGTCAAGTGTTTCCAAGTAAGCAAATCATTATAAATGTGAAATTTTCTCCCTCCAGTTCAGAGAGCAATAATCCAATCTCAAAAAAAAGAGATTCCTTTCCCTTTTTATTTCTTGTGCTGTGCCACCACAGGGGGTGGGAATGTAATGGAGCATTGTAAATTCCATCTTCCTTTTGTACCAATCAACTTCTCTCATCTGAATACCAAGAAGGTTTAATGATTTAAGACATTCCTGCACATAAAGACTTTGCCCTAAGAAGCACGGACACTTCTAAGAAGGTATCTGTGTCGGACACTTCGTAGCACTTATCGAACACAAGTCCGGAAGAGTCCTATTATTTTCAATTTAGTTAAAACTGGACACGTCTGTTACTTGGACACATGTCCATCACTTCAATACATAAAACACATTGCAAGTTTGAAAAAAGTAATTTAGGAACCAATCGTAAAATAGAAACAATGTGATTTTATACCTAATTTGATGTTTAAGCTATGAAATACTTGCTTTTAAATTTTAATTAATGCTATCTTGCAATTTTTCCTTACCTTTGAGTAAAATAATCTTATATATGAGATATTAAAAAAATATATGAAATACATATTTTTGTCGTATTCCCATAATGTTGTGTCCTGAATTATTTTAAAAAGTTGCCTTGTTGACATGTCCGTGTCCGTGTTTGTGCTTCTGGCTCTGTTTTATGAAACCAAGATTTGAAGGGCTATATTTGCCTCTTTCACATTTTGCAGGTTGCAAGAGGGGCACTCAAGTTAACTTAAGCTAT
The DNA here is from genome assembly GCA_033060915.1 of Euryodendron excelsum. NCBI lineage: Eukaryota > Viridiplantae > Streptophyta > Magnoliopsida > Ericales > Pentaphylacaceae > Euryodendron > Euryodendron excelsum. The sequence goes on along the minus strand of CM065378.1, from coordinate 13,208,702 downwards.
AAAGGATATAAAACTGACCGCAAAGCAGGGAAAACTGAACTTTGCTAACCTCTTAATCTAGAAGCTACACTCCCATTTGGCAAGTACGGATAAACAAGAAGCCGTTCATTTTCAGTCGTGCAGAACCCCCAAAGCCGCAGAAGATTCCGATGGACAGCCAGACTTATCATTTCTACTTCTGTCTGAAATTGGATTTCACCACCAACAGCATTGTAGTCCTTCAACCTTTTGACAGCCACTGTTTTCCCATCATTTAAGGAACCCTTGTAGACAATTCCAAATCCACCTCTCCCTAAAATATTCTTCGAGTTGAAATGATCAGTTGCAGCCCGAAGTTCCTTAAAGGTATACCTTCTCAGATGGCCCAAACATACCTCCGGATCATATTGTTCTGCTAAGTAATAAATCACAGCTCAGAATTTTGGCCTAATTAGTGAGGGAAAAGGATAGCATTCATTATATGCACCAATTAAAATAAATGACAGAGTCAATGATATCAGATGAATGATATGAAAAATACATCAAGGTAACACAACTGACACGATTATTTATATATGATTGTTTCAACTATAATTTCGTTGGTGGTTAACGACAACGGAAATGGTCTTTATAATGACTCCATGTTAACCATCGAAAGGAAACTTTTGAGCCCCAATAGCAACTTACTTTTGGGGCAAGCCATTCCAGGGAATAGCCAATGAGAGTTCTGTTTCCACTCACTGATATCTCGTCCGTTTCTTCAATTTTGTCCATATTGTCCTTTTCTTTCAAAATTTGAAGAAGGATCCTCTTTGGTGGATTCATTGTTTGTGGATTTAGGGAGGATAAAATATGCATAATATATATTAAAATATACAAATGCATCTCTTTCCTATCTTATCAATTATTTGACTTAATCTTGCCATATAAGGGCAGTAACACAATCCTCGACCTCATATATTCATGCATACTTGTCCAGATCACCAAGTCTAACTCAGAAGGTTTTAGATAAGAGGCAATCAATTGTATTTGCATCACTCTTTTTTCTCATGGCATATAAGGAACAAGTTTAATACTACTTGAAACTTCATCCATTGATAAGATAAACTATTAATATTTTCATGGTCTGAGTTAAAATTCCTGCACATTTGTTGCATAAATGTTGTACTAATTTCTCAGCTAGAAATGTTCTGAAAATCATAGAAACAATGTTAAGCTTATGGAAACATACAAATGCCAAGAAAAAAATTCAATCCCAAAGGGCATCTGACATCAGTGCTTATCAACTACTAACCGTCAAACTGATTATGAATCCAACAGAGAAGCTTAAATAAAAACTTCTGAAACTTGAAAACTTTCAGGCAACACGTGTAGACATGCAAAAAGGCACTTCAGAATGAGTTCTAAACCATTGCATGATCAAATGGCCAGCCAAATGCAGTGTACCCAACATGAATTATGACAATCTACTGTATCTAAGTTGTAGCACAAATACGTCTAATCAATCCTGAAAATGCTATAAGAATCTACACCTACCGATGAAGAAACAGAGAAATACAATGAAAAAAAACAACAGAACTAACCATTAACATCAAAGAAAATCTGCTGGTTGTGTCTATATCTCCACCAAACAAGGGACCCAATGACTGCAATGATTAAAAAAGCAGCACCAAAGCTCACGCCAAAAGCGATGGCCATATGTTGCCTTTTCGTCCCTGATTCTGACTCATTTATAAAAGTAAAGTTCCATCAATTAAAATACATCAACGAATTGTCACGGAACAGCAGAGATGTAACTTAAAAGCAAATTGAATACAACAAGGTGATAGACACCTCTTAAACCATCTTGCGGGAAGGAAGGTGACTCTGGATAGACAACAGAACAGTTGTTAGCTGACTTAGGCCCACAAATTAAGGGGTTGCCTGTTATTCTGAAAGCAGAGAAGTGGCATGAGAACTTCAGCAATTTAAAAATAAGAGGGAAAGAGATAAAAGAAAGAACTGAGCAATATGAGAACAAAGATAAGGACAGCTCACTTGAAAGTTCTTGCTGATATTTTTGGGATGGAACTGCTGAGATTGTTGAAAGAAAGGTCCCTGCAAGCAATATTAACATAAGATGGTAAAGAAATGTTACCAGGGACGAAACAAAAAATTTCAGTTCTATTTGTTAGGATATGGTAAAAGACATTTCAGAGGTCTCCCCCAATATTCTGCACATACGAAGTGGAAGGACAGATGTAAAGAGATATTCTGCACATACGAAGTGGAAGGACAGATGTAAAGAGGGGCAAAGACATACACAAGAGTGAGACCTTCAACTTTGGCCAAAGATTCAGGAATGGGTCCAGTAAGGCTATTGTTGTTTAGTCGCCTGTCTTGCTCAAACAAAAAACAAGAACAAAAACAACGACAACAGAAAAAGAGTCAATTCCAAGAAACAGATATACTCTGAATTTACTAAATTGTGAAATATTTGGGACGACTCGAGGTTGAAGAAAGTTCCAGAAACCTACAAATAATTCAGGTTCTTAAGGTCTCCCACAGAACTGGGTATTTCGCCATTAAGCTTATTGCTGGAGAGATCAAGTGTCTGAAGCTTCTCCAAATTCCCAATTGCAGCAGGAATAGGGCCAGAAATGGCATTATTCTGCAGCAACCTACACAATTATAACAATAACAATAAATGTATATAACATGACTGCTTCTGCATATGGGATCGAAATTAAATTAACAAACTTCTAGATTATTGTTGAGCATTGTAAAAAATATTGTAGTGAAAGAAACAGGCAAAAACATATAAACGGAAGCAAATTACATGGAAGAAAGAAGGCTATAACTTACACAGATTGCAAGTTACTGAGGTTTGCAATCCCTGGTGATAAGGTCCCAGACAAGCTCTGGCTAGGCAGCCCCCTGCCCACGATATCAACAAGAAATTCACAAAATGTGAAGAGTTGTCTATTCATTTTTCTTCTCTGAGAATATCTCCGAAGAAGCAAAAGACAGATAAAAGCATTAAGCAACTTACAAAGCGGAGACATAACCATCCGAAGTGCAAGTAATCATTCTCCAACTACAAGGATCTACTGAGTTAATATCCCAGTTCTCCAGAACATTGTATGGGTCATTTAGATCATTTTTTATTGACATCAAAGCTACAACTGCATTAAATTTTACAAAAAAAAAATGGAAGAAAGGTTACTCAGAGATCTTTTTTCTCATCTAAATCAAGAAAGCATTCAAAACAACCGAAAAAGATTTCTAAAACATGGGCTTCCAAGACTGATCCATAGTAGCAGAAGTTTTTTTTTTTTTTACAAAAAAAGAAAAAAAAGAGTAATAAAAAATGAACTTCTTTCATTTCCAAACTTAACTACTACAAGTAAACTTCTACTATACAAGAAAATAAAAAGAGCAACCAAAAAACAGGAGATAACCACATATGGTAGAGGAGGAACTCATCTTCACCGTATATCAAATTTGGAATAAATAATTGAGTAGCTGGAAAATCTGCCTAATTGTAATTCCAATAACTGCAATGTCTTAATATCTTTCTTAACGCGTTTCATTCTGAGCAAAATGGAACATAAACAGAAATGAAATCATCCCAAAGAGAAACTGACCTTCGTAGTTTATTCCAGAAGGTGAAAGAGTTGCAGAAGAACCCTCCATCAATGTCAAAACCAGTAATCCCACTCTCCAGAACATAAACCCTCTTCTTTCCATACTATATTCTAACTTCATTAACTTTACTTTCTGCCCAGAAACAGAACCCACTTATCAAAGCCGCCAAAAACAACCATCACAGAAGCCATTCTAACACGAATTTACAACCACTACATTGCCTTATCCAAACAGCTGTTTCGCAAAAAGTTAGCTCTCAGAATCAGAAGCCCATACAGCAAACCCCGCCATTACTGTAACAGGCAGTGTACGTCTTTTGGAGAGTCCACGAACTTGAAACTGCTCTTCAGAGAGTCCACAAAACCTCATGACAAGACCCAGACTCTAAACCTCCACCAAAACAAAGACCCAAATGCCAAAATTAATATCTTGCACAACTATACAGAGCTTGGAGTCAAATGGGCATGATTTGGGCTGGAAAAAACAAAAACAAAAAAAGGGAGAGAATTTTCTCGAGAAACAAACACATACTAAGCCTAAAATTCCGAGAATCGAGAGATCTGAGAATGCTGGTTGTGATTTCTATGTGTTTGTGTAACCCATCCCCACTAATTCCATGTGGGTATATTGTTGGTTTTAAGCCCTCCCCTGCTCAACCCCTGTTATTCCATCATATCCTCTCAAGATCAATATCAGTATCACACTCCCTATCAACATCCCAGAAGGATACAAACACACAAAAGGCCAAAACAAGAGGCCAAACCTTCACAGATGCATATGCAGGCACAGTAAATAAAATTTAAAATAAATTAATTTAAATGTGAAAAGTAACAAAATAATTGTTTTTTAAAGCAAAAACTGCTTTTTATTCAGTGATTGGACTAAAGGGGTGTGTGGGATTGACAGAGAGAACAATGTGGATGTCTAACCAAAGAAAATTTTGCAGGTAAAGTTTTTCTGGTAGGTCACGTGCTTGGCTTGTCCTCGTCTTTCTTGGCCTTTGGCTTTAAATTATTTATAAGATAAAAAAAAAAATATATATATATATATATTTCAATTCCCTGTTTACAACCTGTGAAGGTGAGGGGAGAAAACAAAAAAAAGAGAGAGAAAGTGTTTTAAAATTTTAGTATATATATATATATATTTTTTTTCTTCTCAAATCAAGGAAAGGAAAAAGTTTTTTAAAAATTTTTCTTTCTTTTTTCCTTCAAACTTCCAACCAAGCTTAAGTTTTTGCTAAAATGCGCCGGATATTTAGTAATCAACAAATGAGGTGTTTTGATTGAGGTCACAATTCTGGATTATTCATCTTTTTCTTGGTAAGAGGTACAATAGTTATCAAAATAATTATCAAAAAAATAATAATATATAATTAAAAAATTATATATAAAATAATATGATTGAATGAAAATTTTTTACTTTAAAATAAAATACTTATTTAATGGCTCTTAATAACAAAAATATCATTGCTATATTATATTTTTAAAAAAAATTTGTATAAAACTCATCTAATTTCAGATGCTCTTTCATTTAAAACAAGCCAAGAAGTATTACAAGTAATTGATAAACTTGGTATGATGTGATTGATGGATGTCGTTTTTAACTCCCCCCTCTTCTTTATTCTCTTTTTATTCTAAAGTAATTGAGTGAAGATGCTCTTCAACCTCATAAGATACATTAAACCAAATTATGAATAATATTTGAATAGAAGTATCAATTAAATTGCCGTCAATTTTTTACTTTAATAGAAAATAATGCGTGAATTCAGAATTGCTATTAGTGACAATGATACCAGCATCATTATACTAAACTATGCATTATATTTAACTAGAAGAAAACAACATTGTACTTCTATAATGGCAGTGAGAAAATTCTATACTTTTACAATATTTATACAAAAAAAAAACTCAACCAGCACAAAGTGGGCAATGGTGTTTTTGTGATTATAAGTTAAAATATTAAGCATTTTGGTCTGAAATAAAAAGACCATAAATATTTACATCATTCTATATAAACAATTTATTCCAAAAATTTGTTTGTATAGTATTACTCGTAACATAATAATGCATGATTCAAATATGTTAAGAAGACAAAAGTTATAATACTTATAACGTAATTGGGCTGAGTTTGTGACCAAAATAACCCTTTTTGGATTAGAAAAATTGCACTACTTTGGCGTGAGTTAATAAGGGTTAAGCAAAGAGGTTATAATTTGGGGTGGTCATGTACCCAAGAGTCCGATAAGCCCGCCCAGCCCGTAAAAAATTATAGGGTTTGAAAATTTTTTTTAAACCCAATTAATTTAATAGACAAGCTTGAGAATTGTCTTTGAAGTCCAGCTTGGCCTGTTTCGATATATATATAACCATATATTTTAATATCATATATGTATATATAATTAAATTTTATGTTATTCAATTTTATTTATAGGAAAAAAATTATATCTTAAATAATTTTTTTGTTAAATGGACAGATTTAGGAATGCAATTTTTTTAATTGAGCAGGCTTAGGATTTGATTTTGAGCTTGATGGAAATTTTATTTTGTGTAGGCCTAGTTCGAGCCTGATCCGACCTGTCCAATGTCCACCCTTAGTTATAATAGCCATAGTTATCATAACTGGACCGAACTGACTAGTTTTACTAGTCGAAATGGGAACCAGACCTTGAACCGGTTCGATTCAATTAAAGTATCAAAAATGCATAAGAACCAAGTTTAATCAAAAGACAGGGTGGTTTTTTTTTAAAAAAAGTCCAAATAACATAAATTAAGCATGATTTAAAATCATATGTTCTTTTATAAACCTGCTTTTGTGGGTTTTTGATGAAAAATATAATCAAAAAGTAAAAACTTTAAACTAAAACCAAAAAAAATAAAAGTAAAAGGTAATATATCAATGTAATTATTATAAAAATAATAATTAAAATTTATAAACTATAAACTAAACCAAAAATAGAAAAAATAAAGATGAGAAAGAGGATGGGGATCAAAAAAAGAAAAAACGAGAATAGGCAAAAAATAATGAACATTATTTTCTTGATAATACATATTATTGACAAGTTTTACGCTATTTCTTTTAAAAATAAAAGTACTAGTAGACACTAGATTAAAAGATATTAAATTAGAGAGAAAAATAAATTAACTTGAATGTTTATATACTTATTTATTTGTATACATTTTCGTATAAAGAATTTATTTTTATACTTATTTTGAGTTATTGTGTAAAAGAAAATATCATCTAACCTATTGATATTTTTTAAAAAATTATTTTTGTTCAAATATATTTTTATTACTTATTTATTAGATAATCAATTAAATCACAGTTAAACGAATAAATTATTGAACCGATACTTTAACTTATTTAATCACCGATTCGGTTTGGATAATTATAATAATAACACTTCTAACTATTCAAAAAAATAAAAAAAAAGTATAATAACATTATGTGGGTAGGAGCTGATTAGCTGCACAATCTTTAGATTTAAACAAAGAGGGGGAATATTTTGGTACTTCGATGTAAAGTAAAAACTTAAAATGCGCTGTGGTGTTGGTGCTGGCAAGGTTTTGTTCCTTTGTTATTCTTTTCCTTGGGTGCTGTGAAAGAGAATCTCTAAAATACGCCCACCGGTACACATGACAATGACATGCCTGGATCCCCACACATGTAACAGTTCCGGAATTCGTTGGACCGTTCAAACCCTTGGAAGTCTTAAACTAGTTCCCATTCTCTAAAGTACCGTAAAAGTCCTACTTTTCTTTCTAAATGACCGCCAAGTCCTATAAAATTTTGTTATGCTAATGAAATTCTAGTTTAAACTTTAGAAAAATGCTATTCTTTTTTTTTTAAAAAAAAATTATAAAAAATCTCATTAAAATGATGTGATAATGATATTTTTATAATTAATAGACATCGTGATTGAGATTTTATTTTAAAAAATATGACTATCTGTAAACCGCACCTTTTTAATAATAAAAGGCTGAAAAAAATATTGCACTAAAATATATTGAAGATTTAAGTTCCAAAGTAGTTATATATTTGTTATTAGTCCTATATTCTTCATTTTAAATTTATTTACAATATTGTCATTTCATTTTTCACTCTAGTAAGTAGTAATAGTATATGAAGGGAGGTGAATTATTCAAAAATATGAAACCAAGAACATGCATTACATGGACAAAAAACTTTAGCAACAAATATTAATGAAATTAATCATGAATAATTCTTAAATCATGCAAGTAGAAAGAGTTTTTAATTGTTTCAAACTATTAAAAATTTTACATCTAAATTTGATGTACCAAGAGACTTTGGAATTCAAAAGTAACATCATAGAAATCGCTAATACTAGGTAATAATTGACTTTTTATTATATTTATTCCTAGATTCAACTAGATTTAGCATCTCTTAAATCTAAGACTACATTGTCATATAAAAACTTCACCGTCTTTAGTATAGAAAAGTAGAATTTATTTGTACCTTTTCCTAATTTTAACGTCTCGAACTAATAAAAGTTTATGCTTTTATCATGATTTTTTTTATTACCATCTCATTTTTTCTAATAATTCAAATGCATGCATGAGTTAATTTGGCTAAACAAAAAAAAGGCTCCCAATAAAAAAAAAAATGATCTTGAGACTATTATTGTTGGTAAAATTAGTACTGTTATTATTTTCATTAGTTGCACTTAGAAAGCAGAGGGACTTAATTGGGAAATCACGTTGGTTGATATTTTAAACCCAGGTGACCAACAAAACGTGAAATCCCAAAAACCGAGAGTATTTTTGTCGCTTTGGGAAAGCTGATTATTCCCTTAAACCTACAATTTTTTACTTATAATATCCTTCAAGCTTTTATCAGTGGAATTCCAAATCCCGTGCTCCAGATCACAGAGCCCCAAATCCAAGGGCATTTTGGTCGCTTCGGTAAATGAACGCCAATCCAAATCATTGTCAGGCTGTCAGCTCCTAAACTTTTTGTACTCCAATATCGTTGTCAGCCCCTTAACTTTGTTTATTTACAAAATGTGCCACTTGAGATTGTTTCAAGGGGAGGGGTTTGTTTCCAACTTCAGCCCGGTACCGAACCAGAAACCAGAAATTTTATGGAGGGGCTAATGTTAAAAAAAAAGGAATTAATTTTAAACTGTCAAAGTAATATTTTTAATTTTTGAAGGATTAATACAATATTTTAGATTATAAATATTTAAAATTCAAATGAAATGAACAAAATTTTGTGAGTAAACGAGGCCGGTCATGACATTCTCACTATTCATACATAGTTCTGTCCCTCCTAGTATAATTCTTGCTTGAACACCCTAATAATGAAGTCCGGATTTCTTTATGGGGACACCAAGAACATATATGAGGGAAAAACAGGCACGTTAAACTAAGGTTTAAAAGGTTTTTTCTTTAAGATCTTTCACACACACAAACAAAAAAAAAAAAAAAGACAAATCTTGCTTAGGGGATCAAACTTTTATTCACCTTCTTTCATTCTTTTTTTTTTCAAAAGGTAAGGCAGATTCTTATATTTATAAATATAAGTTCGCTACACAGGGAGCCATTCCGCTGATATCCAAAGCATTTGGCAAGTATAATTTTATTTTTTTATTTTTTTATTAATAAGGTGTCTAGGTCAACTTGTTGATATCTCTACTAATTTTGAAATTTATATAATTTTCGATCTCACATAAATTAAATAATAATAAATTAAAAATTCTGACATCTCTACTAATTTTGAACCTAAAATCTTTAAAGGAGTATACTCAAACCTTGACCATTGAGCCAAAGCCTTGGCAAATGCACTTACAATCAAATACATTAGGATGAAAAAAAAATATGACCAATGATAACCTACTGAATTTTTTTCTAGGTAGGTGAACTAGGACTTTGACACGAGGGCATGACTGCATATGTTGGGCATTTTTAAAAAATAACTCAAAACCCAATTCCGTCAACAAAGCTGTATCCCCAATTGCAGGCAGGTTCGGTGCCTAACTCCGTCAACAGAAAGATCTTTGACGTATACAATTACATCAACCAGAATGCAAAAGCAATAAAAACAGTAGTTCTGTAGGGCCCCATACTCCAGTCCATGTTAACACCAAACCCAAGAAGAAAACAAGAGATCACTTGACGTTGATGCAAATCTTTGGTCGACGTGTCAACTGGTAATTGAACCACTTGATGATACTTTTGAAACTTTTACATTCACAGAGTAGAAAGGAAAAAAAGAAAATAGCAGTCTCTGGAAAAGTTTCAATCATGGTGGTGTGAAGATTTTCGGTGTTTGAACTTTGAAAAAGGATCCGCTGAAAAAGAAACTGAAATGTGGAAAGTTTTTAGGATGTGTTGTTTTCTTTCTAGTTGGTGGAGAAAAGAATAGAAGAAGTTGTATCCTGCCACGGCAACAAGGTTCAATGCAAATAATCAACTCAACTAAACTCAGGTAAGAAATTTTCCCAACTGTTTAGGTTTATTATATGAATTCTTTTCTCCATTCCCCTCAATCAAGAGCTATAATCTTGACGCAAATACGGGGTCAAAAAACCCTCTTAACATCAGTATGGATAGAGTGACATTGTAGTCTGCAGATGCTCCCCCCTCTTGTTTTTAGTTCTCTAAGACAAAATCCTTTGTTTGGCAAGAATCAGATTCGGTAATGGCCATTTTATTCTACCCTACAAATGTAGAATAAAATTGAAGTTTCTTGTGATTGTTCAAGTATGTGTGTGCGCGTGTGCATGTTTAAGGCTTTGTTTGTTTGCAAGAAAAATAGATTTAAGAAATCCCTCTTAATTTTAACTACTGATGTTTTTTTCCTTTTGTTTAAATATTCATGTTGGTGGAAAATAATGGGTTTTTGAGAGAGAAGAATTGGGAGACACAAAAACTGGGGAAAGTCATCTTTCCAATACATATAAATATGTGTGTAATCACATTTCTGTTTTCCCTCTAATGCTTTGTTTAAAATTTAGATTTACAAAAAAAAAATTAAGAAAAATAAAAGGTAAGGGAAAAAAAATTAAAAGAGTAATTTTATTATATTTTTTTTCATATGCTTTGAGCTCTAATCACCTATAACCTGGCCCAGTCCCCCCCTAACTAAAGGAATTACTAGGATTTCTCAGTAATATACTAAAACATATATAATTGTTTGCTTTTTCTTTTGGTCGTAAGAAATAATCAGACCACAAAACATACACTCATATATACATATGTGTGTATGCATAGGTTTATGCATGTGCATGTGTGTGTAATCATTTCATTAACAAACAAGTATGAATTGTAGTGGATAAATGGGCCATAGAATCACTGGTTCAAACCCATTGTGGATGATGGACTTTTAGGATTGGGACACTAAAAGTAATGATTATTGGCCCAGGTAGATGCTGTACGGAAGGTGCCCATAAGAAGGCTACAAAATCAACCTCCATTCAATTGCCTCCTGACCAGCCCCTTATTTTAAAATAAGATTCAAATGCATTACAGCCTGTTGGAGAGCAGGGTAGGGATTTTTCTTATTTGATTCTACTTAAGAGAAAAAAGAAAAGAAAGGGGGGAAAATTTTTTAAAATTACTCTTTATTTATTTTTTTTAATTTATTTATAAAATTAAACAGTAAAAAAAATTATTTTTTTTCTTTTTCCTTCCCTCTCCAATTGCTCCGTGCTTGTTCGGTCTTTAAGCAATGGAAATATAACTATAAATGACTAATTTATCACTTTCAACAACTACACGACCTGTTACACCACTTAAATCTAAAATATGGGTGACATCACAACTCCATTGCTCAACTACCATCACTACTTTCTCTTTCTTACCATCGCTAGCCTTTGTATTTCACCCACGGCAGCATCTCCACTCTCAGCTGATTGTCGGTAATATTAATCTACCTCTCTCGCTCAACCATCTGCAATCTTCAAACTTGATTCAGTTGGAGCTTTACTTTCGGGCTGACCTCCTAAAAAATGGACATCACATGGCTTAGAACTCCCCTTGTAAAGAGAATGGGGTCATACGATGAGAAATTGTACACTGGTCCATAATTGTCAGTTTTGTACTGGAGAGAGTTATTTTTGTTATTAGTACGGTATATATTGATATTGAAGTGTTTTCGCTAACCGTTTTGAATTTATCGTTATAAATATTATATATTTATTTATCAAATTTTATTTACATAATATAACACTACCTACATGTTATATTATTTATCATCAACCCAAGTTAACATAATTTAAACATTTAGCCATGATAAAATATTTGTCAAGAAAGATTAACATATTTCCAACATAGTTATAAATTTTTTTTTCTTCATTCACAAATTATTTGAATTGGTTGTCTTCATAGAGCAATAATAATAATATTGGAAGTGGATCAATATCCTTTAAAGAGCAGGTACGACTCACTTTTATCAAGTAATTGACCCGTTGATCAACAGCCCACGTACTCATTCTCTCCATCTTGTTTTTACCTTTCCAATGAGAGCAATGCTAGCAATAGTCGGTTTGTCAGTCGGTGTGCACCGCTGCTCACTGCTTAACCAACACGTGTTGAATTTTAAAAGCCCAAACCGAAACCGACTAATACCGGTTCTACTTGCAAGTGGAACAGAGTACTTTTAGAGTACAAAACTAAACCCACCCATGACAACAATGACAGACAGCATAAAAATATAAAGAAAAAAGTTTAAATATTATCTAAGAGTACCTCCAACTTAAAAGGCTTCAAATTCATCTCTATTTTGATATTTTTTTTAAATTTAAAGTTCATAAGTCTCACTTTTTCACATTGTTACTCTAACTCACCCAATCTTTATTTCACTATTCATTCTTCAAATCACTATTCTTTTATATAAAAAAAAGGCAAAAGTTACATATTATGCAACTATTTTATTCAAAAAGTAATTATTTATTATATTTTACTTTAAATTGTAATTATTTACTAAATATTTAATTAAAATTAAATTATTTAATATTTTTTAAACTAAATGATCTACTCATGAAATTGTAAATTAAATTACATTAAAAAATTTAAAAAAAAAAAAAAGCCCCCATTGCAAACTAATAAAATACATTTAACAAAAATTAAAATACAATAAGAAACTAATTAAAACACATAAAATGAGACTTAAAAAATTAAAATTACAAACACTAATAAGATTGATTAATTCTTAAATTTTTTTTTTTTAAAAAAAAAAAAAAAACAAAGTGAAAAGGTAGAGTAATAAGATAAAAAAAAAAAAGAATTCATTGATTCCATGGATTAAAATAATTTTAGTATAAATAAATAATCAGTAAAATAAAAAAAAAAATTTAATTTCATACATAAATAATAATTTCAAGATAAATAAAAGCAAGCAAAATATAAATAATTTATTTATTCCACATATAAAAAAATCTCAAATTAAATAAATATTTAACAAAGTAAAAAAAATTAATGAATTAATTGAAAGTTTAAATTAAATATTTATTAAAATATTATTTAAATAATATAATGCATTATTTAGACTTAAAATAATAATCAGTACAAGAGTCCCACATAATTAGTGTTTTGGCCCCACATGAATATTGAAATGAAGGTGGCCTTCATATGGAGCTTTCAAATTTGGAGGGCCAAATTTGCAAGATTTGAAGGTGGGTTAGAGATGTTCTAAAGGACAAAAAAGAGAAGTAACGAACTTTAAAAAAAATGCTTGACCGCATAAAAAATAAATTTTTTTAAAGCAACCTAATGACACTATTCAAAAGGATCCAATTTTTAAGAAAGTCTAAGGACCTTTAAATACTCACACACACACTCATTGCTATGATGTAAGATAAAAACTCAACGCACAAATTTTAAATTGAGAAACTCTCATTTAAGCACATCATTCTAGATATAAATTATATATTATTTTTCTAGTTATATGAACACTTAAAAAAATCGTTCTGCTTTTATTTTTGTATTCGTTATATTTGTCAGAAAAACCAACTTTTTTGTTATAATTAATGACCAACTACGCACTTGTATGTTCTTAAAAATATATGTATTTTTTTTTGTGACATTGTGAATTTGATTTTTCGGGTAAGTATATTAGGTTGATGGTATATAATGTATAATTTAGAAGTGATTCTTTTAGAGAAATACTTAGAACAAATATATAAAACGCTAAATTTGAAAGCAATGTAATTTTTATTTATTGGATGGTTTATTGGCGGCTCTAGAAATGTTATTAATTGGTCATGCAAAAATTTGAAAGTTAACAAACAAATGGATATTTAACGGAACAAGAAAACATGTTAGTATTTTAAGAATTTACCTGCCCCAAACTCCATATCTAATCTTGAATGACCTCAAGATACATATTTTATGTTTAACTTATTTTGCCCACAAAAGTAATGTCTTTTATCATAAGGAATCAAATATTTATTTTATTAAAATATAATTAATTATATTTATTCATACATAATAAGATCATGCACATCAATAGTGGCTGTAAATAGTAATAAGCAGTATTAGGAGAGATAATAACAAACAGTAAGATATATTATTTTTAAATAAGCTAAATGGGCAATTGTTGCACTATACTATCCCAAAAAATTCATTTTTAGAGAGGGTGAAAGATTTTATTATCTTTCATTTATAAATTTTTAATTTTTCTTTTTTTTATTGAATTGATGAGGTAAATGTTTTTTTATAATGGGAACAATTTTTTTATTAAGTTTTTTTTAACAAACACTAATATTAATTTTTTTTATTTTTTTAGGATTAATGAGGGCAATTGAATATTAAAAACACATATTAACAAATTTTTAAAATCATATTAAAAATAATATTAGCATTTGTTTTTTTAAATTATATGGGGGTATTTGGATGCAACTTTTTCAGCAATTTATAACTTTTTAAAATTGTGTATGGCTCTCCGATTAAAAATGTTACTTTTAGAACTCGTTTAAATTTTAATAAGTTATTTAAAAAATAATTTTTAAAATTAGTTTATGATTTTTGCTTATAACCTTTTTAAGATGCAATCCAAACACCACTATGTAGTACTTATATAAGTACTACCGCATTAAGTTGACCATTCACATAATCTACCTAAAAACCCTAGAACGGTACAGTCGGGAATTGTTTGATGCCAGACGAAATTGTCCGATATTGCCAAAATATTCTAGTACTTTGGTATTAGCCGAAAAGTTACACGGGACGAAATCTATCCTTTACTGTAACGGTTTCTGTTTAAAACGGTAAGTATTGGGCAGTTTTGGCCAATACGGTATAAGATCAATAACTATACAGTGGTCAGATAGTACCAAGTAATCGGTGGTAATTCTATTAAATTGTGACACGTGACGTGTGAATATATCTACAATGAGTTAGTAGAGTAATTGATAGACTTTCAAAGAAAAATACCACTTAGCAAAATTTAATAGGATATTTTATTGAAAGCCTTTTCCACGATGTTGTTTGTATTGCTTCATCTATAAAATGAACTATTTTTTTTTTTTTTTGGTTCCATAAGATGAATATGCAAGGATACTCTACACATTCAACATGAAGGATTGCCTCTCAACACCATAAAATTATTTGTGAAAAATTTCACCACACCTACCTTGAAACTGAAGTTTAAGTTTCACTGCGTGCTCTGAGCGCTGAAAAATATATTCGGCCCACCAAGTAGCTGTGGAGACCATAAAATGCACTAATGCATGACGATATTGGTAGCAAAATTAAGATAAGAGATTAAAGCCCATTGTTTTTTATTTGGAAATCTCTATTCCGACGTAACTTTTATACAGAAACTTCACCAATTTTGGTCCTCTTATTTGATGTGGCAGTGGCACCGGCAACAGTCATTTTCAAATTACAATAAAAGGACCACAAAATTAGCATTATTGTTAAGATTTAGCTGTAAAAAATAATCAAGCAAAACAAGTTAACCAAATTTTATTAAGCAAAAATATGCTCTTTCCCCAATTGTCAATAATCAAATGTTATTGATTTCTTATCTCATAGTTCAACGAATCATTTGATATCTTAGTTCCTGTAAAAATGGAATGAACATGTCCTCTGAGAGGATAACATAATATAACCCTATGCAAGGATAACATACCCTCAAGCAACAAATTGGTCAACACGGCACTAGTCAACTCAGTCGTGACTCACACAATTTCACCGTACTCGAGGCCTTTTGCACGTCATGAAACTCAACCTTCGAGCACGTAAAAACCGACCTCTCCAATCGATTCTGATCATTCGCAACCGCATTTCGTACAGTCCTCCACCTACAACCGCCGTTAACAAACTCGCACATGAACACTTCCTCCGCCATCGTAGGGTTGTATATATGCACAATATTTCCCGCCAAACAAACACCGATCGAAGAAAGTTGAAAATTTTGGTTCTTTAGTTTCTCAAGAAGCTTTTGTGGCATCTCTCCGATCTGTTCTTCACACGCAAAGCTTTCGCAATTCACTTTCCACAATTTTAGTCCTTTGACGTTATCCGCGTCTCCGGTTAGTCCGATCAAGATCAGACGGTCGTCGGAAAACGCAATGACAGAGTAAAAAATGGAAGGATCGGGACGTAGATCGTACGGTCCGCACCAGGTCTTGGTCTCCGGATCGAACGTGTGCGTCACACCGGAGTGTTTCTCCGTCACGAAAAGCTTTGAATCGTCACTGGCAATCGATAGCCAAGTCGACGCTGAGGAGTCTTTGAGAACGGCCGGCATCGACTCGCACGAGTCCCAAGTGCGGGACTCGACGTCGTAGATTTCGACTGCGAGGGGATCGTCCTCGAAGTCACAGGTGCCACCGGCGACAACAACGCGGCGACCGACGACGGCGACGATCGGGTCCGCCCGCCACACCAGCGGAGCGTCGGCGTGGTGCCAGGTCAGGTGGAGCGGATCGGACGAAAAGGAAAGCTTCGACGGCGACAGCATGTAGAGGAGGTTGGAGTGAGACGATCGGAGGGTGGAGACGTACTTGATCGACGGTTGTTCCAGTTCGATCCACACGTGCGACCTAGGGTCGTACGCGTGTGTGGCGGTGGCGTACGGCGACCGGGTGCCCTGCGTGTGAGCGATAAGCCACGGCTTGGGTCTGTTGAGGTGGCGGAGCGATGAGAACACCGCACGATTCCACGCCTTGGACACGTGAGAAGCGGGCACGAGATCAACGAGCGGCACGTGTGAGAGGATTGCCTCCAATATGTCTCCATAAATTGGAGCTTCTCGATCCTCGACCACCACCACCTCCTTCGAACAACTCTCTGTAACCATTTTGAAGAAATTTCGATTTGTTTTTTAATTTTTTCTGAAGAAAAAGCTTCTTCGAGGCTTTACGAGATTGTGAAGGGTCTAAATTTGGTTCTTTATATAGGAAGCAATGGAGGGTATGACCACTCGTTAATTTCAAATATCATTAATTACGCAATTGAAGATTTGTATAAAATTTCTATAAAAATAAAATTTTCCTTGTATTAATACATAATGGCTCCGTCACGATACCATATAGTTTTTTCTGTTTGAATCCAAATGGGGTCCAAGCATCATGCAAGCACCGTGTGTCGTGTCATCGTGGAAATGGGCAAGAAATAGTCTAATTTAAGAGAAACTATTAAATTTTATAAAATGTTAGTCTCTCAATTTCATTAATCAATGAATCCAAATGGGGTCCAAGCATCATGCAAGCACCAGGTGTTGTGTCATTGTGGAAATGAGCAAGAAATGGTCTAATTTAAGAGAAACTACTAAATTTTATAAAATGATAATTTGTTAATTCCATTAATCAATAAATTAAATGAGACCATATCAAATGTTTTATCAAAATTATATTATTTTACATTAAATTTTTTTTCCTTATATATGATTGGAAACTTATTTATTTTTAATTAAAATTTTTTTATTCTTTTATTTTTATTTTAGTTATTTTAAATAATATTTCTGTAAGATAATTTGAACGAAACTCTTTTGCGTTCTCTCTCCCCTTTATGGTGTATCCTAACTGTCTCTCCTTCATGCTCAATAAAGGTTTGCATGTGCACAACCTTTTAATTGTTACATAAATCAACATCTCTAAAAGCATATTTAGAGGTATCTAATAGAAGTGAATACAAGTTGAGCTTTGGAATTGGAGGTACTACAAGGATTACTTGTTCCCGACTTTGGCAATAGATTTTCAACGATTCAGTCCTACCATATTATTCCTACAGGATCACTTAAATACATGAAAATCAAAAATCATTAACAGAAGTAGCACCTTGTCATGCCGAGGTTTTTATTCCCAATTTTGGAGAGTGGCTTTAACGTGACACTGAATTAGCTGTTTGAAGGGGTTGTTGAGTTGTTGAATGTACAATGAGGCTTGTGGCATGCCGTATTGGACTGGTATTTGCCTAGATGCATAAATTTGGGCATCACAGGAAAATCATGCAGAGACAGCCATTAAGGACCGTCAGCATAGGAAAATAGTTTGACAAACCATGCAATGCATGATCGTGCTGATATTTTGCTTCATGAATTTATGGTCGGAGGCCTTATCCAATGATGATCCTCAACAGCTAAAGTAACAACTTTAGAGTACATTCAATACAAATGAATGGGTTCCATTTTCATCCACCAATTTGTCATCTTTCTCTAGGGAGGATGCTACTTCGAATTCAAAACCACACCTTAAACATAAATATATATATATATATATATATTATGAAATAGACGTGAATGGCACTAGGTCTTTTATGTACAGGATGATCACAATAAAAAATGGGTCCAAGTAAGTGATATTGGGATAAGGCAAATCTAGCTGCCACATAAGTTAATTTTCTGTGTTTAGCTCAAACTCGGCTTGATAAACTTGTATGTATTAAAAAGTTATACAAAAAATCAAACTACTTTAACTCGACTTTTGATTGACTCAATTAAAGGTTATTTGAGACTGATTTGAAAGACAAACAACTCAAAGAGTCAAACTTGAGCACATGCATTTTAAAATGTCTTAAATTATCAAATAAAGTTTGAACAACTCATTACTCAATTAACTCGGCTCATTTAGATCCATACTCCTATTAGGTCCTCCATATTAGACATCGAAGCATTACTATACTTCAACTTAATGTACTTAATACATAAATGTTTTACAATGATTTCAAGCCAATTCAAGTCACATCTTCTTCTCTTTTAATCCAATAGTTGCAGCGGATATTGATTAAGGCTGGTTTTGTTCCTACACCTTCATCTTTTTACTGGTCCTTGGCATCAATTTCTACACTGGCCGAAAAAGTATTGACTTCTTTAACTATTGAAGTCCATATTGATCATTGAACTGAGAACTCCTCATCACAGGCTGCCTTTGAAAAACTACTCAGTTAAGAATATTATCTGCTTTTATTTTTTTCCCTAAGGAATTGGATTCTTCAAAAATGGTGTGCTTGGCCATGAATTTTCTCTTTCCTTTAAGATTAATGGCCCATGAAAAAAGTGAAAAAAACACAGACAACCACCATTATCGTCCTAAAATTATATGTAGTCGAATCAAGTGAACTTCTATTTCAGACCCAAGCATGTAGAAAAATAGGCAGTATTGTATATATATATTTATTTATACCATTTCCAGTTTGAGTTAACAGCCATTTCTTAGAACCAACGTTAATCATTCAATGCCCAACTTTAGTTGAAATGGCATTGTATAAAACATCATTGTCTCTAATCATAATGTTTGCTGAAATGAACATTGAAGTTTCACCTTTTAGCTTAATTAGACATCTTACCGGCCAGTTGATCTTCTTCTTCTGAAGAATCTAGCTATTTGCTACACAAAAATTTAAATTTGAAAGTTGGTGTAAGGGACCCATTTGGGTAGGTATGTTTTTTTTTTCTTGTTTTTTATATATCTCTAGCTCTCTCTCATTTGCTTTCTTTGTAATGACGAATCCAAAGCCATTTGCAATACAAAGATTTAAGTTGAATGTTTGTATAATTAAGGGACCCATTTGGGTCGGTAAGTTTATTTTATGTCCTCTCTTATTTGCTTTCTTTGTAATGAAGAATTCAAAGCCATTTGCCATACAAAAAGTTGAATGTTGGTGTAATTAAGGGACCCATTTGGGTTGGTAAGCTGTTTCGACTCTCTCTCATCATTTGTTTTCTTTGTATGAATGGAAATTGTAAGCTTTGAAAGGCACCTCAGTTTGGTCTGCACAGAGAAGATCTTGGGAGTATCAACGACTAAAAAGACATTAGGTATTGTTATGTCTGCCCACCAACCCCGAATTGAACAGTTAAACTCATAAAAGGAAAATCTTTTGTTACGATGAAAGAAGTGAAAGTGGATTATTCAAGAATCGAAATTGATTTGTTTATAGAAAGAAGATATCAATAAATTTTTTCACGAAATTCAATCAATTGTCTTAATCCTGTAATATCATTTGAAAAATAAGAATTCGTGTTATTAAAAGATTTCATATTTACGTATTGTTTTTACTCTGTAGTATGGAATGAGTCAATGATTGTCCATTGATATGAGCCGTAATTGAGGATAAAGTGATGTGATTGAAAGAGTCTTTTGAAAGGAATAAGCAAAGACTTTCTAAGTTTATAGAGAAGCCTAATGAAATGGTAGTTGTTGGAACAATAAATTCTGACAAGGTAATTAAGTTGATGGCCGAACTTTGACGAACATATTAAGAAAAAGTCATAGATGGAGTTCAATTCAGGAATGTGCACTAATTAGCCCACAAGAATGGATTAGGCTAAGGTCACCCCAATCTAAGATAGTCCAATATTGGTGAAGTTTGCTTTGAATCATTGGTCTGGATGGAAATGAAACGTAGGATAACAGGTCCTGACTCAGTACATAAAGGGCAACTAACCAAACACAAACTATGACTTGTGTTTTGTCCTGTATTTAGTAAAGAAACAAATTCAAGATATCTTGAGTAATATTCGATCTTCTACAAAGGGTTTCAATCGTTTGGATCAATACCTATGAAATAGTTTGGATTTGAGTTTTGCAGCATAGTCTCTCAAAGACAAAGCAATTAGGTTAACAACAATATAAGGTAATTCTAGTTTTATTTCTACAGAGTGGAGAATATTATTAAGTGCCCATTACTATAAAGGTCAAAAAATACAATCTTAACTTCCTGATGTTTGGGGTACAAGAAAACCAGAAACTTAGCCATGGAAACTGAAAAAAGAGGAGCGATATCAATAACAAGATTGATGAGTTTATGCAGCTGCACTGATGCACTCAATTGCCTGTTTGCATATGCCAGTCATTGTTGCCTCAGGCCCATAAACCTGCAAGAGAACACAAAAAATAAGAAACAAGAACATCATTTCAGAATTCTTGATTCCAATTTTCCACATCAGATTGAAATGGTAGGTTTTAAGTTTTAACACCATCAGAGGAAACTTTTCAGAGTTTACATATATATTAGTACCTCAATGGGGATGCCAATTTCCTCTCCAAGTGTTCGCATTTTTGCGAGACCCCTCTGGTAATTTGGACCTCCTCTCCTAACATAAATATGCATTCTTGCAGCTTTAAGCTTTGACTCCTGTTCACAGAACATCGGATTCAGTTGTTATGGCTCAAAGCAAAAGGATGACCTTCAGAATAAGCAGAGCACGAAAAGATATGAGCTCACCTTCTCCTTCAGTGCTCTAATAATGCCATTAAATGTAGCAGCAACATCAGTAAAGTTAGCAATTCCTCCTCCTATTACAAGGGCTCTCTTGAGGCCATCAGGATCTGCAGTTGCACACTGTAGGGTATTCGTGAGATCATTTGTAAAACCATGAAGGATAAAAATCAAAATCTAAATCGTGGGTCATCATTTGATCATTGCACCCAAAATCCATGCCATGCAGTCTAATAAAAACAACATTGTTAAAGTATATAATATATTGAAAGAAACTTTGTTTTGTTTTTAAGTGTAGAAAGTAAAGTGTCATCTCTAAACTGATGCAATAGCATAAAGTTCATATTGGAAAGGAATAGTGCTTACATCAATTACGACTCTGGCATACTGCAAAACCTCCTCTTCGTTGGGTGCTCCACTGTATTCAGCATAGTTCCCAAGCTCAGAAGCAAAGCCAAGATCCCCAACCTGATCAAGCAAATTAGCTAGCATGCAAGAAGAAAGGCTAAAGATTAATCTTAATCAGTAAAAAAGTCAATCTCCCAAAGCATGAGAACCGTACTGTATCTGCGTAGATGACACTAGCACCTCCTCCAGCTACCATTGTCCAGATTCGTCCCTTTGGGTTCAAAACTGTGAATTTCAATGATGCACTTGTCTGCAAGGAAATAACAAATCCGGAAGTTTAATAAGATCCTTGTGTATAAAGTCCGAAGATATTCAATGAACAATGTATGATTTAATACGCTGCCACAATCCCCACCACCACCAAAGAAAACTGGCCAGCAATAATGTAGATTTTGATCACCGAATTACAACCTTAAGTTTCAGGGAGAGTTGAAAACAAGAGACGTGGGGGAAAAAAATCACCATTGCTATCTGAAGTGTTTCTTAAACCCTAAAGGTAGGATAAATCAGTAGGGGAAAACAGAACTCAAAAGCAGCCCTAGTATATCAACTTGTACCTTTTCATCTAGCCCATGAATAAAGGTTTCTGTAGGACTCATAACTCTTCCAAATGGCAAAGGAAATTCAATATTGCCCCACCTGCAAACATAAAGCTTGTATAAAAGAGTGATCGCATCAAATAGTATAATTACTGTACTTAAAATTGACAATTACTGAAACTAGGAATATATACTTCTTGAAGTTCTTGAAGGTAGCAGTATCATCGAGTTCCCCTCTCATATCCAAAGGATAAGGCTTTCCGTTAACCAGTGTGAAAGGATTCATCTCTAGGAAAGTGAAATCCAGATCTAATGCAAGAAAAATTTGCAAGTTATAATGTTAGCAGTTATTCATTTGATTTTAATAGCTCTCAAAGGAAAAAGATCTGTTGAAGGTCTTCAGCATACCTAAAAATAGAGCAAAAACCACTTTAATAAATTCCTCAATTTCTCCTTTGATCTAAATCACACAACAGACATCATGTTAGCTATTTTAGATCAACGTGATACAAGGTCTACACCAACAAATTGCCTTTAACTTCCACATGGCATATCGTGTACCCTGAGGTCAAAAGGGAGGGAGAGTTCAAGCCAAGCAATGTGGAATTTGACACAAATACATAATCCTATGCACCGGAATTACCTCCAGGGGAAGGGTTGCAACAAGTGGAGCACATATCTCTGATGTAAAAGACACCCCTGTAGGGACGAATATGGTCTTAACCTGGATAAAGCAGAAACATCTTCGGTAAATAGAAGAGGTATAATATAAATATTACAAGAGAAAGGAAACTACTCAGATTTACGATTAGCTTTCCATTGGCTTGTAGAATAAAGAGCAGATATCACATTCATAAGTACCTTGTCCCAGTTCTCTTCAATTTCAATTCCTCCACATTCTGAAAAGCTTATGCTATTCCCAAGTCGTTCTGACACAATATTAATGTAAAACTCTTCATTGTGTGGAACGAAAGGTTCAACGATGAAAGTTGTTATGGGTCCTTTGCATCCTCCCATCTCAACCTGTTGATCCAAATAGTTGAACATAAGTAGAACATTTTATACACTAGAAATATGGAAGGAAAAAAAACAGTTCATATTGATACTTGTTGAAGTCGCTCTTTCACAAAAATAATAAAGAATTTGGAAATGTTCAACTACCTCTTTGCCAAGTCGCTCTTTCACAAAACCAGCAACTTGAGCCAAATCTAGATTCAATGCAACTAGCCCACTCTTTCCACGCTTCCCAAACAACATATCAGGTTTCACAACCAGTTTCTCTGATGAGAGCCAAGGCTCCTTTTCCACTAGCTCATTGACATCAGTTGATTCTGTAATCTAAACAAGAAAAGAAAACAAACACATCATTTGAGTTCACAGAAGATCACAGCCTGTTAAAGAATCGATTCAAACAACTTTTGCACCTTTTTATTTTTAACAAAAAGGAAAAATAAAGATTGGGTTTCAAGTTCCAATCAGAGTTTATGAACACAGGCCAGACCAAACTGTCAGACGGCTATAACTGTCAATCCCTCTTGGTTCAAGGCTTCCAAGACTTTTAAGCAATTGGGCATGCTATAGAATGTTAGAAAAATACATATTGAGAGGTTTTAAACATTGTAGGTAAGATAATTTTAAGTAATCGGAGTGTATAGCATTAATTTATATTTGTTAAGTAACAAATATATTCTCCAAAAAGAGGTTTTTTTTCTTTTTATTTATCAGAGGATGCTCTGTTTGTTTGAGTGGTTCAACAGTTTGTTCTATAAATCGGCAGTCTTTCCATATTTGTGTCACGGTCCAGTTTCAATAGCAATACTTCCAGCATTCTGCCAATGCCTTACCAATAACAAATCCCTTTATCAGCCAACTGAAAATCAAGTTTAAGAATTAAGACATTCTAACATCACTACCAACTTCAAAGCAATGAATCTAAGCTCAAATCTTAACCACAATTACCATGAAGTCATAAACAAAGAACAAGGCTTTCTCGATCTGTAAACATTGGCTTAGAGTTTTATGAGTCCCTGATGAGACAATAACTTGTTATATACATTTCTTGTTACTAGGCAATGATTTAAATAACAGGTCTCTAAAATGAGGATGATTGCATTAGGCGGCTGACCACCATAAAAATAAAAACAAAAAAAATCACATCTTTACTAACAAAAATCCAAGAAATTTTCCTAAATGGTAAGGAATGTAAATTAGGATTTAATCGAACCCAGGCATTTTGAACCTAAGAAGCACGGACACGGACACGAGTGTCGGACACGCTAACAAGACAATTTTCAAAATATACAAGATACAACACAGCAAGGACACGGCAAAAGAATATATTTTTTATAAGTCATATATATAAATATTTTACAAAGAAAATGAAAAATATACAAGATAACACCAATTTAAATAAATAAAACAACATATTTCACTGTTTGCAACAAATCATTTACAATTAGTTAATTAAATTCTATTAAAAATGATAAAGTAAACAAACAAATTAACAAAAAAAAAAGTTATTCCTTCAATACATAATACTATAAAGTCATAAACTATTGAAAATATTAAAATATCATTACACTTCATCAACTATCCATCATCATCTAATATAAAAAATACAAATAACACTAAAAACAAATTAACCACCAATATAAGTAGCATACTTATTTTTCTTTTTCTTCTTATTCTTCTTTTTCTTCTTATTCTTCGATCCAACAATTAATTTTAAAATTTATAGTTAAACCCTCTCCGTGTCCCTAAAATGTCCAAAATGGGACACACATGTCCAAGCCGTATCCGTAGAGTGTCTAATATAAAAATAAATAAATAAAAAATTAAACATGTAAAACAGAGTGTCCGACACGTGTCTGTGAGTGTCCGACGAGTATCGGTGTTCGATACGTGTCTGACGCAAGTACAGCTCCTCCAACGAAGTGTCTGTACTTTCTAGGTTTGGATATAAAGCTATGTCCTTTTAGTGGTAGTCATAGAATTATCTTTCCATTAACCAACAGTTAGTGTGTGGTTAATATCACAATGCTATTTTTGAATCTTGAATTTGTGAAAAGAGAGATAAAATTACATATATATGTTCAATTTTCTTCGTAGCTAAACAAAACAAATGGGTTTTTTCTTTACAAATATCTATTCCTTTTCTGCTCATTTTCCTAATAAAACAAAAAAGAAAAAAAAAAGCTTCTTTCACTCTAATTTTTTTCATTATAATATTTATTTTTTATGGGCAACTAAACCAAAATAAAAATTATTTATTTTCGTCAAAACATCAATTCATTTTATACTTTTTCTAACCAAGCAAAAAGCGGAAAAAAAAAAGTTTCACTGCATTTTTTTTTCTATTTTTTTCCTTTCTATTCCTTTTTCACTTTACAAATTGAAGATCCAAACCTAACGGAAAATAGAAAATACATCTCCAAGCACTACAGAAGCTCATCATTAAGGATACATGAAGCCGATCTGCCAGAAATAAGAGTAAAAAAACTAAGGTAGGCACTTACTTGTGCCGATTTAATTCCCAATTCGATTCCGGCGAGTCTCTTGTAGTGTTCCTTCAACAACCTCTTGGAATCATACTCTCTGATCTTCTTGCGTGCCATTTCTCTTCGACCTGTTTTCACAAATCCCAAAATCGTCAGAGACTTGAAATTTGAACTCAGATCTACATTCCCAGATCACAAGCATCAACAAATTTCGCACACAAATTATCCTCAAAACTATCAAATGCAAATCATATTAACAAGAACAAAGTGTAAAACCGTTAAATTCAGAAATTTGAGCAAAACCCAGAGAGCATTTAAATGAAAAGTTCTGTGAAGTGATTCGCATTAAAATACAGATCAATCAACTGCGAGACATGAAAGGTCCGACCTTGCAATAACAGAGTAAATTAAACAAATAAAAATAAAATTATATTACCTTTTGAAAGAGGGGCAGAGGGAGGCTAGAGCGCTTCTGAGTGAGAGGAGAGAGATTCAACGCAAAATGAATCCGTCTGAGAGTTTTTTGGGGCTATTTGTAGCGGAAAATTCTGGGTTTTCCTTAGTTATTTTATTTTATTATTTGAAAATTGATTTGTTTGATTATAGAGTTGGGGATATATATAATATTATTTTCGCGGGAAACTCTGAACAAATATATGGCCACATGCTTACCTACCAACAACAATGACCAACCGATAAAACTGCTGAGTCGTTGACATAATTTATTCCGTCTTCCATCTCTACCTGAATCTGAGCTCACGTACAAAAAATGGAATATCAGTGGTAATTTCATAACCATTTTAGATCTTGTTTGGAACTTGAAAAAAGAAAGTGAAGAGGAAAAAATTTCTAAGAAAGAAAATTCAAATTTTTCTTCATTTTTCCTCTAATTATCCTTAGTTTCCTCTTCCCCTTCCCCTTTCCCTTTCCCTTTCCCTTTCCCTTCCTCAAGTTACAAGCAGGCTGTTAATTTAAAATGATTTAGCCTTATTTATCCCAAGGAAGTATTGTAATACTTGCCTTATAGGTTTTTTTTTAAAAAAAAATTGATATAGGTTTGAATGGGTTATTAACAAAAAAAATATAATTATGTGCCTTAATTGTCATCTTACTGTGCTAACTACATCAACATCCTCAAAATTTGGTAGAGTTAGGTCACTGAAGCAATTAAATTCATTGATGGAGACCAAATACTTCCTGGAAATGTTTTTCTAAAGAAAATGACAAGCAGATGGACCCTCCAAAGGAAAATTGCCTTCTTAACACACTTGTAATGCTGTAGGGTCAAGACTATACTGTGGAATTGATATTCATGCTGTTTTCTCTACCTCCCAATGCTCCCAATTGGTAAAATTCTCTTCTTTTTGTCTTCCTCTCTATCTCTAATTTAAATGATCATTTCACTATTAGGTCCTTGAAACTGAAGAGTAATTAGCCCATTTTATGGAAGATGGAAAATATGTGGTATGTTTATTTTATATTTGGCCCTAACAAAAGCCAGCCAATCAACAAAACTTCAAACTCATTATGGATGCTTTACATTTCATTACGCTACCATGAGGGTTTTCACAGTATTGGAACCTGTGTAATCTCAAGATGAAAAAACTGAATTTTTTTTTATTATTCAATGGAAATCTTTGAAAAAATTAAATAGTTATCACAACTACAACCCATAAATACTAAAACGTGATAATATTTTGTGATAATTATTATTATATTAATTAGTAATTATGATCAATTTAAATAATAACTATAATTGTAGGTAAAATTTTTAAGAAGGTTTTGTTGAACTCTCGAAACCGAATTGATGAGCACGAACAATCTGCAAGAGAAAAAGACGATGAGAATGCCTTGATTTTTTTTGAGCCGAAGGCACTCTAATGATTAAATTTGTAAGCTTAACCAAGATGAATCGAATAAAAATATTTGAGAGCTAGAACTCAAGTGAACGTATCTTACACCTTAATGACATAGGATATTTATAATGTTCGGAATGCCTCAGTCCCAGAAAAAATTGAATTTTGTCTCCTCCTAAGAGTTAATTTCTTTTGAATAGCTGCTTAGTGTCCTAATTCTTTTAAAAATGAACTTACATATGTTTCACCGACTTAGTCTTTATCCAATATGAGCTAATTTCATCTCAACTGGGACCTTTGCCTGGGTATTGGTTAACTTGAGTATTTCTTAGTCCTAATTGACATAATATTTTCAGACGAATCTGATACAATAATTTTGAATCTTATTATTTTAACCCACAATAATCAATCCGAACAGTAAGTGGCTCATCATATATTCCCAAATTTTGGACCATAGCTTATAAAAGACCAGCTGATAGTATTCCGATAACAGTCAAAACAATGATTTGACCCAGGTAGGAACTAACCATAGTCAATACTGTACTGCGCTCTTTCCCTCTCTCCGACTTGGTTTTATAACTTAAACAATTCACAATTTAATGATGATAGAGTGATATTGCTTGGTCGGGCCGCACTAAAGAATCCTTCATTAGTCATGACTTGTATGGCATTGAAAGTTTTCTCCTCTAGTACTTTTTGTTCAAAGAAGAACTTTACTTCAAACAGTTTAAGCATACAAATGAATGAAAAAAATAATAAGATTATAGGATAATCTAGTACAAGAAACTCTAATTATTGCGAGACCTGAAAAGGATCAAATGTATGCAATTTGAGAAAGGTCTGTATGCAAATGTGTACAAAGAAGCTGTTTCAATATTTTGCACTCATAAGTCATCACATGGAAATCACAATGAAGCAAATTGCATCACACAATTTGAGATGGTTGGTAGAAGTATACAATACCAAAAGGTCATGTGGGCCTCAAAAATGTTCCTTTCAAAGATTCAGTCCTCATTTGGGGGCTCCCAATGCTCTGGCCCACAATGACTTCATACTTATACAACCCATTTGGCATATGATCTAAATACCTTCTAAATTATGGGCATCTGCTAAGACTATGACCATTGGACTTATTAAATATATTAAATCATTTGCAGGTAGCAAGAGACTTATTTTTAAGTCATTGTTTGGTTAAGTGTGTAATGTTTAACCTTTGGAGTCAGTTTCCAATATTGACTTGGAAGTCAAGTGTGGACGGCATAATTGAATTGCCCATTTTTTTTTAATACCCTGTCTCTCTCCAATTTGACTTAAATCATAGTAAAAGTTATGGGAATGCAGCCATTTCTACAAGTGGCTTTCCTAAATCCAATTGTTGATTCTAACTTGTAAATGTTAGAAAGATGACTAATCCAAATTACATTTCTAATTGTTTTACCAGGTATTTTTCATAATATACTTTAGTTTTGGAAGTATATAACTATCTCTATATCACTACTATAGATTCTGTAAGTATATAATTGTCTTTTTTATCATTCAGATCACCAATTCTCCCACTTCTCCAGATTTGCAACAAAATAATAGTAGTAGATGATTATAAAATTTCTATGAAGCCCTTGCAAACCATGGGAGCACCAAATGTGATGTCTCTTTGTAATTTATATTAATTTTTCATCATATTCGGATGGTTTGCAGATCGGGACACAGTTATTGCTGGATCCGAACTTGGGGTGGTTTATGACATTTTTGTTAGATCATTGGGTGTCCTCTTACGGTCCAATACGTCATTCAATAAGGCTCTGAATCTTAAATTAATTTTTACTTAGACATTGGTCATTAGAAATAATTTTTATCGGGTTTAAAATTAAATTTTAAGTCTGTTTCATTAAAAAATTACATTTTCAAGTCCGCTCATTTAATTAAAAATTTGTTTAGTAAATAACTTTTTGCTCTAAAAGTAATCTTTAAGTAACATAAAATTTAATTATATATATATATATATTATTTTACGTATATTACAGATCCTAATTTTCATGCCCGTTTATTTACATAATCAGACCTAAAAAAATTATCAAACTTTATAAATTGTGGAGGGGCCTAGCGGGCCCTGATCACCCCCTACTTCTTGTATAATTTTTTAATTTAATCGCGCTGTATGTTACAAAAATTGGTAATCTGTTACCTATATAGCAGCTTTTGTGAGTGCTTTCTAGCGGTATATATTGTGTGTGAATGTCTTGAGCCGGACCGTCCAATTCATCTGATTGAACCGTCGATCGGTCAGTTTAAACAGTATACTAGCATAGTATACAAAACCAACACAGTGGGGTTAGTTTAGTGGTTGGGCACCCGGTCTCAAAGTGACTATCTCGAGTGGAGGTGAAATATTTCGAGTTCGAGTTCCAACACTTTGAAAACAACTCTGTGGGCTAACGATTTACCTTGTTCATCCGTCGCGATTGTGATTAGTCCTTGGTTATCAGCTTTGGGATACATGGGTCAAAAGACCCAAAAAAATAGTATACAAAACCGGTAAAACGGCCTGCCTCAAACCTCGGTTCAACCTCAACTGTTCGACCCGTCGACAGTTCTTCAGGATCGGCCGGTTCTTAGAACGTCGAGAAAGTGGTAAAAATTAGGGCTTTTTCACAGAGTTCACATTTACCAGGTGCCTCCAATCCAGACTCCAGGTACTTTCTCTCTCTCTCTCTCTCTCTTTCCCCACAGTTTTTCACTTCTTGAATCTTTGGTTTCGTATGTCTGTAACAGTAATTCCGTTGGCGTTGATCGTTCTCATCTCAGTCCCGGGTGGCCAGTGCTCAGTCCTCCGTCGCCGCCGGCAGCATCCTCCACGCTCCAGCCGCCAGCAACTATGTACTCCCTCTCTTAGTTGTACTTCTTGTTCTCTTAGGTATGTTCTGTAACATCTGAGTTTTGATAATTGAATTTTGGTTTAGTTCTGAATCTTCTTATCACTTCTAACAAGGGTGGGTCCAACAAGAAGGATGATGCAGAGAAATGTTTTTCTTTTATAGAAAATGTTAGGTATGCTTTGAAATGCTTCAGATTAGAACCAATCCACAAAAATCATGTTGGAACAGACTGGAAAAATTAACAGCCTAAATAAATATTGATATATTTTCACATAACACTAACTGAACATTCTTTCTTGATGAGGAAAAAAAATTGTTTATGCAAGGTCAGTTAAATTGTTAAAATTGAGGCGACCATGTTCTGTTAGGTGAGAATCTAGGTAATCTGTTTTGTTGTTGCTGCCGCTGCTGCTGCTCTTGACTAGTTTAGGTACGATGCAGATTGTGATTTATGGATGCAGTGCAATGCTGAGAGAAGTTCTAATATCAAATGTGTTATCTTACCCCAGAATTGGGTTTTTTTTCTTCCCAAAATTTTAATACATACTAGTGGTTTTGCTTGTGCGTTGCACGTGATTTGTTTTGTTTATACATCATGTTCTAATTTAATTATGTTGCTACTTGAATGATGTTAAGTTCATTGCACACTATGTAAGTAGACATCATTCTAACCAAAGCCAAATTTGTTTTCCTTAAATTCTGTTTTTGTATTTTTCCAAAGAAAACAACTTTGAAGAGCATTTAACCAAGATTTCAAAACAGCAATTTGGAATACTGTCAATTCCTGCTTTTGGCTAAAACTGCATTATTACGAATATATATTCCTCATTGCCTCTAAGCTTAAAGTGGGTCAAATATTTCAAAGACAATTCTACCAAAGAAAGTGACATACAATATGAAGATAATGGCATTTTTTCCCTACATATGAGTTAGACATATGGTAGACAGATATGTTTAATAGATAGCAAATTATAACAGTAGCACATAATATTCTATGTTCTTCCTTTTACTAACACAATATAGAGTAATTACCTAGCTGGCCTGTGATCAAGAGCTTAAGGTTAAGGCTGTGAAAGTGGCAGCTCAAAGGTGGATTGGCAGAGGAAGAAGTAACAAGTATATTCTACGATGTTGTTCTGGCCTTCTCACATAGTATAGACTTTCTAATTGCTGGAGGTGTATCACTGACATGGGGTATTCTCCATATCCTATGACTTAAATCATTGCTATTAATCATATCCACAACTTATTCATCTAAACTCTCACACAAGCTTACATTGAAGTGAGAACTGTTTAAAATGTTAAAGAATATGCAGCATTTGGGAAAGGATTGAAGAATTGTTGAAGCCTTCTTAAACACTGGATGCATGTTATAAGCATTGGCTCGTACAAAACTATATTCCTACATATACGCAGTAAGAATTGTATTTAGAATCCAAATTTCGTTTTTAGGTGTTGCTATAATCTTTGTATTTTGTTAGGAAGGTTAAGGAAATTGGTTCTTGTTTTTTTCATTTTCCCTACAGCATGAATTTTTTTAATCTCTTAGAAGATTTTTTTAAGTCTAAATGTGTAGTTTTTTTGTTTTATTATTTATTAGTTATAAACATAAATGAGAAGGCATTTCTTTGAACATCTAATAAGCATAATAGTTTTGTCTTTTAAATGGGAACATGTAAATGGCACCCAAATTTTATGAGATGCTTGTAAAAGTGCCTGAACTGATTTCACATATCCTATGCAAAGATAATCACACAAAAATGAAAGATCATCCTTGGTCTTGGTTAGAAATGTCAGTGTACTAATTTCAAACTATGCATTATTGGTAAAAGAATAGTCCGAAATCAGAATCTCCAATCACAAATATTGAATTCGCGTATAGAAGCTGATGTGAAATATTGAATGCTAGAATGTAAGGTGTAATATCCCGAAATTTTGAAATGATTTTAAAATTATTTATTACTAGATCCATCGTAGTTTTGCTAGAATAAATATTTGAAGTGATATATATATTTAGGACCATTTATGATTTATTCCCTAATTTATTTTACGCATTAGTGTTAATGGTGGTTAAAGATGGATTATATACTAGTTTTGTTTGTGGGAGAAATTATTTTAAGCCATTAGTTCTTGCAAGACAATCAAATATTACATTGGGGAATGGTGGTGGCCAGTTAGGAAGAGAGTCCCATGAGGGATGATTTATTAAGCATACAAATAGGTGGCAACTTATAGGCTTCTTCATGTAAGGTTAACAAGTGCCTATTGAGGTGCCTTTGCATGACAATTCATTCACATGCAATACAACAAGTGGTGTGTGCATGACAATTCATTCATATGCAATACAACAAATGGTGTGTGATGTGTCTAAAGCTAAGGCAATTCTAGTGGGGTCATTCGGCTATTAGTCTTACAATTGCTCTAAGCAATATAAAATCATAAGAATAAGAGGGGGGCTGCCAAGAAAAGAGTGAAAAGAGAGAGAGAGCCAAGTTCGGCTAACTCTCTCATTCAACAAACATCACAAATTGAAAGAGGTAAAGAGAGAGGGAGTTGCCGAGAGAAGGAAAGGAAGAGAAGGAGAGGAAGAAAGGGGAAAGGATGGATTTGAGGCCAAACTCATCCAGTTGAAGGTAAGAACTCTTTCCCTGTTTCTAAACAACTTACACACACACTACATGGTAGTCTCAACTAGAAAAAGTGGCCAAAAAGTGGCTTGGCAGCCATGGTTTTCGGCAAGGGTAGATTTCTTCCATAGGGAGGTTGATCTTGTTTTCTTGAAAATTTCTTGCATGCAGATGAAATAATAGGGTTTTTGTGAGACTCAAGTCTAGATATTAATTTGGGAGGTTGTTATCATGTATCAGTAAAGTATTGCAGGTTGCTAAGGCCATGGGTAACTCGGGTTGGGGGGGCACGAACTCCATTTACAGCTGACTCTGCACCGATCGGTGATGCACAATCAGGTTCAGACCTTCGTTTGAAGGTCCAAGCTTAATTGCATGGAGACTCTGAGACCACCAGTAGATGGGTTTTTCAAAAACGTTCGAATTAGACACCAATTTCGCACAAAACCATTGAGAAACGAAGGAAAAACCTCAGTCTGAAGTGGATGAGAACACTGCTGCGATTTTTTGCAGAATAGCCATTTTTCAGATGTTCTTTGGGACCCCAAACCTCAACGAAAAATTATTCTGAGACCATAGGTAGAGAGCTATCGAAAAATTACTTGATTTCAACTCAAATTTCGCATGATTCCATTTAGAAACAAAAGAGAAAACTCTATTTAAATTTAGAAAAAATTCTGGTGCGAAATCTGCAGAAAGGGTGACTTTCGAAAGCATTTTTAGGCTCAAAAATTTATGAAAAATTATTTTAAAAACACGAGAAGATCGAGCTCGAAGAGTATATAATTTTGGACACTTGATTCATCAAAATCTATTGAGAAATGAGAAAGAAAACCAAGAAAACAAGGTCAACCTCCCTATGGAGGAAATCTGCCCTTGCCGAAAACCATGGCTGCCTAGCCAGTTTTTGGCCACTTTTTCCAACTGTGACCAATGATTAAAATTTCGTTTCGAGGGGTCGCTTTGGTTGGGTCGGAAACAGAAATGTTTCGGAAACATTTTGGAAATGTTTCGGAAACATTTCAAAATTGACAAATATTAAAATAGTAAAATTCAATCTTTTGTATGAAAATTGTACAACATTTATAAAATTTTTAAACTAAGGTTAATACAACTTATTGTTTTGGTATTTATCATTATATTTTGGTGCATTTTTTTTATGTTCCAGTATGATTTGATCATAATAATAGTATTTCGTTATTCCACTAATGTTTCGTTTCGTTTCGGTCTCCTAGGAAACGGAAACGGAAACGGAAACGAAAACGGAAACATTTCGGCCGTTTCGATGAAAACAAATGGAAATTATGTTCCTTGGCTGAGACTACCATGTGGTATGTGTGTAAATTGTTTAGAAACAAGGAAAGAGTTCTTACCTTTAACTTTATGAGTTTGGCCTCAAATTCATCCTTTCCTCTTTCTTCCTCTCCTTCTCTCGGCAGCTCCCTCTCTCTTTATCTCTCTCAGTCTGTGATGTTTGTTGGATGAGAGAGTTGGTCGAACTTGGCTCTCTCTCTCCTTTCACTGTTTTCTTGGCAGCCCCCCTCTTATTCTTATGCTCTTATATTGCTTAGAGCAATTGTGAGACTAATGGCCGAATGACCCCACTAGAATTGCCTTAGCTTTAAACACATCATACACCACTTGTTGTATTGCATGTGAATGAATTGCCATGCATACACCACTTGTTGTATTGTATGTGAATGAATTGCCATGCATACACCACTTGTTGTATTGCATGTGAATGAATTGCCCTGCGAAGACACCTCAATAGGCACTTGTTAACCTTACATGAGGAAGCCTATAAGTTGCCACCTATTTGTATGCTTAATAAATCATCCCTTATGGGACTCTCTTCCTAACCAACCACCACCATTCCCCAATGTAATATTTGATTGTCTTGCAAGAACTAATGGCTTAAAATAATTCCTTCCACAAACAAAACTAGTATATAATCCATCTTTAACCACTATTAACACTAATGCATAAAATAAATTAGGGAATAAATCATACATGGTCTTAAATATATTTATCACTTCAAATATTTATTCTAGCAAAACTACCATGGATCTAGTAATAAATAATTTTAAAATCATTTCAAAATTTCGGGATGTTACAATCTAACCTCCTTAAAAAAATTTCGTCCTCGAAATTTACCTTGCTTCCGTTGCGCACTCTGATAAATAAACTGGCAGCCTAAAAACTAAGCCCTAATACTCTACCTACCAATCCTGGGGGTTTGTATACCTGCTCTGATGTAAGAAACCTCGGGCATTGCATTCACAGTTCGGCACGGGATATCTGAGTTGGAAATCAGTCATTAGATATATAATCTGCTTTGTTACCTTTGGGGGCCCCGTCACTTTTTAAATTTTTTTCCTAAGCTATCATTTCTTCCCCCGGTATTGCAACCAGCCCTTCAAATGAACACCTACGATTCTATTTAGGGTCTGGTCATGTGTGTCCAAATGTGGCAGGGAAAAAATCATTTGGGAAAAATCTGGCATCCAAAAAGCCCAACTGAAATAGGAATTTGTTATTATAGAAAGGGAACATCACAAACCAATGAATCTGGTTACAGAGAGAAACATAAGAAACCAGATTAAAATGGGTCTATATTATTTAGTCCACAGGATTTTGAAGGTTTGCCTGATTATATATGATAATTTGTCTCTTAATATGATTGCTAACATGCTTTAAATTAATTGTTTATGATTTCTTGACAACAAAAATGGGTTAGTTTCAAGAAAGCTTGGCAACAATGTCGCAGGTGAGATGGCATAGGTAGGAACAATTCAGCAAGAACGTAAAACTAAAATGGAGCATATTGTGGTTTGGTAGTTTTTGACCAAGGTAACGTATTACAAAATATTTCAAAACCACGGAACGTACAAAAGATTGGAACATATTTCTTCCAAACCCATCAAACTCTAAAGTGAAAAGGCATTTTATCGAACATCTAAGAAACATAATAAACCCATTTAAATGGTGGCATTGAACAAATTTTAAAAAAAAATTTGGAACATATTTTTCCAAATCCATCGAACTCTAAAGTGAAAAGGCATTTTATCGAACATCTAAGAAAC
Source organism: Euryodendron excelsum (assembly GCA_033060915.1). Classification (NCBI taxonomy): domain Eukaryota; kingdom Viridiplantae; phylum Streptophyta; class Magnoliopsida; order Ericales; family Pentaphylacaceae; genus Euryodendron; species Euryodendron excelsum. Next base: position 13,172,586 of record CM065378.1, on the reverse strand, counting down.
ATACTAAACCCATTTAAATGGTAGCAGTGAACAAATATACAAGAGATTGGAACATATTTCTTCCAAACCCATCAAACCCTAAAGTGAATAGGCATTTTATCGAACAGCTAAGGAACATAATAAACCCATTTTATTTTATTTTATTTTATTTTATTTTTGACTGAATGGAAACAAACACACACATACAGAAAGCGAAACCACAGCCGAATAACCCACTTCAAATTGAGAAGGCATTTTATCGAGCATCTGTAAAACATTACAGACAGTTCACACCTCGAGATGGGGATGTCGCCTGGAAATTTGGTTGAATATATCTGGTTCCCTTCAGGAGTGAGTTGAGATGGTTTGCATGTGGGAGAAGTTTTGGTTGAATATGTCCGATTCCCTTCAGGACTGAGTCGAGATGGTTTGCATGCGGGAGAAGTCCGTCTCCCTTTGTTTCTGAGATTCACATTTTCAAGGACTGGCAGTGTGAGTTGCGTTGGTTTGCATGTGGGCGAAGTCGGTTTGCCGTTGTTTCTTAGAGTCGCATCTGTCTTGAACTGGCACTAGAACCGTTTGCCGTTGGGCAAGATGGCATTTGTTTCTTCGTGTAGGGGCTTTTTTGGAAAGTAAAGTATAGGAAACACTCTATTGGGCTTCGCTGTTTTAAAGTAGTAGTAGATTTTTGTTTATTATTTATAACAAATAAAATATTTATGATGTAATTACGAGGTCATGGTTCGATTCCGGTTAAACCAATGATTGAACCAGTGACCCATAACCTGACCCCTTTTCTAGTTCGCTTAACGGTACGGGTTTCAAATCATTATATGTACATCATTCTCAGCATGTTTATCTGTTACAGGGCTTGAGTTCCGATTGAAGTATTTGTGCTTGAGGGTGGCATTTAATTATTAATGGTTGAAATTTCCGTACTCTTATTGGTTTATTGACCATTGCAAGAGTGTTGAAACATGGAAATGGATGGTTTTGAGCAATTGAAGAATCAGATACAGGAATGGTTGCAACAAGCAGAAAAATTGATTCATCAGATACCGCAAACTCAACTTTACGCTGCAATTGGGATTGTGTTGCTGACTACCTTTTTCCTTTTATTAGGTAATTCACACTACTCCCTCACACTTGTATAATATATCCGAATAGTTTCACAGTTTAGTAAATTTTTGTTGGTAGTTTTTTCCTTTACTAGTCAGTTGGCATTTTGTGTTTGGTATAATTTTATGTGATAAGCATTCTTCGTTTCCTGATAATATGTCATGACATTAATATTATATAGCATCACATTTTTGTGATAAATTGAATGGATTGACCACTCTTATCCATAGATCTTTTAAAATAGCAGGTCTGAAGTTACATTGTTGTGTCATTAGCAGTCCATAAAGAGATGCATGATTTCCAAAGCATTTACTTTGATTATGCTGGAAGAAGGGTCAGCAAGACACTTTCTTATTAGAAAAAAGGGTACTGCGTTCATTGGATAGTCATACTATGTAATGAGCTGTCTGTGAATTCTATGTTTGTGTTCCTAACTCGCCTTTAAGAGAATAGATTACAGAATACCGTTCATTTACCCAGCAATTTGCAGAAGGATATCTAAATGTTTACATTATTTTACCTTTATAGGGTGCATGATTAAAATATTTGGTTGCTTGACACCTTCAACTGGATTCTCTACATCTTTTATGTTACTCTAATACTTAATTTTGTTACTTTGACATGTTATAAACATGAAAGGGTGGTCAGAACTTGAGTTTCTAAATATTTCATGCAAAATCTAGGAGAACTGCTTTCAAATATCAGGTTTTAGTGGTGCTTCCTCAAGATCAAGGAGTTCCATGCACTCTGACTTGTTTGAAATAGATTAGTTTGGTTGGAAAATAATTTGTACTCTCTCTCATGATTCAAAATCAGAGTGAAGACTTTATTGTCTGTTGTGATCGTCTAGTTTTTGTTTTGAATCAGAGTGAAGACGTCATGCTGATTCAAAACAAAATTAGAGTAAAGACTTTATTGTCTGTTGGTGGAAGTTTAGAACATTGAACTTTACTTACACATTTCTCCTGCTTCACTATGCAGTTCGTCTGTTCAAGCGCACAAAACCCAACACCATTGTTCTGACAGGACTTAGTGGAAGCGGAAAAACTGTTCTTTTCTACCAAGTAAGCAATCAGAATAATATTTTTGTTGCCTAACTTGTACCGATTGACATTTAATTCAATGCTTTATTCTATTCACAAGGAGAGTGCATGAATAGAAAAGGATAAGTTACTCCATTCAAGAACCCATTGTCTGAGGGCACTGAGACGTTGTTTACTGTAAACTGTATTTTGTGATGAAGCCATTGCTTTATCATCTAAAAAGATGTTATTCATGAGTCTTACAAAGTTTTTTTACAGTACTACTGTAGAAGCTTGTTGGTTGGATATTCCATACTAATTTTGCTCATGTTTCTTTTTTTTCCCCCATCTTCTTCTTCTTCTAAAGGTTATTTAGGATAACCTTAAAGCATCAATACTGGACTTGATGCCACTGAATTTAAATGCCCTAAAATGGTCAGGAGATGGTTGATCACGTGGAAGCGTTATATTTGATCATCTGAGTTCAGATGTAACATGTTCCTATCTTTCTCGCTTTTCCATCTGGTTTGATGGATGAGTACCTGTTTGCTTTTCATATATGGTGCTAACTCTGCTCAGTTTTCATATATGTTTCGTTATGGATGTCAATCTGACCTTTTTACAGCTCCAAGATGGCTCTTCCCATCAGGGTACTGTGACGTCAATGAAACCAAATGAAGGCACTTTTGTGCTACATCCTGAAATGACTAAGGTAACAAATTTACTTTGCTATGTTGAAATATAGAAAAGGCAGGCATTAATATACTAATAGCAATACCAGTTTTACAAATTGGCATGTTGTCTATTTTATAAAGTGAGAGTGTGCCCCAATGTTTCTTTTACCAGCAAATTTCTGTCGTTACACTTATTAAAATGTCATTGATTGCAATTTGCTTCTCTCTTATGACATTGTTGAACTCCAGGTTTGATTAAACTTAACAACCCTCTTTATGTGTCATTGGCAGAAGGGCAAAATAAAGCCTGTTCATATTGTTGACCTACCTGGGCATTCTCGTCTTCGACCTAAACTTGATGAGTTTTTGCCTCAAGCAGCTGGCATAGTTTTTGTAGTGGATGCTTTGCAATTCTTGCCAAACTGTCGTGCAGCTTCAGAGTAATGCATCATGCACTATATGATTAATGTGTGCAAATGTGCATATGAACTTATTGTATGATGAGTCTTAACACATGATGTTTTATTTGCAAAAGGTACCTCTATGATATTTTGACCAGGGCAAGTGTTGTGAGGAAGAAAATTCCAGTAGTTATCCTCTGTAACAAAGTGGATAAAGTGACTGCACATACCAAGGAGTTCATACGAAAACAACTGGAAAAAGAAATGTATGAACTGAGGCTCAATTTTCATTAGACATTTGATTATTGATTACTACTGCTTCTTTGCTGTCGTGATTACCTCATCTTCCTTAAAGAGTTTAAGGGCTGATGGATCATAGAGCTACCAAGGCTGTCGAAATTATCTCCTTGCTAGTTAGTGTTGATACTTAGGAAGAAATATATTTCTGAAGTAGAGAACCTAGTCTAGAATATGATTTTACGAGTGATCTGTCAAAGCGAAAACTTTGAATTGGATGTCTCGGCACACTTCTGAAAATGCTTTGCTCACTGTAGGTCTTTGACGTCAGCTGCTGCTTTTTGATATATCTTTCCTTGTGCAGTCAATTGTAATTTTTTTTCCATCCGTTTTAATATGTAGTGAAATATCCGTCTCTAGCATCATTAATATGTATTTTGATATATTCATATACTGTCGTTTTGCAGTGACAAGCTCCGGGAATCAAGAACTGCTGTATCAGCTGCAGATATGGCCAATGAGTACTCCCTTGGTATACCTGGTGAAGCCTTTGCATTCTCTCAGTGCCAGAACAAAGTGACTGTTGCAGAAGCTTCTGGTTTGACTGGCGAAATGTCTCAGCTGGAGCAGTTCATCAGGGAACACGTGAAGGCTTAATTGGATGTTCTACTCCTTATTCAGAATTCATGGTGTCTCTCTTCGAGATGGGATTGGTCTTCCTGGCTTAGTGCTGGAGTAATTTGAGGAGAAGTGCTCAATTAAACTGCAAAAGAGAAAAAGAAAGGAAGTTAACAAGCGGAGAGGTCCTTTTTAAGTCATTCTAAGAGGCCTCTCCTTTTTAAGTCATACTAGGAGGCTGTGGCTGTCGAATGTATTCGAAACAGTGATGGATGGCATGTCATTAATCGTGTTCCATTGCAAATGCTAATTCGATTCTAAATGGTCATGCTCATTGATGATGGATCTGTTTCATTAATTTGGTTTGTACAATCCTTGATTTTGCCTTAGATTTTAAATGATTTCGATTTATAATCTTCAGAGGGAGTTCGGAATCAATGACTGCAAATTGCAACTCTCTCTCTCTCTCTCTACACTGGGGTTGAACTGGTACAGTATGTGATGAACACACGCAGTTCAAAGTGCTGAGTGGGCATTGGTTAACGTCCCAACTGATACGTTTTATTTTGTAAAGATGTATCAATCTGAATATTCTAAAGCTGATATAACAACTGAGCATCTGTAGTTAGAAGTCTAGCTTTGCCTCTTTCAATGGCACAAATAAAATTACATTACAGGGAAGAAATATGAACGAATTAATGGAACTGCCCAAGGAACAATGCGATAAGATCATCGCTTATCTGCGTAAAGCATAGAAGAATTGCACAAGGCATCATTCTGCAAGAGGTTATACAATGCTTGTTTCCTCCATTCTGAAGTTCTGCATCTTCCACGTATATAAACAGCATCCCATAAAGAATATGGAGACCAAAAAAATAAATCTCTATCCCAAAGCTGCCCGTGCTTAACTCGTCTATGGTGCAAAGCCCAAATGCCCGGTTAACTCTCTCACTTTGTAATCTGAAAAGCGTCCGGGAATGAACTTGACAAGCAGAAGTGCTTAATCCGCACTATAAAAGCAAAGACGCCATAGCATGGGAGTTGCAGGACTCCCACTGCCAAGTACCTGTAAAAAATGTAATGGCAGCAGAAAATGGGTAAGCTCAAAAGCTACAGCCTAACATGATTCAACAGAGTTCAGCAATGATTGTAGCAGTTGCTATGATTAAACGCTGAGTTGCAATGTTATAGAGTATCACACCCACCTTCATTGAGTCAAGAAGATTGAAAAAAAAAAAAAGAACCTAACGCAGTTGGGACTGATGTTCGTTTTCTTTTTTTTTTTTTTTTTTTTTTTTGAAGTAGATACAAAATTAATTGGGGCCATCAGGTTGAACATGATAAAATGATATCCTTAGAGTGGCTCCCTCAGGTTGTAACATACATACGGGTTTGTAAATCATTCATGTTTGCTTGGATAGACATGTATGGAAATACATACCAGATAGGAGCATATGGAGACGATAAATCAAGAAATGGATATGGCCACCTGTAAAAAAGGGAAATACTATAATGAGTAAGGACTAGATCAATGGCCCAAAAAAGAAAAAAACACAAAAACAAAAAGTGAAACAGAGAAAAGAAGAGAGACAGAAGGAGAAGGAATCCAGCGTACCGCATTGGAACACAAGCATGGATAATCCATTGGAAAATGACGAATATTCCTGTCCATAAAATAAAGTAGGCTATTCGAAAGAAAGGGAACCGCTGGAAGGAGATAACAAATTCTAGTTGGTCATGAATGAAGTTTAAAAAATAGATTATCGCCGAATCACTAAGGGACCGTTACTTACCAAGCAATTCAAAATCACATCACCAAGGAGGAAAACAGCATTGATTGAATGTAGACAGACATCAATCTGCAATTGAAGGATATTTTCTCAACTTGATGCTCAAATGTTTGAGTGAATGATAAATTAAGTGATGCAAATAAAGTAGGTATTTGCTTCAGCATGTTTGTTATGTTTTTCCTTGCATTATTTATGATGCATGCTTCAAAACTTTATCAATGCATGTAAATACATGTGTTTATGTTCAACTTCTGCCACATTTGGCGCTAGGGCAATAATTCAGGCCTAAGTTGATGTTGTGTCTCTTAGGGTAAACTAACTACCACAATTTAATACCACAGTTATAACAGTGTGAACTAAAATTATGGCAAAGTGCAAAAGGGTTCTAAAAATGTTACCTACACATGCTCCTCCAGACTGGTTAAATAATACTCACATGGGCAAAATGACCAATTAGCTAAGATTTTCCTTTGATGCTAAGAGAAACAGAAACAAAAGGATACTGGAAGAAAATTGGTTTCCCTTAAAATTCACAAAGAAACAAGACTTATCATCATCATCAATCACACAACTCTTCATTTCCGAAACGTGTTCCTAAGCTTCCCATTTCATGTTGTGCAGAATAATTGAAAATTTTAACCGCAACAATCAAAGGGCTGAAACAAAGAGAACTGAAACTATATATGTGTATTAGATCAAGTGAGAGGCTATCTAGTCGGCTCTCAATGACAAAAAGCTAAATAAATTGCTAGGACTCAGTTTTGATTATTAGTATGCCCACACAAAAAGAAAACAGAAGTCAAGTGCTGAAACTTACAATATTCAATCTGTAATCTACGTCGGTGAGAAAAGGAAAAATTATGAACCAAAAGACACAATCAGTAAGTACCACTGCACCTGCACAAGTCTGTTCAAGGAAGAAATGAAAGGAAAATTAAATAGGGTATTTCTAAAGATAGGAATAAACTATATATAAAGCCATCATGTCCCTCATGTCAAGTCGAACTTGTGTTGGATAAGAACGCAACAGTGCATGCTCCTAACAACACAAATCTCTCCCGTCTTCCATTTTTTGTGAGAGCCGTGAACATTTTCTAGCTCAAATTCATAAAATTAATATTCTTCTTTTTGCGAAGGAAATACTTAATGAGTAATACTGAAGAAACAGGTCATACCAACAAATAGTGGGCTTGGTATAATAGTATACTATAACGGTATCCCCACTACGTGGGTGATCAGTTTATGCAAGGAAAGGAAAAATAGGGAGTGAGTAGTGGGTGGTTGGTGACAAAAACCGAGTTAGTAATTTACTGTTTTGTCCCTGTGAGGCAGATAAGATGTGCATTATTTTTTTTTTAAGGGAATGTTAAAGTCGTGCATTGGCTTTTAGAATAGTATAGATATTCACTTTGAATGACAAAATCAATTTTGAGAGACTGTCTTAGGATATCAAGGAAAGAGAGAAAAACAAAAGGTATCACTAATATAGCCTATGTATAGTAAAAAGTTTCCAGCCAACAGTTGAAAAACACAATCATTGCAGATGCGTTAGACCAGGCCTTGTGGCTCCTAGAACAAGGAGAAAGCTTAAACTTTTACCTTCACTAACCTGGTTAATATCAGTCAAGGACTTGGATGGCATCCAATCAATGATTTATCCCCCCAATTAAGCTAATTCATGTTTCTAGGTCCGGCAGCCACTTCGCCCAAGCAAACAGCCACTTACCATTAATTCATCTCAAATAGAGGGCTACATGACTTTTCTGTTCCACAAATGACGATGCCAGATTGGTTCTTGTAAATCCTGACTAAAGGCCAGCTAGGTTAAGGATAGGGAAAAGCATAATAATCATAACCCTGCTAGTCATAAATTAAGGGCGACGTAGGATACACTACTCTAGATTATTTAGCTGTTAGCCTGTTCCCATTAGTATAATATGTTTCTGTTTGATAGTTACTGCCAATAAGAGTTGCACAGTAATTTTTGACCTGCATAAATTGTCTATTACCTAGAGAAAATTCTGTAGTGTAAACATAAATTAAGCCAAGTGTACCTTTTGTAGGCTGAGCTCTTGATGCACAATAGCCCATTCTTCTTATGTTTCCCCCTAATATATCATCATTCTAAAGATTTGTAGTCATTGTTTTTTTTTTATATAAAACCAACAGAATATATAACAAGAAAATATTTTCTCTCTAAATGTAGAGCTTCTGCAATATAATTGTTCCATGTTTATAAGGTGCATACTAAAATGCGGTTTGCTTTTTCTTTTTAAAGTTCTTTCTTTTTTGTTTTGCTTTTGTTTTTTATTTTTTTGTTGGATGTATAACCATGGGTATCCGCTTTTTATTTTTTTGTTGGATGTATAACCATGGGTATCCACTTGGGTTTCCACCCATAAAATGCCCAAATAAACCCACCTCATGCAATTCACTTCAGCAGTAAAAGTGTCAACTCAAAAGTTTCAAGGAGTAATAAACAGAATTCCTAATAAATGCTTTTAAACTGACTTCTCCCAGATGATGAAATGATCACCAAAAAATGATACTGCTGCATTCCAGCCCCCACCCCATACGTAATCAAAGGGATCAATAGACGACAAAACAAAACTAAAATCTTGGATACGATTTTGTTTCTGTGCCGAAATTTGTACATTAGTTCAAGTACAAAACATTATCATTGGAGAATGCTTACCTGGTAAATAATTTGAAAGACATAGCCCCATATGCCTGCAGTTTTGTGAACAACAGATTCTTCATAAGAACTCAAGCTTTTGGACATATTTGGTGTGTTGGCATTTTCCTCCAATGTCGGAGCCACATAAGTGCCCTGCTCTGTATCTAAAGCAACACGATCAACCCCATCACCAACTTCTTTGCAACATTGGCAACAACCATAAATGGAGAATAAAGATGCAAGCTACAAAAAGCAAAGGACAACATAAGCATTATATATGCATAATGGAAACTCTAAACTCAAAAACTGGTATAGAACACAAATTTTGAATTACAAATGTGAGATATTAAATGGTTGATATATCAATGACTCTGATTATGACTATCTGTCATGGTTGAAGAATTTATTCTTATTTTTTCTGGTCCAAGGTTAGGGCTACAGATTCGAGGAAGCACCCCACCCCCCACCAAAAAAAATGAACCACCTCAACCTGTATGAAAACAGGATTCTTATCATTTATGGACAAAACATATATAATCAGAAACAAAGGCCATTTTTTGAATAGTGCAGAAGAATTAAAAATCAAAGAGGTCCATTACCATTCCATTTCTATCAAATTGAAATGAAAAACAAAGACAGAAGTATACAGGAGAATTGTAGGGATGGGTAACATACCCCAAAATACATGGTGACCAGTGCAAAAGTCCACCTGTTCAGCAACAACAAACATCATAAACAAAAGAATTAGCAAATTTGGCAATGTTTGTTCCTGACCAATCATTTTACATTTTCCATGTAATACCCTTACAGGAAGGTTTTCAAAACCCTCACATAAAGTAGTTTGAAACTAAAATAGGAGCCAGACTAACTTCTTGTATAATTTGTCTGAATACTGACAGAAGCATATGTTACATTAAGCAACACTGCAACAGTCAGCAACTGCGCTCCACTTATATTAATTTTTGTTTCTGGGATACTCAAAAACAATAGGAGCATTCATACAAAACCCCTTCAAGCAACATTGCAACAGTCAGCAAGAAGCCAGCTTGGGACAATAACTAATTTCAGCCAGTCAAAGGATGCTTGGGATTGCATGTACAAGAACAAGAACTTCTATTGCAAATAGCTAGATGTATAAGAAATATGTCATATGGGTATATAAGGAAGAATGCCAAACAGACATTAATTTAGGGCTTCTCAAACAATAAAATCGCTTTAAGACTCACTAAATCCCCTTTCCATTGAAGTGATTCTGAGAAGAAAAATGAACTTAAGAGAGACACGTCACGTACTGGGTGTAAAAGAAAAATATGCCACCTCCATCAAGCATCACATTGGCAATAAGCAATGCTGAAAGCACGCTGAAAGCAGTGACTCTGTAAGCAAGCAGCCAAGCAGGATGGATGACTTTCAAGGATGTCCTCCAAGCTTCATCCTTGTACAAACTCCCTGCTATGTCTTGCCAATTATTTCTTCTCTCGGTATTTGATTTTTTGGAACCTTCACATTTCCATATTAGAAATGCTGACACAACCATAGATGTTAAAACCCATATTGCACAGAGGAAGAACCTCCAGTTTAACCAGTAACTTGGGGCAGTTGTATCATCCATCATGACTGGCCGCCAAGTATGTTCTGAGGAACCTGTTAAGAAATTCAGGAGTCACATATAGCTTTTGTACAAACAATTCTATCTTCTCATGAAACGACTAATTTATTTCCAAATCCCAATGATGGAGACTTAAATAAATAGATGGACTCCAAATACAGTACAGCCATCATACTCATGAATGATCAGGCAGAGAAATCGCAGCAAACAACTTTCATCAGTAAACATAAAAATGCACAACAAAAACCGACTATCAAGAAAATCAAAGTCGCCCAATAAATCTAGTGAAACAAAGCAATTTAGCCATGTCGGGCAGAAAAACCAAAATTGAATGCCGGGAAAAAAAAAGAAAAAAAAGAGAGCCTTACTTGGACGTCTGTATGTTTCATAAGTAAAGAGGTCCAAAAAGGTAATACAGTACAAGAAACCACATAATAAGCAGAAAATTACGTAAAATTCTCCACAAATGAAAACAAAAACAGAAACCCACATTTCAAAGTTCAATCACAACCATCACGAACGCAATTAGGCCCGTTCCAGAAGCCTTAACTTTTCATACTTAAAGAGGGGGAAAAAACAAGATTAATCAACAAACACCAAGACCAAGGAACGCATTGGCCATTTTAATGTACGGAAACGAAGCACAGAGATTTCTTACTTTGGATGGGCATCGCACATAGAATACACATAAAAAAAAACTTTGAGAATCAGGTCAAAGAATTTTTATTACAGTTATACAAAAGAAATGAAGAAGAATAGGGATGCCCACCTAAAATTAAGATGCTTTACTGTCTGAACACTTCGATACAGAGAAGAATACGAGGCAGCCTGTCTCTCTATATATATACATATCTACATACACACATCCACAAATATATCTTCTGCACAAACAAGAATCAATTCAAATCAGAGAAGAAGGTTTTGAATTACCTTAGCTTTAATGGGAACAATCTTGCTCTTCTTAGGAAGCTTTCTTGAGTGGTGTGACCGCTCAAATTCGGACAAAGAGGACAAAGAGAATGAGAGAGAGAGTGTAGTTTCTAGAGAAAGAAGAGAACCACATGAACACGTCCACAACACCATGAAAAATAGGACTAGTAAAACTACCAATCGAATTTGACTTCCGTTTTCGAATAGAAAGGGATGTGGAACTTGTGAAAGTGAGAGAAATTGCAAGAAAAGTTATTGTTTGTTTTATTTTTATTTTTTAATTGTAATTTTGTGAAAAAAATAGAAGAAAAATAACTTGTTTTCGAAATTAAAAAGGACAGAGGATGGAAAATAGAATGAAACAGAGGAGGAAAATTACTTTATTATTATTATTATTTTTTCTTTGAATTGTTTTCCTCTTGGCTCCCAAACTATGCACCAAATAGAGAAAGAAAAAAATTTTATTTATTTTTATTTTTTTCTTTTTTATTTTGTCAAGTACCAAACATGATGTAAGTCATTAAGAAAATACTAAATTGTGTCCGCAACACATTTAAAAATACTAAAATTGCTATAACACAATGCGCGTGCAATACTTTTTTTTTATAGTAAGTGGAGCTTGTTAACTGAATCAGGCTGTTTAATTTTATATTTATTTGTCCTTTTCAGCTAATATAACTTGATAAAGATGTCAAAACCATTAATGGCACCACATTTATTTTTGGATCTATAAAATGTGACAAGGCTTAAAAAATCAAGAGGTGTTTGCAAACATCTGTTAACTGAATTAGGTTATTTAATTTTACAAGTTTATTTAAGATTTATCCTTTCAAATAACAAAAGCGAACATACGTTAAAGTCATTAATTGTTTTTTTTTTTAATTTTTTATACTGCAAATGTGACAACGCTTAACCATGAAAATTTGTCAATTTGTACATAAAAACTTATAATTTTTATTTTTAATCACGAACTAAGCACATAATTACAAGACAGGGATTCCTATAACAATTTGGGGTCAAGCACATATGAATCCGCCTAAATTTGTGTGGTTATGGGTTGATGATAAAACTTAAAAATGCATCTTTTTATTATACAGTTTTGATTATCCAAGCATGTGATTTTTGTTATAACATATATTATTAGCTAAGGTTACTGGCATCTTCTTGTATTTAATAAATTCACCCATTACGTAAGGTGAAAAATTTGTTAATGACAATATTAAAAAACGAAAATATAAAGTGGAAAGCTCATTCTAAATATAAAATATAAAACTATTTGCACTAATGTGTCCTATAAGGGAATAAATGAACACTTCAATTACCAACAGGACATTTCCTAGCATCACACATCCCAGCAGAAGAGCAACTCTGTTTTTGCAGAAGGTGAGTAAATGATGAATGGATCTATCCAGAGACTCTTTTATTAAGAAAAAGTAGGGAAAAATTACTATAAAATAAAACTTCCACCAATTGTGATGCTTACATTACTTGCACCTGTACACCTGAGGACAAGCTTGCCACTCAGCTGAGTTAAAGACATTCCCATTGCTCTTAACTTGACTGGGAGCCTAATATTTGCAAGCCATCTTCCTAAGTAAATCTACATTTCATAGATCAAATTTCATGCCCCAAAGTCTACAAATCTTCAGATCACCAGCCGACTGCTTCAGTGAAATGGGTACGATTCAATCACGACCCAAGTGGAAGTCTGGAAGACCTTTCGGAGATCTCTATTGCTCATTTGGCTGCTTTGCTATTAAATCCACAGGTAACGATCCTAGAGGGGCTGATGACTCCATTCCTTCGAACGAGTCCGTAAGATAGTATTCACCGTCATCATCATCATCATCGTGAGTATAATTATCCTCATCACCATGATCCTCATTATGAAGACCTTCATACTCCGCTCTTGAACTACCAGCACCATCTTCACTTGACAAGACTACTGCTGGATAGGAGTGCTCTGTCACCTGTGATAAGCCTTCAAATTCCTCCACTTCCTTCAAAAGAGCGTCAGGGCCAAGACCAATCTCATCCAGTAACAGTGCCTTGCTTGTCGCGATTGCATGCTTCCAAAGGGACATCATTTTAGGGCTCGAGGTTACTATTTTAGGGTCTGATTTATGACAATTAGCATCGCGATTTCCTGAAGTCAAAAGAAATAATGAAAAGAGTATTAGTGAATCACAGCTAACAAAATAGCATGAGTTGTCAACTCAAACTAATATCAAGAAGGTATTTAAAGATTAGGAGGAAACACAAGCAATATTGCCAACATCACTGGGAAATCTAGTCACTCCTGAACTTGAAAAATATCAGATGCATTTTAAAATACATTGATAGCCTATTGCTGCATGCATTTTCTCTAACTATTTTTGCAGCTCTTGCGGTCATCAATCTCAACACATCATGTCAGATATAGACTGTAAAACTTTCCTTTACATAGTTTTTGTCCATTTGGTGTTCCGGATAGTAAGTATGAAAGAATGAAATGAAGAGAAAAGAAAATTTGCAACAAAAAAAAAAAAAAGAACTGTTTCAAGGGGTATATTTAAGAAGGAAAACAGTTGGTGGGAGACACAATTATTGGGAATGCAATCTCCAGGAAGCTGCTTCTTTACTGTCCAAACAAAGTGTACACTTACTGGACAATAAGCTGGTCTTCACCAAGCAAATAGCCTCCTGAGCTCAGGTGGCCAGGAGAAGCTATTTCTGAACTCACTTCTTCCTTGAATTTGGCTCCGAAGGCCCACTGAACTCTGGTGGTATTATGTTAAATCTGGGGCTCCATATCTATACTATCCCTAGTACTGCTTATTGCAGGCTGCAAACAGTAACTATATGTAGCCAACCTTGCCTAAGATTCCTCTCTCACAATATTTTCTTCCCTTGTAGCATAGCAACCAACAGGGTGATCGTCATTTTTTGTGATTTAAGTCAATCAACTGGGTCAATTAAAATTGTCTACTTGAACCTGTATACAGGGATACAACCTAAGAGGAGCAAGGAAGATCTAAGGTTCACATAAAATCCTAGGAAGACGGAGACATTGATCAATATTGCCTTCAGAGTTTTTGACTATATTATGCTATCTAATTTCCATTTATTACTTTTGCTCCCAAAAAAAAAAAAAATACATAAATAGATAAATAAAAAGTGAAGCGAACACCATATGTGTAGTCTCACCCCATTCGCTCTGCCTCTCTCTCTCCTGCATACGTAAACAATTGAAACCATTTGCAGCGTCACTATCAGCAGGACTTGAAGCTGAAGGAGCTTCTGGGTACATTGTTTTCCAACCTTGTCCCCTCCACATCAGTATCTGTTCATCGTCAAAAGACAATAGCACGCAAGGAACCAATTCCTGTCAGGAGATAAGGAGAAAGTGAGAAAACAAATCGCAGAACATGACAAACAGAGTACACCGGAAACTATTACTAACACATTGTTACTTACACAGAATTAACTAGCAATACTTTTATATTACTCTATAAATGTTTTAAGAACTGTATCAGCTGCTCCATCTAGTGTTACACATGACTATACCATAGAGTGCACTTCTGAGCCTTTTTCTCATTTTTCTACTTTGTTCAAGGCTATGCAAGCTATGAAAGCCCTAAGCACATTAACAGTTGAGCCAAAGCTTGTTATTGAACTAACTTAGGAATCAGCCTGAGCCATGATAAAAGGTCGTCTTACAAGTTTGAAGCTTGGCTGAGTTGTACAGTGTAAAACCTTTTGTAACTTGAGAATTTACATAGAACCCATATACATCATAATGATTCATCTCTTAATTTTGTAGTTTGATTGACCTATTTTAGTGGTATGTTTTGTTTTTAGTTGTTAGATACAAGCATTTGATGAATCAAATAATCCAGTCTAAAACCAGGCTGCAATGGTAATTAGAAGAAACAGAAAAATATACACAAACCTTCAGCTTAGCACCTATCTTTTTGTAGTCACTTGCATGCATCCCCTTGCAGTCAATCTTAACTAATTGACTTCCTTCAAAAGCATTCCTCACATCTCTCACCAAGGAAGTGTACACTCCATTTTTTGCTGCAGCAGGAAGGGATGAAAGAGCAAGTCTCAAAAAAGTAAATATATAAAACAAATTGTAGAAGTCTTACTGATGCGTAAATATATGCTCTCGAAAAACATGAGCATCTATTAGTACAATATCAAACTTTTAGCAAGACGCCTTCCAGCATATTCATGCAGAGAAAAAGTCAATAAAATGCAATAAAATTCAGTAATTGATGCAGCAATATATATATATATATATATATACATATAAATATATATATGATTACAGAGACATGGAACAGAAGACAATTCAGCAGAGGAGCTCCAAGCATCATGGAAACTAATGAAACTAAGTACGTCTAACGAATAACAAGCCAAGCAATTCAAATCTTGTAAAATGGTATATATCTGATGTTCTAGCACATGTAATGCTGCAATGATTGAGGTTTCTTAAACAAAAGTAAAATGCAAATCTAACTTCCAGATTACCATCTTCTTTTGGACCAAACCGGAAATATTATCAACCAAACTGTTCATCATAAAAAAAAAAAAAAAACAGAAAACTTGCCGCGAAAGAATTCATTTATACCATGTTTTGGAAGGATTTGCCACAAAAGGTAGGTGATGTGTTTAAATAAATAAGGTTTAGTATTGACTACTGAGGAGTTATAACAAGTGACAGGGTGGCTGGATTGAAGACCCTTCACCAGCTTCCGGAAGAAGACCACTTACTCACAGTTTGCAACCCGAATGGATCACATAAGCGTTCCAAATTATCAAAAGACCATGTCACAAGTTCATAGTGATAAAAAAAAACAATAAAATTCTAATTCCAATTGTGGAGTCATGTTCAATTTCTCTATCACTAATTACCATCGCACTCACCCCCACAAATTCATGTGCATAAGGATTAAGCACCAATCTAGTTGCTGGCATTCTATGTTCCTAGCCTACTACAAAGAACAAGATGAAACAGAAAGCCCAGTGATTAACTCAGAAAACAGTCTTTTAACAAGCAGATGAACTATAAGAATACGGTGGCTGATTGTATACCTAATTTACAAATGGGCAAAAGATTTTTTCCTTTCTTCCGTAGCTCATCTGCTTCAGCTTTCGTCAAACCTTCTGGAGCTTCTTGTATGAGCTTTGGGTAAACAGGTGTGGCTGGTTTCCAGAGCATCACTGGGTACTGTGGACGAGCGCGATGATCATAGTTTCTGCCACAGAAAAGATAAACTACACCACCAACTCGACGGATGATCTTTCCGCCAGTCTTTTCCTAGTATTATGAATAACAATTGAGGGCATAGAAAACAAGAACCTTTGTGTATTATGTCCTAGTAAATTAAGACACTAATATAAGAACTCAGCTGATAGTCAACACAATTGATGCGGTGTCAAATGAAAATATTATAATATTCACGATGTGCCACATATACTAAGTATCACACAAAAAGATATAGATACCAATGTAACAGTTACTGACATGCCTCTTTTCATGTTTGATAATATATGTAAAGCAATTGCATCCTAATTCTCAAGAAAAACTACCACTAAGGTCTTATTTGTTGCAATGTTGATTGTTCCATGGGAAAACACATCATACACTAGAGGTTTCAAAAAGTGACACACAATGATACACATGCTTCTGAAAGTTTAGCTTACACATAACTACAGAATATAGAACAGCCATAAAACAATAGCACAAGATGAGAATTGGAACAGATTCATTATCAAGAAAACCTAAAGAATTTATGTTTAAATGGCAAACCTCAAGACAACGGCAAACATTATCCATATCTATGGTGGGAACACCTAAGCATCGAACTTTACAAACTGGCCGTCGCTTCCAATGGGTATGTACCAACTCCAACATATTGTGTGTCAATCCATCTCTGCCTAAAGAATTCATTCAAGAACTGAACTTATATAACTCTACAAGAAATTACCCAACTTTTAAAGTTTTGAATTCAAACCACTGAACCTTACCCAGATTGACTTGCCGATTACTTGAAATGTGAGGCTTTAGAAGCTCCCGAATCTCCGCTCTCGTCAATGGCTTTCCGAGCACCTCCTTTCTCGGTTTCAACTCCGCCGGGAAGTTCCCGAACTGGTACGGTTTCGGCATTTCCAAATGCTTCACTCCGTTAGTCCCCGGCGCCGGGGAATTGAGTGAATCAAACAGCGGAATTTTCTTCTTCTTCGAACTCTTCAATGGCGCCTTGCCCGTCCAAGGCCTCGGCATCGTTGGTGGCGCGAACGGCAAGAACGCCGGCTCCCGGATTGCCAAGGGCTTGGCCTTCGGGGTCTCGGAGTAGCTGAATTGGAACTCGAATGGGGCTCCGGGAAGGAGATACGATACGCCGGACTCACCAACAACGACGGAGCGCTCACCTTCCGATGAGATGACTCCTTCTCTGACTGGTTTGTAGTACTTCGAGCGGTGGTGGAAGGTCTTGAAGGCGGGGCTCGAGGTGGGTTTCGGAGGTTGTGGAGGGTGCCTTCGGGATTTGAGGGGTAGGGGATATTTGGGGATGGGAATTGGAGGTTGTGGCGGAGGGTGTGAGGCGGCGTTGGAGGGGTCGTTTGAGGGTGGGGTAGAAGGGAGGGTAGAGAAGAGGTTGAGACCTGGTAGTGTAGCAACAATTGCCATTGACGGACCTTTGATATTCAGGACATATACCTATATACATATATATAGAGCATATATGGATTATGTGTTCATAACTGCTGTTGCAGAATGAAGAACAGAATGAGGAAGAGGATAGAGTTTTCTCAGATTTTTGGAGGCCGTGGTGTGTGGCAGTGTGCGCAAGAACCGGGAAACGGTGTCGTATGTTTCTTGGCAGTGAGACTTTTGAATTGGGGCAAGTTATTAGATCCGACCACGTGGCCACCCCTGACTATACCACATGCAGTGCAGCAATATCGACTCTCATAGGCTTGCATTACACAACATAAACCCTAGGCTAAACCTTACAGTATAAAAACTTCTCTCATTAAACCCTAGGCTAAACCTTACCGTATAAAAACTTCTCTCGTTCCCAATTTAAACGCCTCAAACTTTTTCGTTTCTTAACACATTGGGCTAATGAAATAGTAAAATTGTATGATTTTCATTAAAATACTCTTAAACATAAAAAAAAAAAAAATTATACTAAAATAATAAGTTTTGTACTACTTTTCATTGATGTGATCCAATTTTAATTAAAAAAATATAAAAGAATGTATTTTTTTATTAATATTTATTAATTTTGAAATATTACATTTCAAAACATTTTCGAACCGTTTCGTTTTTGTTTTCAAGCCAAACTAAATTAAATTTTTATCCTTTAACTGCAGCAAGAATGTATATATTTTTATCATTTACGAAAAGCTATTTATTTTATTGAATATATATTAAATCAGGGTCACTTTTTGAATAATTACGAAACAATGGTTAAACATCAATATGAATGACCTTTTAGAAAAAACGTCAATTGTAATGACGATTTCAATTTTAATTTCAAAAAATTGCGTAAACAAAAGTAAAATGTTAATACAAATGAAGTTTTTTGTTTCATTTTAAAAGCGTTAATATCAACAACGTTATACGTTTGCAGTAAACGCTAAAAACGTCAATCATATTGACGATTTTTGATCCATAGAGAAAAGCGTCAATATGATTGACGCTTTCACTTATAATATAGTTATACATGTTAACGCTTTTAGGTCATATATGTTGAGTTTGTTTGAAAGCGTCATTAGGTTTCTCATCTACCAGGGCTGCAGCCGCTCTCTCTTTGCTGACGACGAACTCTCCAGTCAACGAAGCCCTCCCGACGATGAAGCCCTCCATCGTTAGATACATGTTCGTCTCCCTCTCTCTCTTTTATTAGTGGAATGGTACAGCGATTATGTTTTGGTTTATTGGTTTATTAGTGGAATAATACATGTTCGTCTCCCTCTCTCTCTTCTATTAGTGGAATGGTACAGCGATTATATTTTAGTTTATTGGTTTATTAGTGGAATGATACATGTTCGTCTTCCTCTCTCTCTTCTATTCGTCTCTAAACTGATTTCTTTATTTTTTCTTTTGGTTTATTGGTCACTGAGTATCACTACAGTAGCTTATCATTGCGCGTGAATACTAAAAAATTCTTTTGGCCTGTTTAATTCATTTGTGGTATTGTTTCTGATTGTTTTCATGGTGAGCTTAAAATTTCACTTAATTTCAAACCGAACTTCGTTTTTGTTTTACCTCATTGAGTTCGAGAGATCAGATGATGTTAGAATATAATATTAGTTGATTTCTTATATAATTAATTTCCTTATTTCCTATAATAGATTCTTCATTTTTGTATTTCTTATTCAAGACTTCAGTTGAACTTAATGTAGAGACTTTCTCGATGTAAAAGCAATACACAATGTATTATAATAGAGAGACTTTTTTTATCTTTCTAAATGTTTTTTATCTTTCTATTTCGTTGTCTTTTTTTGTCTTTATACTTTATTCTAGTTTAATTTTAGCTATTCTAACAATCTAACTACAAGTAGTTAAATTGCAGCTATTAGTGGAATGGTTGAAAACTCAAGGAGTTCAAGGTTTAAAAATAGAAAAATTGTTAAAATTGAAAATATAGTGGTACCATATTATAAGAAAGACGAAAATAATAAGGACATTCTCATTCTATTTTGAAATATAGTGTCTGGGTGTATTTTTATATAACTTCATCTAACTTGTACTGAAGCTTTATCTAACTACTAATTTCATATGTTTAGCTACAGTAAGGTTGATTGAATGAGTACTGTAAAGGTGATGTGCTATTGGGGGGGAACAATAGTACAAGACCCTGACGAAGGTATATCATATGATACCGAAGCGAAAGGGTTTTACACTATATAACGCAGAATAACACTGGAAGAATTAGAACAGTTTCTTATACCCAAAGTTGTAGATGAAGGAGAAAATATTCGTTTAAAGTTGATATGCAGACATCCCCATAGACAATGGGAGAGGTTCATTTATTACAAGAAGGTGCCCATCAATGATGACATGACCTTAGATAGTGTGTTGGACATTCCGCCGTGTTTTCCCACACTGAATTATGTTGAACTGTACGTGGAGAAAGAAAACATAACGAGTAGGTTGAATGAACCAGATCCAATGTATTCAGGTTATGGGGCATACAATGTTCCCGGCTCATTCACTAGAATGTTGACTCAGGGGGCATACAATGGCATTCCCGACTCATTCACTGGGATGCTGACTTAAGAATCTTACAGTAAGGCTTCACAGTATGCCGATATGTCCCCACTTCCATATTATCCAACGTATGGGTCATACACAGCCGGGGCATCACAGATGCAACACGACATTGGTACAAGTTCATGGGCTGAGCGTCTATCTCCAATTCACCTATTGACATCCCCAGTTGACAGGTTCTACTAGCCTATTGACGAGTACGTTGGTATGGTCGGTGATGGAGCCGAGGGATGCGTACCTGACAGTGCAGGTCCTGATTTGGACGTGGACGAAGACATTGACGCTAAACTAATGGCTGATGATGAATCTGATGATGAGGGGCCTGAATTTGGTGAACTGCCATCGTCTTCAATTGGTTTACTCGAATGGTACACTCATATCCCTTTGTTCACAAACTTAGAGGGGGGTGGTGACGCTACCGTAACTAGTCGGGAGCTTTATTGTCGTGGGAACGTATGGACCCCTGATATCATAGAATTCAAAAAGGGGATGATCTTTAAAGACAAAGATTCGGTAAAGTATGCAGTAAAGATGTACAATGTAAAGAAAAGAAAAGAGTATGTGGTGGTAGAAACGGGCAAGAAGGTTTGGGATGTAAGGTGCAAGCATGATTGCAGTTGGAGGTTTCGAGCCTCAAAGAAAGAGAAACATAGTTTCTTTGAGGTAAAGACGTATCCCGGTCCACATCATTGTGTGTTTGCAAGATTGCAGAGGGACCACTATAACATTGATACTGATCTTATTACGACGGTCATACTCGACTCAGTTAAGGTAAACTATATTTCTTTTAAACTAATGTAACTTAAAATTAAAACGGGAGTTGTTTATATGTACACTTGAACGTGGTCGATGTTTATGTACAGGCAGATGCGAAAACGAAGGTGGCACGCTTATCACCACCGTACGAACTGCATTAGAGCACACAGTATCTTACAGGAAGGTATGGCTTGCGAAAATAAGAGCCTTTGAGGTCATATTTGGGAATTGGGACGAGTCGTACACGAAGCTTCCCCGGTACATGACGGCACTACAGACCTTTAATCCTGGGATAGTTGTAGACTGGAATGTGTTGCCGTCGACTATGCCAGATGAGGTGGTGTTTAATTATGTGTTCTGGGCTTTCAAACCCGCCATCGATGGATTCGCTCACTGCCCTCCTGTTATCGGCATTAATGGAACTTTCCTTAATGGCAAATACACTGGGAAGATGCTGGTAGCTACCGCATCAACTAGTGACCAACACATTTTACCACTTGCTTTTGCCATTATAGATGAAGAGACTACAGCGTCGTGGTCATGGTTTATTAAGAACTTGAGACGACATGTAGTGCCTAACCGTGAGGGCATCACGTTGATATCTGATAGGCACAATGGCCTGTTGAATGCTGTTGTGCAGTACTGGGAACATCCGCGTTTGCGACCGATTGGATATCATCGATATTGCCTCAGGCACGTCCGTAGCAATTTCAATAAGAAATTCAGCAACACGAAATTTATGGATTTGATATGGAGGGCTGGTAGTTGCCATCAAATTCAGAAGTTCAACTTGATTATGAAGGAGATTGACAATCTTAAACCAGAGGCATTAAATTGGTTGGAAGAGATGGAGGCTGAAAAATGGACACTTGCACATGATGGAGGTCGTAGGTGGGGGATTTTGACTACAAACCTATCTGAAGGATTTAACAGTGTATTGAGGGGTGCTCAGAATGTGCCCATCACGGCATGTGTGGAAACTACATTCCACCGGCTTGTTAAGTATTTTGACAAGAGGAGAATTGAGTGTATTAAGAATCGGAATGCTGGTTTGCAGTATGGCCGCAAGCTACAAAAACAAATTGAAACATACCAGTGCAAAAGAAATACACATTTGTTGAGAGCGTTTAACAGATAAATGCGCTACCATAACTTTTAAGCTGACCAGTATTTTTGTGACAATGACACTAATTTAAATTTCGTTCACAGGCAAGAAGGTGAATATGAGATCGAAACAACACACCACGGGATGCTGGGTGGGCACAAGCAGGTTGTAAGACTTAACCAGCCCAGCTATTCTTGTTCAAAATACATCATCAACCTATATCCATGTTCACACATGCTTGCTGTCACTACGGACTTAGGCGTCGATCCGTTTTACTTGGTGGCGCCAGAGTACAGAATTGATGTATACCCACGCATTTGGGATTCTAATTTTAGCTTAATGCCCCATGAAGATTATTGGCCTTTGAGTAGTATGCCGATGTTGCTCCCTAATACAAACCGTTTGCGATCACTGAATCCAAAGCCCGGTCGGCCCAAAACGGCCCGTATTCGCAATGAAATGGACACCTCCAGGCAAAAGCACAGCTACCACTGCAGTCTTTGTCAACAAACTGGCCATGACAAGCGAAAATGTCCGGAGAGGCTTCGGTGAGTGGCATAATAGTAGTTGTTGTTTGGACACCTTAAGTAACTGTATTTTGTTATGGATGTAATTTATTTTGTTATGTAATGGTAGTTCTCTTGTCTCTATGCATTCATGGACTTAGAATAACATGAACTCATATTACATGAAACAGAAAATCTCAAATATGACCATTACATCGATATGTTATATGGAACATAAGATGGCAAATAGTACCGTTACATATTAACTAACTTCACACCAAACTTAACTAAAAACATGAATAAGCTTTATGGACCATGTTCGTAACAGCACAGTGATTTTTCAGCAATTGAAAGGCTACTAGGCAGATAGTTAATATAGTCATCGTCGCCTTCTTCTTCTGAGAAGTCCGAAAGTTCTGGGTCAAATACCAGCAACGGATCTTCAATAATGTCTATTATTCGTTGTGTTGGATCAGCACATTCTTTCTTCGCATGCTCTGTAAAATGATACCTATCCAACCTTCGTTGCATTTGATTAATCTCGCGTTCGAGCGCTTTTATGACCTTACTACTTGAATATGACGGACTCCCCCACACCTTAGCTGAACGAGCCTTTAGGATACGAAGGCCATGCCATCGGCAATACATCTCTTGTTCACGCCGTTTATCAAGTAAGTCTTCCCACGGCAACGTCAACCTGTTGCATTGGTCGTCTGTCACACCGCGGGGTGGTCGTTGGGAAGCCTCGCCAATGAATATGTGGCTAACTGGACCCGTCGTATCGTGTATTATGACAGGTTTGTTGTGAAATAGATGTTTTTGGCCATACCATTTGTTACCGATTGCATTCGTGTACGTACCCACCCTAAGGAAATCTAAAGAGGTTCGGATGTTTGAGTGTGTCTCGTCGCCTGGGACTGAACGACTGGACGACACACCGAATAACCCTTTTCTCTTCGGCATCTTTGTAGGTGTGGGTGAGGTTTATGACTTATTGACGTTATCACACAACTTATATAGGCTATAATAGTTTCACGTGAAGCCTACAATTGATTATCCAATTGATGCCAATATGTGGAAGATAATGTCTTCATTTTGGACTTAGTGGTTCACGTGAAGTGTTTCGTATAGTGCAATGGATTTATACTGAACACTTGTGATGTCATCTTTCACTTCAGACTTCCATTAACTCCTCGTGACTTGTCATGTCAATTGCTACAGCGTGACCAGGTGCAGTGCAATGCCTATAATGGGTTCACGTGATTCTTGAAATCGATTTAGACCATAGGGTATGGTACATTCCTTTTCAGGCTTCACGTGAAGCTTGAAATACCCTAACAATAAATACTTGTCATGTCAATTTCTATAGTTATTTTCAATGACAGTGACTAAATGAGGAAGTGAAAGATGATGAGGCGTTGTTCGTAGATCATGGGGCCATTATTTATATAAATTCGTAATACCCCATGGACTATACATTATTGTATTGAACATTGTCCACCGAATTTTACTTGATGGTTATCAACAATGTCCAATGACATTGTTCGTAGATGACATTTGTAATATTGTTATTACCATTTACTTGTTGGTTATTAGCATTTATTCGTATAACTTTTTTGTAATTTATTTTTTTTACGTAAGTGCCATTGCAGTCCACTGATGTTGGGCCGTCCACATCTTACATTCGACCAGATCATTTGACGGCCTATCATCATCGTGTCTCCCCGGTACAGTATCATCAGGATTCATCGGCACCGTTTACATCCAGGGGCGACGTTATGGCACAGACAGTTCAGCCACAGTCGATTGGCAGGGGGAGAGGACGAGCGAGACCTTCGCGCAGAGGTAGAGCCAGAGGCAGAGGTAAAGGTAGAGGGAGAGATGCAGGACAGGCAGAGGGTGGATCTGAGATGCACGAGTTCCATAAGATGATAGCTACTACGGTTTTGGATAGAGTCATCATACCGATGTTCATCGGCCCGTCATCAGATCTTTTTGGGGTAGATGATGAGACAGTGCACCATTCACCTCCACCAGCAGAGTGGGACTCACAGATCACGTAGGAGCACCCACCATCGACTTCACAGGCAGATGGGGCGACAGTTGAGGATGTGCACCTACAGATAGATAAGGCATCACCTGCATAGATACATGCCCAGCAGGGGGTAGGTGGAGATGAGCAGACACAGGTCCCACAGATTATCGAGGAGCAGTCAGCACCGACCACACAAGGTGATGAGGCGGTTGTAGGACATGTGGTCCCAAAGGATGAGGCACCCACAGCGCTCCCCATTGTATATCGCAGGAGCAAGAGATCTAGACGAGCACCTGCATGTGGTACATAGGATGTATTTCATATGCTCTCTTGTGGTCATTCGACAGATTTTATATATATATTTTTGTATAGAACTCGTGTATATGTCATTAGTTTTAAGTAATATATGATCATATTTTGAAACATTTTTTAGTATTAAAATTGTAACATTGATGGCGCGTTGAACGGAGTCCCGGCAGAGGAGTTACTTCATTTTTTCCTTCCGGACACTTAGCGATTTGATAAACTTGGGATGCCAAATCTTGCAAACGGCCTTTGTTTGGTGCGAAACTCGACACGTAGCACCGCTTCAGCAAATTATAGCTGCGAGCGCGTCGAACGGAGTCCCAGTCACGAAGTTAGTAGTGAAGGAGTTTGTTCAATGTGAAACAGCTAAAAAAAAAAATTCCTAGTATGAAAATGTCATTTTCATTAACGTTTTTATATTGAATAGAAAACGTCATTTTCGTTGACGAGTTTAATGCAATACATGAAAACATTATTAGAGATAACGCTTTTCTTTTCATTATTTCTAAATTTCATCATTAAATGAAAACCGTCATTAGGTTTAATGCTTTTTATAAAAACGTCATACATAATGACGCTTAGTCATTATTTTGTAAATATTTAAATTTTAACCCTGATTTAATAGATATTAATTAAAATAAACCTATTTTCGAAAAAGGCCCCGTGAAAACCCTAAGGGGGAAGACCATAACCCTCGAGTCCTCGGATACCATTGCCAGTGTCAAAGCCAAGATCCAAGACAAGGAGGGCATTCCACCAGACCAGCAGTTACTCATCTTTGCCCAAAGGCAGCTCGAGGACGGCAGAACCCTAGCCGACTAGAACATTCAGAAGGAGTCGACCCTACACTTGGTCCTCCGCTTGGGTGGAGGAGCCAAAAAGAGGAAGAAGATCAAGAAGAAAACGTACAGGAGAGACTGATTTTGTTGGTTGACTAATACTCGTACTAGTTGAAAGGATATGTAGAATTGAGAATGGGCAGTTTAATTGTTGATTTAGTATGAGTAAAGTTTTGGAAGAGTTAATTTAGCAGGTTCTGTGTGATGGAGAAGCTATGATTTTACTCTTATTATTATGACTTATGAGGTCGCTTTAACTATTGACAGCTTTTAAAGCTAGGGACTATGAATGTTTCACTTTCGATCTTTACACATTAAGCCTAAGTCTGAAGACTGTGTTTGAATTTACTCTTCATGTCTGAGGTGCTCTGTTTTATGTTACTGTTGGTGTTAATTTCCCAGATGTGCAGCATTGCATCAATAGAGAGGTAAATTTTCCTGCCAAGCATTGAAAATCTGTGCTAGTGACTGTTATCGGTCGTTTATATATCTTACATTCAATTTGCATTTTGTTTGTAATTGAGTTTTAGATCCTCGAAGAGCAGCTTCTCCTTTCCATGTAGTGCTTTTCACTTACTATATTTCTTTCCCTTGTTGCTAGGTTATATGTCAGCTTCTGTGGGCTCTTGAGTAATAGAATGATGTGTTGACATTGGCCTTCCTATGTTCACTGTGATATATGTCATTCTCAATCAGCATTCTGACTTCAAGTTGAAATTTAAGTGTTTTGAACACACTTGATCACCATTCTAAATCTTTTATGTCATGTGAAATTTATGAAAACTGGTCAGAGATGCTAGCTAGATCCTTCAAATCCTCAGTGGAGGTGCTTAATGAAATCCCAGTTTCAGAACCCTATGCTCCCCAAAGTTATGTCCTATGGTGCCAATATTTACGATGTAGAGAGTCCACATGAAAACTCACAGCTTTCTGTGTGATCCACTAAAAAATTTTGTAACCTGCTTTGATTTGCCAGAGATGAATGGTTTGAGAAGAGCTTGAAGAACTTAAACCGCGAAGCTCGGGCTCGAATAGGTATTTGCTAACATTCTTCTTCATACCAGATTATAATTGAGATTTGAAATTAATGACAACAGCGACACAGAAGAAAAAGAAAGAATATGAACTCTTGGGGCTTGTTGGTTGCACAAATTGAGTTATTTAATTTTGAATTAACTAACTCAAGATCTATGAATGCTTGAGTTATAACAAAAATTTGTATAGGTGTTGAACGGAATAAATTGTGAAGTCCCCATTTTTCATTAGGTTACTCTAGTAGATTCATGCTTGAACTTTGCCAAAGTTGCTCATCTGAGAGAATTTTTTTAATGTGGAGGAGAAATTAAACCTTTCACTACCCTTTTCATTTCATTCTACTAGATTGACAAATGAAACAAGTTCTGATTTTGAATCTTGAGATCCTCTCATCACAACTTGACGTAGGTTATGGTGGTATAGTGTTGAGGAAAATTTTTTGCATACACCTACCAAGGGAGAACTTATTTGGTGCTCTTACCCGGCGCTCTTGCTTTGTCTCTCATAATGTAGTGATCCCTCGCTTTTTAGGTGGGGTCTTAAAATGAGTCCAATAAATCTGTTGGGAGTTCACATAGTAGAAGGACTCGTTGCATTTGTTGAGAGTGGCTGCAAATGAACAGCAGTCAGAGCTACAATAATGAACAGCCGTCAAAGCTACAGTAGTCAAACAGCCATCGTACTGACAGTACTATTTATTCTTATTTTTCAACTTATTTACAAGTGTGCCATGACTCATTTCTCCTATTAATAGTCAACGGATCTCCCATTTTCAAGACACAGTCAGAAGAAGAGAAAGTGGGATTTTCTTTACTCAGTTTGAGAGGGTGAGTTGAAACGGGTGTACGAGGGTTTAAGGGCTTGGGCTTGGGCTTGGGTTATTAAACTTGAATGTACACTTGTACCATTATTTTCAATTTTTCTTAGTAGTAAAGAAGGAAATCGGAGCACGCTCCGTGAACGTAGGCAATTTTGCCGAACCACGCTAAATACTGATGTCACTTTTCTTTTGTGTGCTTTGATTTATTTTATTATTATTATTTTTTATTCGTACTGACCAAATTATTGCAAGAATTCTCAACAAGTGGTATTAGAGCTTCTAGGTTAGATCAGGGAGGTGAGGAATTAAGAATAAGTGTATATAGTTCTTATTCACTGAAACTAGTACGATGGTAGGAAAAGGAATCTCGGTGGAAAAATTCGAGGTGAAGCTCTTTGATACAAAAAATAACTTTAGCTTATGGCAAAGCACGATTAGAGACATCTTGGTGCAACAAGGGCTGGTCAAAGCACTTTCGGGCAAAGCAAATAAACTAGCAGACATGAAAGATGATGTCTGGGGGGAACTTGAGATAAAAGCTATGAGTTCAATTTATTTATGTCTTGCACCAGAGGTAAAATATAATTTTTTTTTAATAAAGTATCTACTCCAATGTTATGGAAAAAATTAAAAAATGTCTATATGTCAAAATCACTCACAAATAAATTGTTCCTTAAAAACAATAATATCAATTGCGGATGGAAGAATAAACAAATATTATGGATCATCTCAATGTTTTCAATAAATTTATTAATGAACTTTTAAGTATTGAGCTAAGAATTGAAGAGGAGGATAAAGGATAAAGTTATTCTTTTATTAGCTTCTCTTCTAAATTCTTTTGATACACTTGTGACTAAACTTTTAGTTGGGAAAAATACTCTTAGTACAGATAAGGTGACAATGGCTCTTTTGGAGACAGAGACACTTAGAAAGTCGGGCAACAGTTCCCAAACAGAAAAGTTGGTAGCTAAAGGAGAATTAAACTAGTAACATAGAAGGAGCAACAACAGAGCCTCCAGAAATAGGGGAAGTTCACATTCACAATCAAGAGGAACGAGTAGCGAAAAATTCAAGTATTACTATCGTTAGAAGGAAGGACACTTGAAGAGGGACTGTATGCAAAGAAAGCGAGATCTGAAGCGAAAAAAAAAATTTTGAATTCAGATCAAGTGGGCTGTGTACAAGATAGTGCAAACGGTAATGGTGATTTATTATCAGTCAACACAGGTACAAACTATCTTGCTGACAAATGAATTTTGGATTCTGAATGTTTTTACCACATATGTCCTTATAGGGAATAGTTTGATACTTATAAACCCTAACTTGGAAGAACAATTCTAATGGGTACTGATGCAGCTTGCAAGACTGTTGGAATTGAAACTATTAAAATTAAAATATTTGATGGTATGGTGAGAACTCTAGCTGAGGTGCGAGACATGTCCCTGACCTTAAAAAGAATTTAAATTTCTTTGGGTACACTTAACTTTAATGATTTTACCTTCACAGCAATAGGTGGGATCCTAAAAGTTGTTAAAGGGTCATGGTTATCACAAAATGAAAGAGACAATGAAACTTGTGTACATTGTTAGGGAGTACAATTATAGGTAGAGCAACTGTGACAACTCCTTTAGATCCAGGTATTGACGACACTACTCTATGTCATTTACGCCTTGGCCATATGAGTGAGAAAGGACTGCAAGAACTTCACAAACGTAATTTGCTTGATGGGGTAAAAACTTATAAACTTAATTTTTACAAGTATTGTTTGTATAGTAAACAATGCAGGGTTAGCTTTAAAGCAGGATATCATACGAGCAAAGATGTGTTGGAGTATATACACTCTGATGTGTGGGGACCCGTGACAATTCCATCCAAAGGTAGAGCACTGAATTTGGTCACATTTATTGATGACTTCTCCAGAAAAGTATGGGTTTACTTCATGAAGCACAAAAGTGAAGTGTTTCAAAAATTCAAGCAGTGAAGAACAAAAGTTGAAAAGTAGATAGGAAAGCAAGTCAAGTACTTACGAACGGACAATAGGATGGAGTATAAACACTATAAGTTCAGAAAATTTTGCAAGATAAAAGGGATCACTCATCATTATACTATATTGGGAAGGCCACAACAAAATGGTGTAGCAGAAAGAATGAACAAAACCCTGTTAGAAAGAGAAAAATGCATGAGAATACATCCAGGCTTGCTAAAATCATTTTAGGCTGAGGTTGTTAACATGGGATGCTATATTGTTAACAGATCATGATCTTCGGCTATTAATACCAAAGTCCCTAAAAAGGTTTGTACAGGTAAACCAGTTGATTATTCTAATTTGAGAATATTTCGTTGTCCAGCTTATGTTCACGTGCAGGAACAGCAACAATCAAAGTTAGACCCAAAGTCAAAACAATGCATATTTATTGGTTATGAAAAAGGCATAAAATGGTACAAACTTTGAAATGCAGTTGCACGGAAGGTTGTGATCAGCAGAGATGTCATCTTTAATGAAACACACATGCTGAATTTAAATAGGAATGAAGTCAATATGGAGGTGGAAGCTCCTGGAGAAAAATTATCAGTCCAGGTGGAATAAGATGAAACACAACGGCCTAGTAGAGATGATGATGCACCAACATCTTCTCTAGAAGAAACATCTAATGATGAAAGGTAACAAGAACCCATTACTATTGCTGCTGGAAGAGAGAAAAGAACCCATAAGGCACCAGTCAGGTATGACTTTGAAGACATGGTTTCTTTTACATTAACTGTTGGTAGTGGAGATCCATCTTTTTTTCAAGAAGCGGTCAATAATAAAGAAAGTGAAAAGTGGATGATTACAATGATAAATGAGATGGAGTCTTTATGCAAGAACAATACTTGGGAGCTTGTTAAAAAACTTAAAGGATGAAAGTTGATTGGTTGTAAGTAGGTAAATTGAAAAAAGGAACCTACATCGGAGAACGAAAGAGAAAAATTTAAGGCTCGGCTTGTAGCTAAAGGGTGCAAGCAAGTTGAGAAAATTGACTATAATGAAAAATTTTTTCCTATTGGAAAGCATTCTTCTATTCGTGTCATGTTGGTCATGGTAGCTATGTTTGACCTTGAGTTGCAGCAACTTGATGTCAAAACAGCATTCCTTCATGGGGAGTTCGAGGAGGAAATATTTATGAAGCAATTAAAAGGATTCGAGGAACAAGGTAAAGAACATCTGATATGTAATCTCAAAAGATCTTTTTATGGGTTAAAACATTCTCCTAGACAATGGTACAAAAGGTTTTATTCCTATATGGTACATATTGGCTACATAAGGAGCAGTTATGATAGCTGTGTTTATTTTAATACGCTTGGTGATGGTTCTTTTATTATTTTGATCATTTATGTTGATGACATGTTAATTGCTTCAAATAACATGCATGAGCTAGATTTGTTAAAGTCCAGATTAAGAAAAGAATTTGACATGAAGGATCTTGGCGCTGCTAAAAAGATCCTTGGAATGAAAATTTGAAAGAACAGAGAAAAAGACAAACTATGGGTATTATAGAAAAAATATATGGAGAAGGTGTTAGAGATATTTAACATGACAAATGCAAAACTGGTCAGTACTTCTCTAGTTAACCACTTTAAATTATCTGCTAGATAACTCGCCCCCAAATACGGTTTCTTACAAATGGAGTTAGTAACCCCGCAAAAGCACGGGGGTCACGATGAAGTATAAACCGGAAGATCTAATATCGTTCTCTCCCAGGGAACTTAACCCAATATAGGCTCTAACACTCAACTCACACTAACCAAACCTAGGATCGAATTGCAATTAAAGAGGGAATTGGATCTTAAATAAAAAATAAAATAAAATGACCAAAAATGTTTTGAATTTTTGATGATGGTTTTGAATTACTAACCTAATGCAATGGAAATTAAAGCAATTAACACTAGACAATTAAAGTAAAGCAAAGTGAAAATAGAATTAAAGCAATTAAAAGGAAATTGGGCTCAAATGATCCAATCACTCAATTTCATCTGAGGTTTCCAATGGGTTTATAACTCAAATCAAACACAACATTTAAGTGTGTTTAATTCAGAAGATTTAACTTTGAAAATCGATAATTCTTAAACAATTGAAATTAGATACATGTTCAATGGGGAATCAAATGTTAATACCATCGATTCAACTTAGTCAATATCAAATTTGTGGTTTGTGCATTGATTAGTCAAACATAATCAATAACCTAGGTTTTCTAAGGCATCTTCAATTAATTGTTGGGAATGAATTTCTAGCAATTGTGGAGTATTTTTCTAGTCAAGAGTCCTAAATTAATACCATTGATTTGGGTGATGAAAGTCCCTAAACTTAGTCAATAATCTAAATTTTCTAAAATTTCACACCTAATTACTAGAAATTCGAATTCTAAGAAAATATGACAATTAATCCATGAGATACCTACAATTGAATTCCTTGGATTATTTGAGTGATTTTCACTTTTAAACCCAATGTAAATTCTAGCTACTTGAATACATCATAAAAAACATGTAAGAATGTAAAGAAAGTATGTAGAGACTTAAATCTAAAACTTACTTCAATATTAAAGATATTTGGTTACAAAGAAAATGCAAAAAATTGAGAGAGAAAATACAATACAATGGAAGAAAACTATAAGTTTTACACCTTTACTACAATTACAAAGCTAAATCTAAGTTAAAAATGAAGAAAAATAAAAAAAAATCAACCTTTAAGAGCTTCTCCCGCCACCCCCTTAGCTCCAACTAACCCTAACTACTCAAAAACTATACAAAAAAATCCTAAAACGCAGTTTCGGACATAAAAAATGTATTATGGATGAACAATAACCATCCGAATACCATCCGAACGGCTCGTCTAACGGTCGTTTGAAGTGCGTCTGGATGGTGAACAATATTCGTTTGGACAGTACTGTTCACCGTCAGGACGGTACTGTTCATGAACAGTAACCGTCCGAACGGTGAACAGTAACCGTTTGGACGGGTACTATTCATCACTGTTCGACCCCTGAAACTTCAAAACTTGATTTGACTACCTTAGAGTTCGATTCAGCCGATACACATTAGACACAAAGTTGTAGAACTTGAAGTCTTCTTTCTAATGACGCAAAAATCAGCTCAATCGAATATCGGAGTAAAAAGTTATGACCAGAATACCGAGACAGGTCTAAATTTTCATGAACAAATTATTCGCCTTGAACCCGCTTTGATTATTCTTGCTTTTTTTTTGCCTTTATTAGCTTATATAACCTAAAAAACACATACAAAACATACTCAAACAAATATCTAACTAAAATAAGATAATTAATTACAATATAAGTCTAACAAAGTATGAATTAAAGGCATATGATTACACTTTTAGGGTGTAATCACTAGATTATGTCCTTCTACAGATAATGAGGTGGAAGAAATGTCCCGAGTGCCATATTCGAGTGTCATATGCTAGTGCAGTGGGAAGCTTAATGTATGCCATGGTTTACAGTCAGCCAGATATCTCACATACAATCAGTGTTGTAAGTAAGTACATGGATAATCCAAGAAAGTAGCACTGGAACGTAGTCAAAATGAATATTCAGGTACTTGAGCGGTACGATGGATTTTCATATCTTGTATTAGAAACAAGATGAAATATGATAGGTTGTAGGCTATATAGATGCAGATTATACAGGAGATCTAGACCAGCAAAGGTCTACTACAAGTTATATATTTACTTTTGCAGATGGACCTATCAGTTGGAAAGCTATACTTCAATCGACTCCCGCTTTATCCACAACTGAAGAGAAATATATGGCAACAGTGGAAGCTGCGGATGAGGCTTTGTGGTTGACAGGTTTGTTCAAGGAATTATGATTGAAGCAGGAAGGCTTGGAGTTGTATTATGACATTCAAAATGGCATTCATTTGGCGAAGAATCAAGTTTATCCTGCCCAGACAAAACACATCGACGTGAGATATCACACAGTCAGAGGATGGTCAGAAGAAAGCAAGATAAATTTAAAAAACATTCATACTAAGAATAATGCAACGGATATGTTAACAAAGCCGGTGATTACACAAAAGTTCAAACACTGCTTGGACTTGATCAATCTTTCGCACTGTTAAAGATTGGAAGAACATCCCAGGGCATGGGGATGAGCATCTACATCTAGATGCAGACCTGAAGTTTTAGGTGGAGGCATTTGAATTTTTGCCAAGGTGGAGAATTGTTGAGAGTGGTTGCAAATTTAAAGTCGTCAAAGCTACGTTAGAGCTACAGTAGTCAACAGTCATCAGAGCTACAATAGTTAACAGCCGTCAGAGCTACAATAATCAACAGCTGTTAGAGTTAGAGTAGTTAAGCAGTCGTCAGAGTTATAGTAGTTAAACAGTCATCGTAGCTACAGTACTATTTACCTTTGTTTTTCAACTTATTTACAAATGTGCCATGACTCATTTCTCCTATAAATAACCAACGGATCTCCCATTTTCAAGACACAGCCAGAAGAAGAGAAAGTGGAGTTTTCTTTGCTGGGTTTGAGAGGGTGAGTTGAGACGAGTGTACTAGGATATAAGGATTTGGGTTTAGGTTATGAAATTTGAGTGTATACTTGTACCATTGTTCTCAATTTTTCTCAGTAGTAAAGAAGAAGACTAGAGCACGCCCCGTAGATTTAGGTAATATTGCCGAACCACGCTAAATACTAGTGTTACTTTTCCTTTGTGTGCTTTGATTGTTTTGATTTATTTTATTA
The DNA here is from genome assembly GCA_033060915.1 of Euryodendron excelsum. Taxonomy (NCBI): domain Eukaryota; kingdom Viridiplantae; phylum Streptophyta; class Magnoliopsida; order Ericales; family Pentaphylacaceae; genus Euryodendron; species Euryodendron excelsum. Next base: position 13,138,117 of record CM065378.1, on the reverse strand, counting down.
TTATTTTTTTTTATCATTTGTACTGATCAAATTGCTGCGAGAATTTTCAACAGCATTGTGAGAGAATGAGCAAGGGTGACATGACAATACTGAATAATTTTTCATACGAAGGGCTAAAGGGGTTTTGACTTTGAGCTTGACATTGTGGGCATCTATGTGTCATTTTGGGCTTGACATCTTACCCTCCGACTCTGTACTAACTGGAGTCTTGTGCATTGAGGTGTCCTTTTACATGATCAGACTATAGTTCCCTATGACCATGGAGTCAATCTCTCAATTATGAAAAATTATTCAATATTAACTCTTCGAACACTATGTCACATTTGCTCTATCTCTCACAAATATAATAAATCTCACTTGTTAAGTAGATTTAAAAATGATTTTAATGGGTATATTTGAGACTCACTTAATAAGAAACCTATTGTATTTACAAAAGGTGGAGTAAGAAGACATAGGATTCCATGGACATTGAATAATTTTTCGTCAACTACTGTGAAAATAAGAAAAACAATCAAATCTCTTTTGTCTTGCCGACCACAAAGAAGGACACACGTGCATGCACATGAGTGAGTAAACTTTGTTACAGTTCAGTAGGTGTTCAGCATTAAGAGAGTTAAAAAGCACAGAAAGGTATGACGAGTGACATAGCCAAGAGAGGGCAGAAGCCAGAAAGTAGAGAGTTAAGTTCTTCTCATTGTCAATTATTCCAACTCTTTTACACTAAGGACAAATCCTAAGGTGCCTCTTTTCCTTCTGTACACAGTTTTCTAGAAACTTCCCATGCCCTTAGATGTGGTAAAACTCATTGCACCTTCACTTTCATATGAGAGAGAGAGAGAGAGAGAAGAGTTAATGGGGCACAGACAGATTGGGGGATTTGGTAAGGGGAAAACAACACATGAAACAAACAAGGCATAGGTAGTCATTTTTAAGTCCCATAGAACTTTGGACCCCTGGCACTTCAAATAGTTGAAGATAGCTAACTGTTTTCCACTATTTCAAAGTGAGTTGAATACATGAGAAAGGGGAAGGAAAAAAATATAGTCAAAGTAACATGGTTCTATTGATATGTTGTTTTCATCAAGCCAGGGTGTGATTGTAATTTGGCTATTGGCTTAAAAGCTACAAATATGAATGCAATGCTTGGACTGATTCCTCACACTCCATCAATGATATTACTCTCCTTTCTGCAAAACGGACACTTGACAAAGCCCTAATGACACATTGTTAGTCCCCACCTATGTTCTATAAATCTCCCCATAGCCTTCAGAAAATTCATACCCTTTCTTTAACTGTGTGTGTGTGTGTGTGTGTGTGTGTGTGTGTGTGAGAGAGAGAGAGAGAGAGAGAGAGAGAGAGAATGTCTACAATGAACCATCTCTTCGACCTTCAAGAACAGATTTGCTATGTGCAGTGTGGTTATTGTACCACCATTTTACTGGTAATGCACTGAATCGGAAGCTGTAGGAATTGACATCATTAGCAACACTTCTTGTGGTTTATGCATTCTCTCCATCTGCTTTCATCTTTCTTTTTTTTTTTTTCTCATTGGTTTTTCCCCTCCAAATTCAGGTAAGTGTCCCATGTAGCTGTTTGTCAATGGTGGTCACCGTCAGATGTGGCCACTGCACCAGCCTCTTCTCGGTGAACATGATGAAAGCCTCTTTTGTCCCTCTCCATCTTTTTGCTTCTCTCAACCAAGATGATCAGGTTCTTTAATGCTCGCATAAAATTTATAATAACATTGTCTTCAAAGTTTGGACAATTTTATGTTTTTGATCCTTGATATTTATTTAGTCTCTCTCTCTCTCTCTCTCTCCCCCCAGCCCAAACAAGAAGTTAGTCCTGAAGAAGACCATACCGAAAAGGCTTTGGACAAGCGGAGCCCGTCATTGGTCATCTCATTGGATGATGAAGAAGAGGATGTAAATCATATTGTTCATAAACGTGCGTAAAGTTGCTGAATCTTTTGAAGTTGAAAGTTGGTGCAAATTTCTAACTTTGTTCTAATCTTCGTTTGATTCTCAACAGCTCCAGAGAAGAGGCGTCGAGCTCCATCAGCTTATAACAACTTCATCAAGTAAGAGTTATCTTAAAAGGTTGAGTGATAATTTTATGGGTATTAAAATTGGAGTTCTTGTCCTTCAATAAATATACATATATTGCAGAGAAGAAATCGGAAGGCTCAAGGCCAAATATCCCAACATGGCTCACAAGCAAGCCTTCAGTGCAGCTGCAAAAAATGTAAGTTTTTTTTACCAAAGATTATGGAAATTTTTTGACAAAACCTAAACCTCGACTTCAAAAATATTCTCATTTCAATGGAAACTAACTGCATCATTGACATGTCTGAGCACCTTTAGTGGGCTCATTTCCCACCGGTTCAATGCAAAAGAGATGGAGAGAGTTGTGGGCAGGCAGCTGAGAGAAAGATGCCAAGGAGCTCAGATGTTGGAGAGGTAATGTTCTCTCTAATAGTTATCATACTGAGAGAAGCTGGTAATTAACCCTAATCCACAAAACCTATTTGGTTTATCAGCAAATTGCTACAAACCGGATTTGCAGACTGTTCTGTCATGATCGAATTGCCTTCGGTTGAAGGCATGAAACAGTTAATAGGATCTTAGAGACCAATCACAAATTTCCATGCAAGAAACGAGGAAATCATACATTCCACAAACATTGAAACTTAGCTGACAAAATGAAGAGTGATTGTTTATTTGGGTAATTATAGATGTCACTTAGTGGATTCTAAAGCTTGTCACTATCTTGGAGTTGAATCGGTAGATGTCAAATTAATGATACAACCATTTAGGGTAATTGACCATAGGGTTAATTACTCACTTTAACTCTAGTATGTTTGCAGCAATTTATGCTACTGATAATGGATGCATGACTTTCTGGTTGCAAACAATTTCAGGTCCACGTAGAAGGCAATGGTTTCCGTGAAAGAAAGACTTCGAGGCATTCCGTATGGAGAAAGACAGCCTTTTGAGTGAAGGGAGCTTTTATGAACTACCAAAAGAAGAGAGTTATTTGACTATTTCTCTCTTCGAGTTTAAGGTTAGGGTTCGGGTTAGAGTTTCAATCATTTGCCTTTTCTGAGGCAGATGCTCTTGGGAATGAGGTTTTCTAACTCGAGGTTGTTGAGTACTCAGTAAAGAGAAAGGATGGTAAAAATGATTGATGTAATTTGTCTAAAGATAACTCTTTCACTGAAGCCCTATGAATTACTAATAACCTTGGGGTTGGGGGTAGAATTAGGGTTAGGGTTGGGTATCATGAATATCTCAATATATAGAACAATTCGTTGTTCATGGGCACGTAATCTCTCGCTACAAATTGTGGAGAATTTATCATTTTTAAAGCAATTGATTTAGTTTCTCTTTTGAGCTAAGCTTGTGAAAATGGAAACAAGCGTTGATGTGCCGTTATTTGTTAATTTTGTAACATCTTTCTTGGACCGTGTTTACTGTTTTGTCAACTTTCGCTTCGAAATGGGAATTCAAAGAAAGTGCGAGGTTGTTCAGATGATCATTTGTCTGAAGTTGAAGACAATAGAAAATCATATTTCTCAGTTCACTTTATTAGATATAAGAACACTAAATGTAGCCTTTAGTATGAATTATAACCTCAGATACTGTCTCAAAGCCCTAATAATACATTAGTCGACCTCATTCCTATTATATATTTGCTTTCTCTTCCAGGATTCATGATTCTCATTCACTTCCATTGTTTCCTTCTCGAAAACCTTGCTTTCTTTTGAATATGTCAACCTGAAAAATAAAATGCAAACTCACTTGAACAAGCTATCTTTAAGGACTTCTAAGCAGAAAAATCACAAAACATGCAACAGTATTGCTGAACAAATTCTTGTGGCTATTGATATGAACTTTTAATGGCTATATATGGAGATGAGAGCAAAATTTTCATGGTACATGCAGTTTCAACTAGGTGTATAAAAATAAATAGACTTTCAGCGTACTACAGCCAATTCTCAGGGATTAATAACAGAAGGCCAATTAAGAGCATGAAAAGTTCAAGGGCTTACTACTTATGAAAGGCCTCGAAGAAATGGCACGGAAATACATTTGAAAGAAGTCCCTATTCTCTTTTAGTAGCTCTCTCCACACTGCAACCATCAACTTCATTAAGTAAACCAATGAATCCACACAAATCGACGCCCACACAAATCCCACAGAGAAAGAATGTATACGTAAGTGCATGAGTAGAAACACTAGCTTTTACATATGCATGTATATACATACGTCTGTACGTATGTATAAGTTGACCAGATGTGCAAAAATGCTATAGCTAGTAGAAGCAGAGAACACATTTCTAGCTCTACATATTGTGTATATGTACGTATATGTGCAGCAGAGAGAGAGAGAGAGAGAGAGAGGGGGGGACCTGTAAGTGTCACGAGGGGTTGAACACTAGCATACTCGGCAAGCGCCTCTATGCATTGATCTTGGTTCATATGAAGAAGCAAGCACCTCTCTATAAGATGTTGAACCTGAATTTCACATGCCAAAGAGCTACATATGTAAATTCGAACAATGAGGTCCAAGCAAAGCAACGATTTTTGAACCGATTCATTAAACCAATACTATTCAATTTCCTTCTTTTGTGTGTGTGTGTGTGTGTGTGTGTGAGAGAGAGAGAGAGAGAGAGAGTTACCATGCGAATGTAGCTATGAGGGTGGCAATGCAAACAAGGAAAGGGGGGATGGTTATGACGCATTTTTTCTTGATAGAAATGGACAAAACAAAGGGACCTGAACAAGTTAAGAAAGAGTAGAAGAGGAAGGGAATGAGAAAGCAAACAAACACAAGATTTTGGGAGGAGAGAGAGATATTTGGAGGAATATATAACAAACGAGAATTGAAGAGGAAGGGAGAGCGATTGTTATCCACAGATATCCAAGTGAAGGGCCAAGAAACCACAAGAAATCCAAACGATAGATTAACCTCATCTTCTAAGAGATAAGAGTAGAGGTGGGTTTAGGAGATTGAAGATGAAGTTTTGATGATGACCTATATATATGTATATATATCTTCGTGGCCAGTCCTGTAGCCACTTGAACCATCATAATGCATGCACACACACACACTTATATTGCCGCCTATATTGGGTCCTACATTCTTCAAGGGCCATAAATGTGCAGTGGTCCACAAAAGGCCTAATGGTATATAGGAATAGTTTATGTGGGCCCTCTCAGGTCTTGACGGATGAATAACAGCCCTCGTATCATAGATGGTACGCTAGCTATTGGTGCATGAACATTCCCCACTTCCTCCATTATTTTGGTATAGCCAATGATATAAGAATAAAAAAAATTTATACTAAATTTATTATTAAAATAATATAATTGAACGAGAACCATTCACTAAAAAATAAAATATTTCTTCAGTAATTTTTATTTGTAAAAATATCACAATTATATTATTTTGATAAAATTTTCTATACAAATTTTAAGAAAGAATAACAATTTTCCTTTGAGTATATGAGAAGGACCCGTGTCCACCAATCCATTAATTAGCAACTACAAACTAGTCTGCTGAATTTATTAAGCAGTAGCAGCAGCAGAAACCAAAGGGTAAGAATCAACGTTAGTAAAAATTATTTAGAAGGTCTGAAATACTATTAATATGATGATATCGTGTGTTCGATCTATTAAAAATAAATATATGTTCTTATTTAATGTTGATTGACTTAATTTTTAAGATAATAAAAATAATAGTATATTGATTGACCTAATTTTTAATATAATAGAAATATTAACTTTCTTAGCATGTTTATGTTTGTTGCTTATATAGTTAAGTTGGCAAAAAAAATACATTAGTATACTAACGTAGTGTTCCAGATCTACTAAATAATTTCTTGATAGTTAAAACATACTAAAGCATCCAACCAAATCACAGCTTTAGATTTTTTTTTTTTTCATTTGGGGTTAGATGAAAATTTCTCTTTAGGTACTTCTAATCTTTGTCTTTAACAATTTTGGGCACTGTGAATCTCCCATAGATATAGAAGGATATCATTATATGTCCCGCTATACTATACATCACTTTTTTTTTTTTTTTTCTCTCTCTCAATTTTCATACGCCAGCTCTACTAGCAAAACAACAATGACTTGATAAATCAATTGGAACTTTGATCAGAAACTGGGTCAACATTAGCCGGATGAAAATTTAATTGGACGAGCAGATTACTATGTTGCACAGACCCAGGCTGTGTTTGGAATCTGGCTTGGGTGATCGAAAAGCAAAGGAAAATGAAAAGGGGCAGTTGATTTTTTTTTTTCACATTTTTTTTTTCTTTTGCTTTTCCAAACACAGTCTTAATGACAATTTAATTTCCTCTATCCGTTTGACCCATGAGCCTATTATTTTTTAGACTTAATGTTAATAATATGAGCCAATAACTCCAACAATTTGACGAGAAGGTTCCCATCGGGAGACAAAGCACCACCCTCAGGCATCATCGGAAACCAAAAGTTCCATTTCTTAGCTTCAAAACCTGACAAAGTAGTAAAGATGAGCATACCACAAATTACGCATATGAATCCGTGGATCATTGGCGAGTATCTCCCTCCTTTTCTCTGGAAAGTAGCATTAGTTAAACTATACCATATATATAATATTTTGTGAAAAGTATATACAGGCAATCAGGTCGATTCATGTTATCCTCATTAAATCGAATTGGATTACGTTTGCATCAAATGTAATCACCCAACCCAACTCAAATCTTGTTTGTTTCTTTTTAGGGGGAGAAAAGGGAAGCTTGTCATCGTAGAGCAAGGTGTAAATGAATCAAACTATACAAGTTTTGATTTAGCTTACTAAAAAAGATTGATAGATTATATAAGCAAATTAAGTTTGAATGCATTTTTAAAAATAAAAAAATTTTGTGCTTATAGTCTACGTTGCGTACAATTTTTGGTATTTTGATTCATTCATTCTGCCAACGCACAATAATTATAAGTTTCAGTCACTTTGAATGAAGCTCACATTACTTGATTTTGAAGTTAGCTGTAACATTATTGGACATATTGCATCTCAAGCTCTAGACGAATCCCAACAAAGAAAGCTTTGGGGAAAACTGATCTTGACCGGGCTCTACCAATTCTTCAAAGGCTACTGGTCCCCCAAGCAACTTTGCTTTGAGCTAAAGATAAATCAACTGTCGATTCGCTCAACTCAAAACTTAATCTAATACTACTATAAAAGATAGCATTGCGTATCACACACATTAATCAGTGACCCAATTTTGAGGAGTATTTTTATATTTCTTTGAGTCACCAGTTCATACATTTGAATCACTTTGTATTTGCCTTCCCTTTCTTATTTTTCTCACATATGCACGCACATACACATACACATATATGGATTGGTTTGATTTAGTGATGGGAGAAATTGGTTCGATTCGATTTTGAGTTAAGAAACTTAAAACTAACCAAATTGATTCAGTTTTAAATTACGCTAATTAAATAATTTTTCTTTAGTACAAAAATGTATAAGAGAAGGGGAGACTATCTCATTCCAAAATCAAGACATGTCACCGGCCTTAATAAAGACTTGCAATGGTACGTATAGATTGTCTACAAAAAAAAAAATTGTTGACAATAAGAGTTGAACCTAAATATTATAAAGAAAGTGTTCGATTCTTACCAACTCAACTAATCCGTTGACAATTACACTAAATAATTTTAACCAACCCGAAGTCTTTATATATGTCACGAAAATGTACACATATCTTGAAGTTATGATTAAACTGTGTTAAAGTAAATTCTATTGCATGCAATCGACTTATATATAAATAAATTGTTATTATTCGAATGAATAGCTTTCAAAATAACATATAGCTAAAACTGTCAGTTAATTCGAGCCACCCGAGATTTTAGTTCCATTATTGTTTGGTTCGATTCAATTTTTGGTTAAAAATGAGATCAATCAAAGTTGATTCGGTTTTGAATTTAATACTAACCAAACTGATCCGGTTTTATTTATACATTTTTAGGGTAATTAAACTTTATTTCCTTGTAGTTTGAGCAAACATCACATGATTCTACTATGATTCAAAAATGCATACATAACCCTTTCTGGTTTGAGCTTATTTGCAAAATGGATGGAACCGTAACAGATTTGGTGAAATAACAAAAACGCCTCTATTAAGGTTAACCCTTTATTTTGATATATAATTACAAAATTGTCTTTTTAATGTTTTATTTAAATAGATAAAATGATGAAAATACCACAGTAAGAGAATTGTTGTTAATTTTAACGATTTTCATCCATTTTACATTTAAATCCAAACTATATGAGTTAAGTGTTTGCTTTTAAATCATCTGAGGTCATGCGATTTTTGCTTAAAATCACAATGGGTAAAGTATAATTATTCCTAAAAAATTTTACCGCATTCCTCGATTGTTCACCATAGTTATTGATACCACACCCCATCGACCGGTACGCACCACACCAATGCTCATGTATGCAAAAAGGCTCAAAGATCGTCCTAGTTAATTTACCACATTGTATCAGACCGTACCAGCCTATCCCGGCTTGTCTTAGGATATTCTGACTGTATTGGCCTTTTTTTATTTTTAATAAATAAATAATGTATTTCACTATGTTAAATGAATTTTTTTTCTTGTTCTATTTCTTTTTAAGTTTTTTTAAAAAACTTTTTTGGTAGTAGTTTGTTATATTAAAAAGTTTAGACTTTTGTGGGATATGTAATAGATAACGAGGATGTGTTTTAAGTCCTTTTGAAGTACTTGAAACTTATGATTTACTATTTTAAAGTCTTTTTGAACTACTTATAACTTGTGTATGTTTTGTTACAATGAGATTTTATATTATGCTTTTATAATATATGCAAATATATATTTTATATAAATATATAATATTTATAGCGGCAAACTTTATACAGTGTGCTTGTACAATCTAGTACCAATACATATCGTGTCAATAACAAAAAAGTTACATTGGTCGGTGTGAGATTGACAACTATAATATTCACTTACCAATTTTACAAGCTAGAACAGTAGCAGCAAGTAAGGGTGTGCGTGGGTCGAGTCCATGATAAACTTAGAATCGACCCGATCTTGATCTGTTCCAAATTTTTGGACCCATAATCGAATTAATCATTTAATAGAATCTAACCGAACCAACCTAACTCAGTTTGGATTGGTTCGGATCGTTTGTATACCTCAAGTTAGTTCGGATTCAGATCGAGTTGGTCTGGGTCGGTTCTATTTTTATTGTATATTATTTAACTTATTTATTTAAAAAAATAAAATTATAGGATTGATCTTGTATTTTTAAATTTTTTAAAAAATAAAAAATAACATATATAAATACAAATAAATAATAATTAAACATAAATAATAATAATTTAATGACATATATAAAACATAAATAAAATTTTATAAAATATAAAGATTTGGTCTCGATTGAGTCAATTCTCAATTCAGTTCAAAAGTAAGAAATGTGGAATCCAGAATCCCCCTATAGTCGGTTTAGTTTAAGTTTCTTAAATGATCAATTCTGTTTTTAGCCTAAAAGATGACAACCCAATTTTTTTTATTCATCCAAACCAAATCGACCCATAAAGATTAAATTAGTTGAATTGTCGAGTTTTTCAGTTGGTTTGTGCATCTCGAGCAACAACTCTTCTGATGTAGGACCCACGCCTGCCGTGCGCATCTTTTTCTGGCTTCATATTTAATTGCGGTGATGGGCCTGGGACCGGCCAATGCGACAGGTACGCTACTAGTGTATTGAATTATGAGAAAGAATATTCAATATGCTAGATTTCCAAAATTACCCTTCCTCCCTGTGGAATTTTCATGGTTAATTTGTACACTTCATGCAAAATTTCATTAATTTGTAAACTTCGTGTTAATTAAAAAGTTATAAGTCAAATACAAAAATTGTAAAAAAGTTACATCTAAAAGTTTTAAAACATTTACATCCAAACAAGCTTTACACATTTTGAGACTCTGTATGATTTATATTTTATAAGCAAGCTTATTTAAATAACTTAAGATTTTTTTTATTAATTTTTTTGATTTTTTGTTCGAGGGAGGCGGAACCATAAGGAGGTGGAGGTGGGGGGAGGTGACTCAAAATTTTGAAATTAAGAGTTCATTAAAAGGTTAAAATTTTGAAATTTGATTGAAAAAATCTAGCTAAGATAAAAGAAAAGTACTAAAATAAGTTGATGCAAAAGAGCACAAAAAGCATGTCTGTGCATGAATGAAGAGAGATTGGGTTTACATGGAGAAGCATTTGCAATAAGAGTAACACCTTATCTGGTTTACGTTACTTATGCCAAACGTGATTTATTTAATACATCAATGATTTTGTTGCCCTCTATATAATGAGTAATTTTTATATAAAAACCTATCCGAGTTTTAAGTAAGGCAGTCAATTATAATTGAAAACTTTAGAAATATCGTCGTACGTTGCGCTTTGGAAGCCATATAGGCTTGTAAACAATATCAACCACAAATCAAGGTAATATTACTTATTCACATGAAAATATTCATAGGAAATTAAAATACTATAAGGTAATGATATATTGTTGGTATATAAATATAAACTTTAGAAGGTCTTGTGAAATTAGAACGAAACAAACCAAATTAATCAATATGAATATTCGAGAAAATAGTGAATTAAAATTATAAAATAAACTAAGTTATTCAAGCTTAAATCGAATTTGGCTCGTTAGAATTTGTTTGACTAGAGTCGATCCTTAAATATATTTTGAAATTTATTAATTTTGAGTTGAAAATGGCATTAACGTGGTTAAGTGTGGAAAATAAGGGCAATAGAGTACAATGAGGCCATTAATATATATCACTATAATTCAAAAATTGCTGGTTGAGAAAACGAAGAAGCATATGGGTGAAAGTTGAATCCAGAAATTTGCTGAGATGCGAGGATGATGATGGTGGGTGGGGATGGCGGTGGTAGTGGTGGGGCCCTCAGTTAATTCAGACGTTTTCGCTCTCTTTCCAAGCTCTCATAACCCCATCATCCATCCACCAACACCACCTGACCTCCTCTCCCTCCTCCCAAAGTCAGAACCAATAACGCCTGATCCGTATGCGTAACCACCACCACCACCGCTGCCGATCTTCCCTTCAATAACTTCGCACCCTGCGGTTCTCCATTTCCGCTTCAGTTACGCTTCAATATTCTCTCTCTCTCTCTCTCTCTCTCTCTCTCTATATATATATATATATGTATGTATATTTGTGTGTGTGTGTGTGTGTGTTTGCTTCTCCCTCTGAGATCTCTATTTTTCATTCATCTAAGCCGTTTAACTCAGATCGCCTCTTGGATGGTCCAAAATTATCAGTGTCTCCGTATGTGACAATCCAAAATCCAACATTTTCAGGTATTTTTTTTTCTTATTAATGTCTTTTGCGCCTTGCAAATGCCATAGTTGTATGCTTTTATGTATTTGTTTTCATTCTGAATCACTTTCTCACTGTTGTATGATTTATAACAGTGTGCTGCAGGATTTTCGGGATCTGGCAGAGTTCTTTGCCTTCAGCCTGAATCAATCCATTGCGTTTTGAGGTAGATATATACATATATATTTATATATACTGTTGAACTGTTCGTTAATGGAGTTTATCTTTTTGTAATTTGTGATTTATGTTTCTGATTTTAGATCTTAGGAACTTTTTGTCAGTTCTATGTATGTATATCTATGTGTGCTAAAACTTGGTCGATTCTTCTTTGTAGTTATGGTTGTAAAACAAAGTCACTCATGGATTTTGCCTTGGTTACCAACCTGTGTTTTAAGAATCTGATGCATTCATCTGGTTTTCTTTTATTCTGTAGGTTTTTCCCCCTTCCTATCAACTGTTCATTTCATAGTTTTGATTGATTTTGGAGAGTAAACTGATTAGATGTTCTTTTTATTTTTTTATTTAAAACATTAGGACTGTTCTTTTTATCCCACTATATCTAGGGCACTGCTTAAGATCACATTTCAGACTTCAGAGGAGGTTTTATGACCTCCAACTCAGTGGAACTATATATATCCAAAAGTTTGATTCCATAGGTTCATAATGTATATTAAAAGCTGGTGAGTATGTCGTGTTTGCATGCATGCCAGTATGCTCGTGCTCATACATGTAGGTGTATGTGCCTGCTTTTGTACGTAGAATACAGTGTAGATGCGGTACATAATTTGTACATCAATTAGAGTTAACAGATGGGACAACGTATGGCATTTCAAAGTACTAATTCCCTCCCAGAGATACTATATGCAATTAGTAACAACATATCTTGCTCATCAATTCACATCGTGTATGTTAAAGGAAGTATAAAGCTACATAAATAAATTGCTTTTTGGTGGCTAGAAGATAAAGTTATTTTGTTTTGTTCAGTGAACCCTGCTTTCCATCTTTGACTTCTGATACTCATGGGAAAATCCTCCGAGGATTATATGGAATGCTGTTTTCAAAGCAATATTCACATGACAGCAATAGGAAAATTTAGGTGGTACTACACATTTCCTAACACTTACTAGAAGTTTTGATATTTTTCATCGGGGTTCTAAATTGATGGAAATTGTTTCCCTAGATGATGAAGCTATTGTTTATTGCTTTTTGACTGTTATGTAGTCGGCAATGTCAGCTCTCCAAACTGAATACATTCAAAATGTCGAGGCAAGTGAAAGAAGAGAACCCTCCTAATCTGAATAATGCATTTAGCCTACATTCCTAGAAGATCAGAAATATATGGATGGTTTTTTCTTTTTGTATCAACTTTGAGGCATAAATCCGCAAAAGAATCTGAGTTCTCAATTTTGAACTCAAGGCTTTTACTTGGAAGTCATGTGAAGGTGAGAAGCCATGATGGGCCTTGTATGCCTTTCGGTCTCAGTTATTGTGAAACTTCTGGAGATTTCAGGTTGATTGTGTTGGATTTGATGTTAAATAGGCATTAATATTTGTTGCATTGCCTGCTTGTGATACTTCAGAATTTGACTTCTCCTCTTCTTTTACAGGTGGACTCTTGCTGTTCATTCTATTTGCATTTTTCAGAAGCAATAGTTTTTGCACTCAATTTGATTTATTCTTGGAAAATGTTGGGAGGCAACAACAACAATACCGTGCTTCCTGTTTTCCTTGACGAGAGTTGTTTGCAGTATCATGCTAATGCTTCAAATCAACTGCAGTTATTTGGAAATTGTGAGTTTCTTTTTTTCATATTGGAATCATTAATTTCGTAGGTTGGCTTCTGTGTTTGTATTTGCCTTTAGTGGCATTGCATATGGAGATGTATCCAATTGGCCTTTAACTTGGTGGGTGTATTTTCCATCTATGTATTTGTTCCTGTATGCTATTGCATATGGACGTGTATTTGATTGGCCTTCTATCCATCTTGGATTTTGCTCCTGTTCTAGTGGACGGTCTTTTGCTCCTGTTGGTTCTTGATTATGGAAACTTGCTATGCTTGGATCATTTGAAGGTTGCTTGTAGTAGGTGCTAATAGTGCATCATCCCCACTCAAACCATACATATGATGGTTCTCACTCTTTGAAACTAGTGTTTGAGTGCTGAAATAGTGAAATTTACTACTCTGTAGGCCTTTGTTAGTAGAAATGAATGATACATTATACAATGTTTGCTTTTTGGCTTAGAAAGTCTTTAGACAGGCCATTGCATTGGAAATGTGCAGGAGGCATGACCCTGGTCTGAAGTATTTTCTTTTCTTGCAGCACGAATATAACTTAGTTGATGATTCCCCTTAAGATGGGTTAGTCTGCTCTTCAAGGCCTTCACTTGATTTGACTAGCCATTTGGAAAGAATGGTAGGGGAGAATTGCAGCTTGAAAATGTTCTTGTTTTCCTCAGAGTTATCTTCTCTGCTTGGGAAAATTATCCAATGCGACCGTCACACCATGTCGTCATACTTATGTGGTGTGACGGTTTATTCATGTAATGCCATGTGTAGAGCGAGACAACAATTTTTGAGATATTATAGCCATTATCCTAGGTGTATGGTGGCTTTTTGAATTTGAAATTCCCGCCATGTAAATAATGTCAGATGTTTCACAATTTAAATGGAACGTCACACCACGTAAGTATGATGACGTGGTGTGATAGTCATCCTGGATAATTACTCCTCTGCTTGGTTGCAGTTATCATCTTCGCTGCTACAGAAAATTTATGGAGCTGAGGTTTCACTTGTTGGTTGCTTGAAAAATTGTTTGTAATTCTTTAATTGATAAAAAAAGTTATTACTACATCTCTAGGGTTTTGGACTATGCTTTGTAACTATAGTTTCCAATTTATTTATTTCTAAAATATGTTATTACTTTGTTCGATCTTGTTGGCTTTCTTACAATTGGACTGATCATTTTATGTACCACCTTGCAATTTTTGCTACAGTAACAGTTGGATGTAACGTTGATCCAGTAAATTATTTTGGAAATGAGCATAATGCCCCTATGCTTCGGCCTAATAAACGAGGCAGAGAGGCAGAAAATATCTCAAGGCAGCAGAAGCTTCAAATTTCCCTGAATTACAATGTGTGTCAAGATGAAGCCGATCAATCAGCAAGCATTCCACACCAAAACCCTGTATCAACTGGGTTAAGGCTGTCGTATGATGATGATGAACGCAACTCCTCTGTTACTTCTGCAAGTGGAAGTATGACGGCAGCACCACCAATCATTTTGTCTCTTGGTGAAAACATTAGGACTGAACTTGATCGACAGAAAGAAGAACTTGATCAGTACATCAAGATTCAGGTATATTGGCTACTGCTTTCTTCTTGAACTACGAGGCAGATGTGAGCAATCATTGTGTGGTTCCATTTTGGGTCTTCTGGTTCCACAGTGAACTCTATCTATTGTGTCAAAGTTCTTCAAATTTTTATCATGTTCTGAATCACGGATGACTAACTTTGCTACATATTACAACATGCTCATGCTTCATTGACTTGCATAAGCAGATAGGCACAGCTTTCACTTCACGATTTTTTTCCAAAGAGCTTACGGAAAGTCAACTATTCCAACATGCAATGACACTTTTGAACTGAAATCCTCTCCTTTCCTTTGCATAGCCGGACCACATTTAATTTCAAATTACTTCACTTTTTCTTTCAGATGTCTTGTGATTTAGTTTCCAAATTTGAGTTACTTCTGGAGCTGATGAATTGTTGATATAATTCCAATAACTTTTATGGCCATTCCTTCTTGAATGGGATCGAGGATGAAACAAAACATTTAAATATCAGATCTCTAATTTAGGTACCTGCTGTTCGATGATGTTGGACC
Source organism: Euryodendron excelsum (assembly GCA_033060915.1). Lineage (NCBI taxonomy): Eukaryota > Viridiplantae > Streptophyta > Magnoliopsida > Ericales > Pentaphylacaceae > Euryodendron > Euryodendron excelsum. Next base: position 13,122,805 of record CM065378.1, on the reverse strand, counting down.
TTGGGTATCTGGGAGGATTTGAGATTATTGGGGATATTGTGATAATTTTCTAATTTCTAAACTTTATAGTATGCAATTTATGATGGTTTTTGTGTTGCTCTTTGCATCTTAACCTTTATCACTGTTGAAATAGGAAGAAAATCTGGTGAAGGGGGTGAGGGAGATGAAGCAGAGACACGTGACATCTTTCTTGACTGCCTTAGAGAAGGGTGTCAGTCAGAAGTTAAACATGAAAGAACTCGAGATGGAGAAGATAAACCAGAAAAACAGAGAACTGGTTGAGAGAATAAAGCAGGCGGCAACGGAAGCCCAGAAATGGCATTACAGAGCTAAGTACAACGAGTCAATGGTTAATATTCTGAAGAACAACCTCCAGCAAGCACTTTCACAGGGAGCCGACCAAGGCAAGGAAGGATTTGGAGACAGTGAAATTGATGATGCTGCCTCCTATATTGACCCAGTCAACTACCTCAGCGTTCCAGGTGGACGTGGGATGATTTGCAGAGCATGCAACTCTAAGGAGGTATCCATCTTGTTGATGCCTTGCAGGCACTTGTGTTTGTGCAAGGCTTGTGATGGGTTAATCAGTGTTTGCCCTATATGCCAGTTGGTGAAAACTGCTAGTGTCCAGGTGTACTTGTCCTGAATTAGTTATCAAATAACTTAAAAAATGAAAATATACTCAACAATCTTACTTTTATTTAAGTTGGTATTTTACTCTTCAAATTTATGGATTGTATGTGGATGACTTATTAAGTACATAAAATGGAGTTATACTGATTGTGTTCTCAGCACTGCTATAAGGTTATGTTTGTGCCTCAATCAAATATGCCTTGCTGCTCTTTTCTGATGAACACTCTGCATTATATCTTGCGAGTCAATCATCCTATTGGTGTCAAGTCTTGACAGTTGATCGAGGAATGAACAGATTGTTTTTGTAACCTTATTAGGTGTGTTGGACAAACTTAAACTCATTCTATGTCAGCAACTTCTGGAATTGACTTTGAAAATTGCAGCTCCTGAGCCTTGAAGATATGATTGGACGTTGGAGATACTTAAAAAATGGTTATGCACGCGTGCTTAAGCCAGATGCTTTGGACCTAAGCTTTGTTTTCCAGTCTCACTCCATAATGCAATCCAGGATGGTGAAGTCTTTGACAACAAGACAACTCTAGATACATTTATAGACCCCATGTAACATTTGCTTCTGGGCAGTAAATCAAGTAAGGTCTGTTACTCAAGACTTACTACCTACTGAGCTTGTTATTTATCCAACACGATAACAAATTTAAATTCTCATGATATGCCGAATTGGTTTCTTAATCCTACACATTTAGCAAGGTCCGTCATCTAAAGGCAGAACAGGATGGGGCAGACATCACGAAGTATCATAAAAATGATCACTCGTATATTTTCTCTAGGAAAGCTCAATCAAATAAAAACTGCATTTGATATCAAAAAGACCATTGAAATTTCACTTTTCAGTGTAGAAGGCACCAAATGAGCTTTCATAAGATGCTCTGGTAACTACTCAATAAGGATGGTTGGATTGCTTAAGTGAATCTGAACTTTGGAGAAAAGTACAGAGAGCTCTACTCAGAGATGAAGAGAAAATTTGGTAACTCATTGATTTGTACTCAATATACTTGATTCAAAAATATGAACCCAACGTATACATTCTTTAAGATTATAAAGGAAGAATACACTTAAAACATTTATTCATGTCTATGATACACAATTATACACAATGTTGCGTAGGCAATGAAACAATGGTAAGAATTTCAAACAAGTCTAGATGTCAAAATTACATCATGATGATCGGATGGGTTAATCTGAAGGTCAAAATGACATGTTGTCTATATGTAAATCATCTGAGCAAAGGAGGAAGACATAGCGGAAACCCAGCCAGTAATAAGAAAGCAGAGCCCAGAGAAGGCAAAGAACTCATTAAATAAAGTTGTCCTCCATTGTCGAAGTTCATTAGATTCTTCGTCTATTGTCCACTCGCGGTTTCTTGGAAGGCCCAGCTTCTAAATGCTCAGCACTTGATTGTATCTAGAACACACACACATGAACAATAAAATAAGTAAGACATTGTAGAATAGAAGCCCATATAAAAAATTTTGAAAGACTATATGTAGTAGAAATTATCTTACCTTACTAAGCTTATCCCTGACCAACCGAACTGTCTGATTCATTGATTGGGATGAGAAATAATCCTGTCATTAGAAATGAAGAAAGCAAAAGGCATTTGTTAGCCCAGGACAAATAGATGGTAAGTGACTCTTGAAATTTATGCATGAGAGGGTCAAACGAGAAAGTTCACTTAGAAGAATAACATGGGCGGTACTATCCAACATCACCCAACTAATAAGCATCATTTTGGTCCAAACTGTCTCTACTGTACAGCTCCTCCCTCAACAATTAAAAGAATAAGACCCTAAAACAGCTCTAGGAGGACAGTTCAAATTTCTATTGATTATATAAGGATCGAAGATAAGGGAAGATGCAATAATCCTGGCTGATGGAAATTTTGAGCAAGTTTGAAGAATTGAACCATCAGTGATGTAAAGAAGCGTGATTTTCATACAGGGGCTGCCTTTGTTTTCTGCCACAAAATACATGACATGAGAGAGAGAGAGAGAGAGAGAGTTTTGTGCTACCATCCACTTTTGTAACAGGAGGCGGGTGGTGTTTAGAATTAAGCCCTGAGGAAAGTATCATCAGATATCAAAACATCAGGTTTGGAGCGGATCTGTTGTATTGGGTATTGAAAGGAAAGTGAAGTTCACAAGTAAGTAAATGAGAAACATCTAGATTATTCTAATCTCGTTAGTCAAGTTTTTGAGCAAGTGCTTCTGTATGAAGATTAGTATATATGCCTGCAACTGTTAGCGGCCATGTCAATAGCTAACTCAGTCATGACAAAGTACATTGGAATTACAATGGCAGATCAGTTTAAGCAGGAAACAAAAAGCATAGTTGCTATTGTATAAAACAGTGGCAAACCTGGTCAGAAGTAACCCTTGTCATGGAAGAATTTTTACCGTGAGAAATATGCTGCGACTCCCAAGCGTTCCTGCAATAAGAAAAGACAACCCATGTCTTGTATTATGATAAAACAACCTCCAGGAAGATTTATTCAGAGAACAGCCAAAATTTGATTGAATCACATAGTACATACTACCTTTGGTTAGCCTTTATTGATTGGGAAATGCTATCTGTCTGTGGCAGAGATGCAACTGATAAAGGCTCACTGAAAGCACCTGGCTTACGAACTGTAGACCCATCGGATCTTCCAGCTGAAATCTCATGAAAAAAGAAAATTAGCACTAGTTTTACAAATCAGAGACCAAATAAATTAAATTATGATACTGCCAATAATCAAAGAACCTTACGGTTCAATCGTGCTAGAACTTCCTTTCTCCGGCCTTCTAATTTCTCTTTTGTGTCTGCTAGGCTCTCATAATGAGGTGCATATGAGACCTGTAATCGATTCCCAAGGAAAACAAACTTGTCCAATTTCCTTTTCGCAAACCTATATCCAATACAATTAAATCTTCAAACGTGCCGAAATCAATTACTACAGATCCATGTTCAGTCAACAAGGCATGGCAATTATTAGCACACTCTAAACTCAGCTATGTGAAACACAAATTTTGACAGTCTATAGACCGATCGGTATCATCACGAAAACAATGTTAAGCACCTGGCATTGTTGACTTGATGAAATTTGATCCAGTAAACATCGGTAAATGGCTCACAATCTTCATCATCCATTGGTTTGCATCTGAAGAAGGCAAACCAACAAATGAAGATAACCCAACCAGTATAACATAAAAATCACATCAAATATTGAGTTTACACTACTTCAGAAAGCATTAGAAGTGTAATATACTGAACATAATGTCAAGTTATCTCAATCTCAACCAAGAAATTCCAAATGAATTCTGACAGAGATCAGGGAGAGAGAGAGAGAGAGAGAGAGAGCTTACTCTTCAATATCTCCATAGGACCCAAATAATTTCGACAACTCATCACCACATCCCAACGCCGGAACGTTCTTCACGATCAAATACCTGTCATATAAACACATGAAATTCAAATTCGGGACTGTCCTAACTGAGGTAGTTATTAGGGTTTTTCAAAGCGACATAACAATTCAAGATTTCCAAACGAGGAGAAAATAAGAAGTGTAAATGAAAATTTTAAATATCTGAAACTGCATACAACGAATTAGGGTTGATACCATCTATTCACTCGATGGAAACTTCAAAAGATGATAGTAATTATCGTAATAAATAAGATTGATATATATATAGAGAGAGAGAAACAAACTTTGATTCGTCGCAAACTGTATATACGCGTACTGCAGGCGGCTCGTCTCTGTTTCGAGGCATCTCCAATTGTTAAAACTCTATCTCACATCCTAGTCTCCCTTGATGAATCAAATTGAAACGACGAGGGCGCAGGTTAGCAAATTCGGCATGGGCCATGATTTGGGCCTTGTTTCGGCTTTCAATGGTGGTCCGTAACAGAACTCAGACCTTTGGGCCACTGCTCAGGGCCCGTTTAGTTATGGCTTTTTTTAACTTTTCTGAGTTGGTTTTTTTGGGTTTATAAATTAAAAAAAAAGTCAAAATGTATTAGCTTTTTTAATTTTTTTTTTGTTTTTCTGCTTGTCGTAATTCATAAAAGCAAAAAAATTAAATTTTTTTAAACTTTTTTTTGCATATAATTCAAAAAAATAAAATAAAAAAAACTTGTATCAAATGGATCTTCAAGTTACTCATTCTATTTTTTTGTTTTGGTTAAAGGCGATAGTGCAGTAACATCCTTATTGTATGTGACTATAAAGGTTCTCACCTATTACAGAATGTTCAGTTTCAATCAAAACTACGCGGACCCAAAAATGGTATGCCCGTCACTACAATTTCACTAAAGTTCAAGCGTCATTCAACCTCTTTTTAATAATATTTAATTCATATAACTATTATCATTAATGAATTTATGAATTTAAACATGTAACCGTTGGAAAAAAACGAAATTCTAAGTCAGCTACTGAGCAACTCAACTACCATGGTGGTAACTAAAAACTCATTCGACATGGATTAGTATCACCCAATGTATTATCGACTCGGCGCTCGACCACCGTAGGCTTGAGCGCGTCCAATTATTCCCCCCACCATTTAAAAAGTTCGATGGCGTAGCACTCCAGCAAATTGTTATTTTAATCTGGATCAGATTAAAACAATGGCATATACGTAATATTGACATTTCCCAAGAGCATTTAAATACGCTTCATTTCAGCTGCCACCTAAAACCCACAAAACGATTGTTTCTCTCTCCAGCAGCAGACGGCTATCGTGATTCTAGAGCAGAGAGGAGAGAGAGACTCAACGCTCTGAGAGAATCCAAGGTTACGATTACCCTTCGTCTCTAGGAAGCTTTCATGTTCTCTTGTTTTGCTTTAGAAGATTATATATGGGTGTATATATATATGTATATATATTTGTGATGATGCTACTGTATTTCCAACTCCTACCGGCATTTCATTTATTTGCTTTCCGTTGCTAATTCTTGCTCAAAAGCATCTTTGATCTTTTTTCGTATGTTTTTGTACTCAAATTATATAGGGTAGCTACTGCGGATCCATGTCTGTATATACAGTTATATATAATGTGTGTATCTATAATCTATCCATGTATGCACGTCTGTGTGTGTGTGGGGTGTCTGGAAGCTCAAATTCATATGATTCTTAAAGATATGTCCAACATTCTGTTCAGATTGATCAGCTCATGATGAGAGCAAGTAAAATTTTCCGTGAAATTCCTGTTTCAATGTCAAGTCTAGTGTGCTCCCCATGTGGTTATTGTATGAATACAGAGTTGCACACCCTTTCTATTTGTTCATTTCATTCCTATTTTAGTTCTGTCTGACAAAATTTTGTTTTTGTTTTTGCGTTTTTTTTTTTGTGTTTGATTTTGCCTTTGTCTTGACATTACTCTGATGTTATATGTAGCTTTTTGTGCTTTGCACCTCATTGATGTTGTGATAGATGAAATAATTGCAGACACTTGGTAGAAAAATGTAATTGTCATTGCTGCTGGTAGATTTGTTTCCACCTTTCGACTAGATTCATTTTTGGATGGATGTGATAGTTTGAATTAAGAGTTTTTAATTAATTGTCATACTCTTTATTATTAATATGTTAGTACGATGTGTTTAATTATACATGTTCTCAAGACTTCTATTGTTGAGTTGAGTGAAGACTTTTATCATCGATGTGAACTTCTTATTTATTTATTTTATCGGTGGGTGAATTTTGAGCATGGTGGTTGTGGGGCTGATTGATATTTGAAGGGGTGTGTCCACAGGCTTTAGTGGCAGGTACATTAACCATTGGGAATTGCATACAAATACGCAACAAGGAGATGGGATCTGAGGGGCCAAAGGGTGTGACTATCCATGTGACTGGATTCAAGAAATTCTCTGGAGTTGCTGAGAATCCAACTGAGACTATAGTTAGTAATTTGAAGAATTTCATTGGAAGGAGAGGATTGCCAGCTGGTGTTACTTTGGGGAGCTGTACGGTTCTTGAGACTGCTGGAGATGGTGCACTTCCAACGCTTTACAAGATCATGGGATTGGGTGTAGCAGAAAGGAATCCGAGCTGTGAACAAGTCATATGGGTTGGTTTAACTACCCAACTCCTCACCATTTTAATAATTGATTTATGGATGCATATTTGGGGGAATTAGTTATCCTTCACAGATTGATTGGATGCATTTAGAACCCTCATTTGATTAGTTTATTGCAATTTTTTAATGAGCCCAACTAATAAAACCAAATCAACATTTATTGGAGAGTCCCTAAGAAGCACGGACACGTACACGCGACACAACATGGACACACTAACACAACGATTTTTAAAAAATACAAGACACGGCATGATAGGGACATGGCAAAAATATAAACATATATTTATATATTTTTCATATGTCATATATAGGAATATTTTTTCTCAAACATAATGAAAACATTGCAAGATAACATTAATTAAAATTAAAAACTACATATTCTATAGCTTAAATGTCAAATTAGGTATAAAATTACATTGTTTTTATTTACAATTAGTTCTCAAGTTATTTTCTTCAAATTTGTAACGTGTTTCATGGGTATCAAAGTGATGGACAAGGGTGTCTAAGTGACGGACATGGGTCCCCCAAGTGTCTGAAGCACGTCCAGCTCAAAAAAAATTAAAAAATAATCGGACACATTTGGATACGTATCTAACACATTTTGAGAAGTGTCTTACGAGTGTCATCTTCGACACAGACACTGCACCTTCCTGTACTTCTTAATTGGAGACTCAAGATTACATAAAAGAATTTGATGAATTTTCTTTGGATGCCTTGGCATAAAAGACTACCCTCATAAACCAGAAAATCTGACACAAAATTGAGTATAATACTTCCATGTCTCTACGATGCTAACGATTAATAATTTGTTGTTTGCCCAAGCATTTCTGAAAATGCAGCGTAAATTCATATTTTCTAGAATGTCGAAAGCAATTAATTACTTGATAATGGAAGATTAATAGATAAGATCAATCCCAAGATGGAAAAATAGTAGCCAGAGTGACTGTACAGGTTGAGTTGAAGGTGGTTTTGAGTTGTAAGCCTCATGCATCTGAGAGAAACATTGGGTTTGTAGGAGAGAATCCCTTAATTAGAAAAGTACTGAAATATGATTTTAGTGATTCCAGTGAAAGGTTTTGGTTTTCAGGGTGCTGGTTTTCTGTCAGAAATTGCCAAAACATACACTGGATGGAACAAATGCCAAAAGAGAAAAGAGAGCCTGTGATCAATTGGTGAACCAAACATGCTCTTAGTTTTGCGTAAAATGATTTTATAAGCTTTATTATGTGTGTCTGTACTCATCAAATGCTGTCATATTCTAATTTTCTTTAAATCCTGAGATATCTGAAGGAATTTTGCATGTACTATGTTTGTAACGTTTTGCATTCAAAATGCCTTTTTCTTCCTTTATTTTTTCCGAGTTTTTCTGCCATAGGAATATAGGATTTCATTCATCTTCATTCAATCCTTCCCACTTCGTAAGTGTTTTCTACATTCTTTCTCATTTACATCTTTCCTCACCCAAAAAATTTCTTTCTTGCCTTCTTATTTTTGCTATGGATGTAAATCTTGGTTGGCTACTATACCTGTTTCCACATTTGGTAGTTACATGCATTTACGTTCAACATATGTGCATTAGGGCATAAATGAGTTCAGATTATGATGATTGCAATCAGAGCAATCTAACCTTAAGGGATGATGATCCTAACGAGAATCAAATGAAATTGAACGAAGTTCAATTGCTCAGAAACTGATGGTAAGAGAACTGAAAATCCTGGCACATAAAGACAATAGAGTACAGGCTTTGTTTAGATTTATAAAGTTAGAAAAGGACATTACCCAATGTTAGTCCCCGTTAATCAAGGGTTCTGAGAAGGGTAGACCTAACCTTTGCACTGTTGTGCAATGCTCGTGTACTCAAACCCATGTTCTAATGCTTGTCAACTTGAGCTTGTTCCATTGCACCAAGCAATGCCCCAAATCATTGGGCAAATGCTAAGAGACTTCTTATTCATATGCAACTTGCTACAAAAAATGCCTCATTTATGCTGCTTAGGAATATTGTTATGATGTAAAAGTTTTTTCTATCAACTCACAATTTAGGGTGCATCTATCTATGATATCATGTATACATGTTGCAAATGATAATCTGATTACAAGTTTATTGGACTTTTAGTGATTCAGTGTTTATGGATTAATCTTTGGCAACTTAAAAACCTTTACCTTCATTGCTTTTTTTCAGCTTCACTTTGGGGTCAATAGTGGGGCAGTAAAATTTGCCATTGAGCGGCAGGCAGTGAATGAAGCCACTTTCTGTTGTCCAGATGAGCTTGGATGGCAACCTCAGGTGGACATGCTTCTCTCTTCTACTTGCATTTCTTATTTGAAATTAAATAACATCTGCAAGTTGTTGTGCTTAAGTCCATTTTCTTTCTGCAGCAATTGCCAATAGTCCATGAAGATGGAGGAACTTCTCAAACAAGAGAGGTAATTCATACTCTTTTCTCAATTTGTGCTTTGGCATGATATTTTTTATTCCCCAAACACATCCATTAAATTCCAATGGAAAATATCAGATAAAACATCTCAGCTATGCCATTAATATAGTTTCCATTTGCATTACCTCATATCAATACTTAGTAGATATCAATAAATTGCACTTTTGCTTCAAATTGAGTATCACAAAATTCTTGTAAAAGTATAATCCTGCAAACTTCAACAGTGTCAGTGAAGGGAACTCGTGTTCCAAATTTCCAATTGAATACCATTGTGCCTTGAAAGAATTATAAAATAGGTATTTGAAGTTTTAACAGGTTCATCAGTCCATGTGCATTTGGATTGATTGGATTGCTTACAAGGATCATATTCGCTCTCAATTGTTGGGTAGGCCAGATTTTATTCAGATGAATATGAGTTCATTTCTAATGCTTTTAACTTCCTAATTATAAGGTCCAGGGTGGGTCTGTTTAATCTTGGCATTCACCACTGTCCTTCTATCCTTTATTCAAGATTTCATAGTACTTTATGTAGGAAGAAAATGCTGAATCAATGGAAGAAATAGTAGCAAAGTTGAAAATATGAGTTGCACCAACCATTTTGATATTGAACTATGAGTCGTTGTGACAGTTATTTCCGGGATTAATGTAATGTTTCTTATGCTGGAGTCATGAATTGCCTCTTTGCACAATTTGTTTGGGCAAAGAAGTAACATTAGCAAGTGTATGAGAAATCATTTTAGTTCCACAAAAGGGGAGTGCCCATTGAAGCTATTTTCTGCCGTAGATGTTTTGGAGAAAGAAAAATCTCTGTATAGGATGGGTTACCTATAATAGGCATGTATAAGGGTTCCTAGAGTAATAGAACAGAGGGAATAAGTAAAAGGCTGTTGTTTCAGGCAGATATGTTTAACTAAACCAAGGACATGATACTGCTGCATTAAGTGATGTGAGAACAATTGGTAGGAGACGACTGAAGTTTTACTTTCCATAGGCTCAAATAAACGTTCAGCAATTGTGAGTGTTAATGAAGAGATCCAATCTGTGTCTTATGTGTCAATGATATTATCCAAAGGATAAGTTATTGCTTTTTTTAATGATGGAATGATTAGAAGAGTTAAAAATTCCTGCATATGTAAGAGAAGTCAAGAAGCTGTAGGATGCAATCTGAAGTTCATCTGCAGAGCATTGGAAACAGCGTTAAAGGCATGGTGTCTCCATTTTATGGTTATCATGAGATATACCCTGAAACCAAGAAGAGCAGGATGGAATAAGCCAACAGTCAGCTTTGGCCAAACATGTGAACCTAAGCAACTTGCATGCGAGTATCCCTTGGGGAAGTTTTTCCGTAAAAGATGATTTGTTAAGTGGTCTTAGCTACCTGATGTGGCAGTAATCTGATGTCTGAATGTTTGGTCTCTGAGTCTTACATCTGAAAATGACATTCAACCCTGTGGGTGTAATCGCTGCTGCCACTCTGGGGAGTTCTATTAAGGTAGAGCATCAATAATCGATGGGATTTGATATACATTTATGATGTAGAACTTGTAATCTAGGAGTGTGAAGCTTTGTTGTTGTTGTTATTACTAATATGTGTTATGCCATTATGTGAAGCTTTATTTCTATTATAATGACTATTAGCCATTGGCTATTAATTGCCATTTCTCCTCTCCCCCTCTTTATCAGTCCTAACTTTCCATTCTTTGGCTGTTGAAGACTTCTTGCTCTGTTGAGGCAATCCTGCAGTTCTTGAAGAAGAAGGGCTTTGATGTGACAATATCTGATGATGCCGGCCGTTATGTATGCAATTATGTCTACTATCACTCTCTCTGGTGCAACAGAAAGGTCACAAATCTCTCTTTGTTCACGTTCCTCTCTTTTCTAGTATTGATGAAGAAACCCAGATGCATTTTGCAGCAGCCCTTTTGGAGGCTATTTCATCAACATGTTGATATCAGTGACTTGAAAGTAAAGGTCTTGTGTGTGTTATCTTCATGTCTGTCGCGTGCTTTTTCATGTAAATCAATCCATTTTATAGATAATAAAACAATGATCCTTTTGAACAGTGGATTCCCGGCTGCTATTTGAGTAAAAAAATGTGTTGTTCCTGAATTGTAAGAGTCATTCATATTTCCTTTGGTTGTGCGTAATATTGCAACAGCTAGTTTCTTAGTTTCAGTTATGGAGTTATCAATGCTTACTCCTGTGCATTGATGGGGTACCTAGGTTTGATGAAGGCAAGGCCCAGTTTCCAGCAACTCCCGGTCAGTTTATTATGTATTTGGTCTATGTGGAATGTATTATGTAATTGGTTCACTTTTGGTGAAGAAGAGAGGCAACCATTAGCCTCTCCAGCCTAACCATGCAGTATGAGGCAGATGTCATATGGTGCAGGCTACAAATGACCAAAGCACTTGTCAATGTAGAACAAAGAAAGATGAGGGATCTCCCCAATGGAGTATTGTATGAGGGAGCTTGGAAATTTTGCTTATATTTTGAGAAACCATTCATGAACCTGTTTGGTTACGGTTCTGTTTTCATTTTTCATATATTCAAAAACAAAAAAATCTTAAACTGTTCCTTATTTGTGTTCTTGGAAACAAAAAAATATAAAAACACCTCTTTGTCACAAAACACCATGGTTTTCAAATTATTTCCCTCTTCATGAAAACGGTTTTGAAAACTCACAAAGAACTCATTTTTTTCCCAAAATTGGTGTATTTTTTGAAAAATTTCTTAAAAACAAGGACCAGAATGGGTTTATCCTATGCACAAAAACAGTTTTGAAACCTATTTGTTAAATACGGTTTCAAAAAAAAACAATGTTTGGAACCTACAATGTTTGGAACCTACTTTGCCAAAAGCAGTTTAGGCGAATTTATATAAATAAAAAAAAACAGTTTATTCATACAAAATTTTTAAACAAAAATGACAGCGAAATTTTTTAAATTATGAATTAAAGATAATGGGTGTATTATTTTGAAATAAAATGATTACAAATAGTTACATCATTTTGTATAAAAATTAGTGTTACTCAAAATATATATATATATAATAGAAGAAAAAGTTTTTTGACCTTTCGAACACACCAGCATTACAACGCCAAAAATTGTTTACCTTAGAAATATTAAACTAGATGAGGTATAAACTGCAATTTTAATCCAAGTTTAAGCTCATCTTTTCAAGAAGTTTGATCCTTTGCAGACGATCTATATATGATTTCCCTGAAATTTACCTTCCGGAGATAATGAACAATGCAAATTACAAATTACCATCCTCTGCCGGTACCGTAACAACCTTCACACGCAAATGCGTACCCGTGAGGTGATATCTATTCACTCTCAAACTGGAACTCGTACGGTGATATGTATTCTCGTGCAATCAAAATCAAGTCAAATCTGGGTCTTTAGATTCTGCCCTCAATCTGCGTGTCATTGTTACGTGGAACATGTTAATTTCTGAGTATGGCTGGTATGGACTTCCCAAACAAGCTCTCTGAATCTATAATCAAATGGTTTCCCATGGATTTGAAAGAGAGTTCGACCACTTTTTCATCTGATTTGAGTATTTGTGGCGACGCGGGGTTTTATCAAGAAGGAATTCAAGTTCTCTGCAGAGTAATCCTGTTAGGATTCAGCGTGAACATATTTGTTTGGAGTTCGCTTGTTGTTCTTTGTACGCATGTGGGTCTTTTTGGTATTGCGCGCCTTGAAGTTGTTTATTGACTTGCCACACCAAATTTAGCAATGTGGAATTTGATTTTTAAGTGGATTTCGTGAATTGGGTTGATCAAATGAGAGGCTTTTGGATGAAGGAAAGCAGCTGCATTGTCGCGCAATTAAGTTTTGGAATGGTTAGAATCAAATTTATTTGTTGGTTGGTTTTTGTTCTGCTTGTGGCTGCTTTGATTGCTGCAAGGAAATCATTTGAAGTGATTCCAGCTGAGGATGTGATTTCATGGAATTCAATTGCTTCCATCTCTGCCAAAAATGGGTTTTCACTTGATGCTCATGATACCTTCACTAGGATGCAGCAATGGGGCAGAGAGGCCATCGGTTCGTTCATTTTCTGGGCTCTGGGTTCTTTATGTTCTTTGGTAATTACACACTCTACACTCTACACTTTGATGGGTGAAACCACATGTGTATATATATAGATACCAATTATACCGTGCATTTCATGGGAGATTGCCCAAAATTGAAACCTTTTTGAGTGTTGGTTTTTCTAGCAATTTGCTATGAAGCATAATCCGAACCCAGAACCCATGAACACTTCGGTGATTTATGTTAGTGGTCTGGACCACAGGTTGAAGAGTAAAGCGAAGGCCTCCAAAAAATTATTCTTACACTTGAAGTGTGGGCATATAGAAAATAGAACACCTTCATCTACTTCCAAGCCAAGCCATATATCACCACAAAAAACCCCATTTCCAATACTAATCTGCATATATAAATTAATACCCAATGTCTTCACTTGATTTATGTAAATCAAGCAATCTTGCAAACCACCAGAACCTATAAAAACATGGACAAAATCTTATTGGTTTCCTTTGTAGGTTTGCTGATAGTGGCTCATGGAACCGCAGGAAGCAATTTATGTGATGACATTGCCGTTCTTGGAGAGCTTGAAAGCTTGGACATAGAAGAAGGAGATGGTATAGAACTTTTTGATCATCCATCTTGGATGAGTGAACGTGGTAGCAAGGTTCTTGTGAATGTGGATAGTTTTGGAGCAGTTGGAGATGGAGTTTCTGATGATACCCAGGTGAATGTGGTTTATTATTTTCTAAATCCGTTTAAGCTCTGCTCAAATGTTTATGAATCTTTCATTATTCAAGTTCTAAGCATTTCATGCCTACAAACAGCATATAATTGGAGCCTCATCATTCCGATGTGAACCCTCTCAAGTATTTATTAAATGGAATGTCACCTCCATTAAGTTTTCCTTTCTTTGTGTGTCTTGTGATTGCTATTAGGCCTTCGTAATGGCGTGGCAGCAAGCTTGTTCTAAACCAAGATCAGTTTTCTTGGTTCCCATAGGACGCCGTTATCTAGTTAATGCAACAAGATTTAAGGGGCCTTGTGCTGACAAGTTAGTCGTCCAGGTAATCTCCAACATTATTTTTCATTTTCTTTCGAGTGAGGAGAGGGGCGCGTCTTAGATTTCTCTTACATCTCACATTGCACTGCTATGGTCTTGTTTAATGCATTTTTCTTTTTGTTGTTATTACTACTGGGTACAGATTGAAGGAACCATTGTAGCACCAGATGAGCCCAAAAACTGGGATCCAACAAACCCACGAATTTGGCTTGATTTTTCCAAACTGAATGGAGTCCTTTTCCAGGGGGGTGGAGTTATTGATGGCTCAGGCAGCAAATGGTGGGCAGCATCTTGCAAAAGGAACAAGTCAAATGTAATTTTTTTTTTTAAATTACTCATCTTCTTGAATTCGACAATTAATTTTTTTGTTCCTCCTCTGATTTTCTTTTTTTTTTGTTTTCTGTTTTTTGAATCCCTTTTGTTTCTTTGACAGCCTTGTAAAGGAGCACCAACTGTAAGTATTTTAGTTTTTCCTTAAGACATAATAAAACAATTCATGCAGGGTTACATGAGTGTAAATCAAGTAAAGTAAAACACGGAGAGTTCTTTCTCTCTCTCTCTTGCTCTAGAAGTAATATGAAGGGTTCATTGCAGGCATTAACTATAGACTCAAGCTCAGCTGTAAAGGTGAAAGGCCTTACTATTCAAAACAGCCAACAGATGCATTTCGTCATTTCCCGATCTGAATCTGTACGCTTGTCTGATATACAAATTTCTGCTCCAGGAGACAGTCCCAACACTGATGGAATCCATATTACTGAATCAACAAATGTAGTTCTCCAGAACTGTAAAATCGGAACAGGTTCCCAAACCCCGCCCTCTCCTTTCTCATATTTTTTCATAGAAGAAACTAAATGCATTTGAACTTAATAGCGCTGTATAAGTGCCTTTCTTTTCTCACGTATCTGATGCTAATTAAACTTATAGCCAACCATTGGTTGTTTAAATTAATACAAATGGCTCTTGAGATGGAGCAACACGGCACAAGAAGGTTGAGGAAACACACCACTAAAGAAATGGCCAAAATAGTGTTTTCTGTACAAATTATATACACCTAGAACATGCATCCTAGGGTTAATATGAATGAGAGGCACTTCTATTTTACACAAAATCGATGATTGATGTCAATGGAAAGGTACTAACAAGTAGTATAACATGGGTGGTTCTGCTTGTGCTGTTTAGGGGACGATTGCATCTCAATTGTCAATGGTAGTTCCAGTATCAAGATGAAGACAATCTATTGTGGACCAGGTCACGGAATTAGGTATAATCAAGTTCAAAAACTTCTCCCACTCGAGTTAAGCTGTTGATAATTGCATAATCATACTATGTACTAAAATAGTATACTGACTAAAACTCAGTGCAAGGTAAATAAATGAGATTGGCACCCACAAAATGTGTGAAAATTGTTAAAGAATTACCAGTTCCATGATTTCAAAGGTCTTACCTACTCATTCTTATAGTGCATATTTCTTGTCTTCCAGCATAGGAAGCCTTGGGAAGGCCAACTCCACAGGCATAGTGACGAAGGTGGTCTTGGATACAGCATTCCTTAGGGAGACTACCAATGGCCTCAGAATCAAGACTTGGCAGGTAATTCTCATTCTCCATAATTAAAATCTGCCAACTTCAATTATAAACTGATGACATTGCTTTTAAATTTGTTCTGTTTCTTTTTAATTTGGGGTGGAGAGGGAGGCAGTGCAATTTAATATTGCAGAATTATCATCTGTTACCTGAAAAAGAGCTAACCATACAAATTATGTTATAGACATGGAAACTACTGAAAATGAGAACTAATGATGCCTTGAAGCAGCACTTAAACATCATCTTGAATCCAGAAATTAGTGCTGTTGAGTTAATATATATAAGATTTTTTTTTCTTTTTTTAAAGCCATTTTTTGATAATTGGTGGATATGATTTTATCCATATTTCTTATCATCAGCCAAAGAGAATTCATCGAGAGAACATATTCTTGTTGATGCCTTTTACTAGAAAACATTTGCTTGTGATAAGATATTACGATGTTCCTAATATCACAACCATTAACTTCTCTTTCTGGTTGTCTGGTGTAGGGAGGATCCGGTTACGTTCGTTCAATACGATACCAGAACGTGAGGATGGAAGATGTTTCATATCCCATCATCATTGACCAATTCTACTGTGATTCCCCAACTACTTGTCAGAACCAGGTAAAACCTCGCAGTTCATACGATTGAATCCTGGAATCTCTTCTCTATGACTGCTGAACAAACTCACAAAATTCCCAAAACTTACGTAAATCATAGCAAAATAATTGTATAACAAGCTTAGGGAAAAAAAAAAATTTATGATCCTGTTTGTTTTTGTTTTACAGACATCAGCTGTGGAAATAAGTGAAATCATGTATTGGAACATTAGTGGGACGTCAAAGACAGAAAAAGCCATGAAATTTGCCTGCAGTGACACAGTTCCATGCAAACACATAGTCCTGAACAACATCAACTTAGGGAGGAAGGATGGCACAGTTGAGACCTACTGCAACTCAGCCACAGGCTTTGGCTATGGATATGTGCAGCCTTCAGCAGAATGCCTGACTTCCTCTGACAAAGAGCTGATAATCAAACAGACTGAAGAGGGTGAGCCTGCAAAACCCAGCAGAGAGGATCTTGTTCATACTGAGCTCTGACTTGTCTCTCCCTATAGAAGGTTAATACTAGATGATTTTTATTTAATGGAATCAGTTAAGATTATAAAATTTACTCTGTTAGTATTGATTGGAACAGGGTCTAAAGTCCAATTTCATTGGTAATAAGAGGCGTCGTATAATTTTATACAGGAATTAGTCTAAAGTCCAATTTCATTGGTATAAGTGTCGTCGTATAAGTTTATACAGGAATGATATACAAAATTCAATAGGACAACAGAGAGCAATTCTGTGTAAAGTACTTTGAAAAGAATTAATTAATGAAAGCAAGTATTATACGGTTCTATGTGTTTTGATTTGTCTGTCGTTGTACAATGAAACTTTCTAAATAGCACCCATTGTTAATTGTCAGCCAGGTATTAGCCAAGTCTTTAGGAGACCTGTTCATGGTGTCTTTGTAGGGATTCAAAGCAACGCAGGGCTCTCTCTCTCTCTCTCTCTCTCTCTCTCTGTGACTTTAGAATCCAGAAGGTACTTGGCTTTGAAAGATCAAGTAACCCAACTTATTTGTTTAAGCTAAGCATCTAGTAGAAAATTCATGATAAAGATCCAACAAACGTGTACGATGCCGTCTATGCATCTGAATTCTTAATAGTTGGTACTGTCCTTTTGTTTAAGATTATGTTGTTGTTAAGCCGCTTTTGAATACATCATATGAATACAACAGTATCTACACAAATTAAACCCAAGAAACTGTCTCTTGATTGGATCTAATATAGATTCGCATTCGATACTTCTTCAAAAGTGAGAAAGCATTCTAAACACAATTATATACACAAGTATGCATAGATTATTGATCTGACAGTGATTAGAAGCAAAGGCAACAAGGTGCGTCTGTTGATCCACATTTTGATTGTAGCAGTGTCACTGAATGAGATATAATTGACTGGAATGATTGAGAAAGACAAACAAACTTTCCAAATGTAAATGCCAAAAGGCCTGCCCTGAATCTCATGCCATAGAAAATCTAGCATTGCTTCAATCTTAAATACTATATTCTCTAATTGAATAAGGTCCATTCCCATTTATCAAAGCAAATGGCCAATCAATGTGATCCAAAGTACAGAATTTGGACTCTATGCCTCCCGGAGGTTGTGTACATCTTATCGTCCTACAGTGAGAGAAGCTTTGTGCACTGAACTGTCGTCCTACAGTGAGAGGAGTTTCATACACTGAACTATCGTTTCTTTTATTTAATAATGTATGTGTAGCAGGGCCCACGCCCCCTTAGGCCTGTTTGATACTTGTTGAAGGATGGGGAAAGGAAGGGGAAATTCCTCTCTTTTGTTTGGTTTCTAATTTTGGCGGGAATAGAAGAGAAAGGAAAGAAAAAGTTGTTTTCTTCTCACTTTCGTTTCATCTTCCTTCCTCTCTCTCTTTTAATAGGTATTCTATTATTTTTCTTCCTCTATTCTTTTAATTTTGAACAAGAAAAAGTGATTTTTCCTTTCACTTTCTTCTCTTTTTTTTTTGCAAATCAAACAAAGATAAGAAAATAATTTTCTCTCATTCTTTTTCTCTTCCACAAGTATCAAATAGACCCTTAAACTACCAAGGTTCTCTTTACCTGTATAATTTTTTAGATATTTAAGATAATAAAAAAACAAGTTTATTGTTCCCAAAAAATTCAAGTTAGCCCTATTTTGCTTCTATAAGGGCTATTGTCAGTGCTTGTAAATGATATTGTACATGCCTTATATTGCGGATCATGTGCTTGCACTGTGGGTCTGAGAGGACCATATATCATATATGTATGTATAGCCTTTGCATTATAGCCAAAGTTATATGATGGGAAAAAGCAACAAAAACAGAAAAAAGTCTCAGATCATGTCCTCCCCAAAACAATAATGTTGTCAAAAAACACTTTGGGGCCTCAAAGAAATCCGTGAATGGTAGGGATGAAATTCAGACTCTTGGGGTCCTTGGAATTTTCAAACAAACAGGTGGCGACAAACCCTTTGTTGATATCTAAATAGTGATCAGATCAATAGAGATACATACACATAATACAAACAAGCCCTTCCCCAACTGAAGCTTCACATGCCAAACAAGACACTAAACATCAGTTCATTCAGTAAAATCCCAAGCTTTGGAAGCTTTAAGACAGGACACAATGTTTTCCTTGTGAACAGTGAAGCTATTGTGTTTAGCTTCAAGTTCTAGAATGATCCGTGAATCCCTTTTCTTAGATTGCCCTGAATTAGCTGATTGCTATTGGTTGCTCTGTTTCAGAAGTCCTGTTTCTAATGAAAAAATTGAATGGTAAGGGGTTGTTTGGTAAATTAAATGAAAAAAACAAACAGAGAAAGGAACATATCAAGGCCATCAAAGGGTGGTTTTTGTCTAACTCCTTTCCTCTTTCTTCTTTCTTTAATATTTTTGAGTACTGTCATGGCTATTTTAAGCCAGTTTAGTTTCTCAAATAGCAAATTTATAGGAGAATTATATGGTAAGAGTAGCATTTACATTTGTTTAACTTGAACCCTTTTTTGTAATGGATACATTTGTTTTTTTAGAGACGATATATTTGCACATTACGTGAGCGACCTATTATAGATACATCAAAAAGATAAATCAAAAAGCACACAATACTATATATGAAAAAAACTTGACCTATACGCTAAAAGATTCAGGATTGTGAAATATGTTAAATTTAGAAGCAAACATGAATGCAGGTTTGTCAAGGTTGAAAAGATTTTCCTTTTCAAAGAGTTGTTGGAATTGATACACTTAACTGCAGTTGTCCATTCTGGAGTTCTACCGAAAATCAAATAGATTTTTATCTTCAAGATTTTTAAACTCATAATCTTGAATAATTGAATGATCCCATTCTAATTCTAGTAAATCAAAATTTGTGTTAAAATCTAGTTTTTATGATAACATAAAATTCCTGATGTGGGCAATGAGTAAGTTCTTTCACATAAAACACAAAGGAAACGAAGCATCAGTAATTAATTGGAATTTTTTTTTTTATGTTGCTCTAATGATTAGTGAGCTGTTGTTTGTTTGTAACTAAACAGTGAGAATGTAATTTTGGAATTTATGATCAGCACAATCACTATGTTCCAAAGCCGGCGTTTTGGAACAAATGTAGGTTTCCAACTAATGCCATTGGCTTAGGTTAATCATAAAAGTAAGCTAACATAGAATAGACATAGATCAAAATACTCTCATGCTTTGTTCTGGAGTAAAAAAAAAAAACAAAACTAATCCACAATAAAGTAATGTGTAAAAACATTGAGTATGACAAAAGTAAAAGAAGAAGAAGAAGAAAAAAAAAAGAGTTTAGTGCACAAGATTTTTGTCATTCCGAGGTCTGAAAAAGGTTAAATGTCTATTTTTAGGTTTCGACCGTGTCCAGTTCGTAATGGAGTAACTTTTACCCTTTAAATGGCAAAAATCATAACTCTAGCTCTGTGGTTGATCGCCACAGAGCCCTTTTTTTTTTTACCTTTTCTTTTTGCTCTTTGGTGAAGTGTCACCACAGTGGAATAGAAGGAACCCTAATGATCCCTTTGTGCTTCTGGTTCACGAGAGGACTCGAAGTTCACGAGCTTGTTACACAAAACGACGTACGGCTTAGAAGTTCGTACTCTATCCCTTCTTTCCAAATGTCTATATCATATGCATTGATGGTAATCACAAAAGCAAAGCTCACAATACAAAGCAACAACATGAAGCAAGTTGGGATTTTATACTGTTGTATAATGAATGTGAATGAAGCAAACTAATATCCATTGTGTGGCCTTGATGTCCTCTGGTAGAATTACAACTGTTCTCTTCTCTCTTCATTCATGTGGTGCAGAATGTATATACATATACCTAACATAGTATATGCTTACCCATGAATACAGGTAATTGAGGGTTGGCAGTAAGTAACTTTAATGAAATATAAATTGTTAAAAAAAAAAAAAAAAAACAAGCTTAAAAGATTGATCACGTGGGCATAGACTCAGCAAACAATTCTCCCCTGATCAGGATTTTTGTTAGTTTCTTGATGCCATTCAAAGAAAATTTTCCGTGCCGGTTGCCGCTTCTTCCTCGCTTTCTTTTCTTGTCTGATATGGGTATCAGGGCATGCTAGAACCTAGTTTCAATATGCAGATTAATGTGAAGTAAGGAGTAATTTATATGACAGGTGGGCACAAAAACTTGAATCTGAGTAAGGCTACCTCTACGTTTGATTATGGATTTGATTCCCGATACAAAAGAAGGGAGACAAATTTGATAGCTTCACATCTTTGGAATGAATCAAATATAGGCTACTGCCAATTGAATTTGAAATTTGCTTCATCTGTATCATTTGCATACATGTGGCAAGAGCTGAGCTCTATACAAACATAAGGATACAAGATGCATATATATATATATGCTCTAGCATGCTTAATTTTTTTTTTTTTTTATCACAGCCAAAGGTAAAAATCCAAAATCTGCAATGCTTATTCAAGGTGGCGGGTACCCAAAAATTCATTTGCAACTGACATTAACAGCAAAACTGGTTTCTGCAATGAAGCCAGGGGGGGTAGGGGAAGGTGGTCCTCTCCTCAAAACAACCTAATTAGAGTCGAACCCACTTCAGGTTTCAGTGGTTCATCACAAGTCTTGAAGAGTCAATTTTTTTGCCCCATTTTTGACAGGGTGGGTCTCCAATTAAAACAATTGGAAAGCGTACGGATAAATATTATGTGCACATACCAATAGGGTTGGCTTTAAAATTTTAGTCCAACTATCCCTACTTGCCCAGAACAGAGAGAGAGAGAGAGAGAGATTCCAAGGAAAGGGATGGATGAAAGAGGTATACTCACACTGAAACAAAACGAAAATTAACTGAAATCACGGCGCTTAGAGGGAAAAAAAATGCCGATCACATCCCCATCGCTTTCTCTGAATTGTAAGGGGATTTTAATGTCACATGCATTTTACACTTTTTATTTTCATTTTCTTTCCATTGTTATGAACATAGACATGATTTCGTGTCATGTCATAAGATAGCAGAAGGTTCTTAGAGGCTCACATGAGCATAACGAGCTCGTGATTAGAGCTCAAAATACACAAACAGACTCATTGCACATGAGAATAAGATTGCATATATCTGACTCTCTTTAAATTTCACGGTAGTCGAAGCCTTGATTGTTTTTTTTTACTAAAAAATTTATACAAAGTATATCATTCGAATGATGTGGTTGGATAAGAGTCATTTATTTTAAAACGAAACATTCATCATGATAGTTTTTAATTACAATGGTGCCATTATTAAGCGTCGTTCTGGTAAAATTTTCTATACAAATTTTGTAAGAGAGTAGCATATTCCTTTTTTTACATAGCAGATTTGTGGTTACCTAGAAGTCCAGAATTCCCAGATTAAGCAACCACAATTTCAGCATGTTCTTTGATATTCTCATTCGTTGTAAAGCTACCAATCAGCACAGGGTTCATATATATGTGACCTAAAAAGTGTTACTGTTGTTGCATTATTGTGAACTAAATTATTGCATGTTGGTGGGAAACTTGGATACTAGCAGTTCCTATATGTGTACGTGAGTAGCAAATCTGTGGGCATATGGAGGTTTCTTTCAAATCATTTTCTTCTTGGTAAATAGTAATTAATACTGCTTGGATAAACAGAAACATCAAAAATCTGAAAACCATTCAGTACCGTGGTAGGTCCATATTTCCGTTTCTGCATCCTCTCTCTCTGTCTCTCTCTCTCTGTGTATATATATATATATCTATGTATAGAGGGGCCGTTGAAAAATAGCTCACGTACACAAATCTGTGGGCATATGGAGGTTTCTTTCATATCATTTTCTTCTTGGTAAATGGTAATTAATACAGCTTGGATAAACAGAAACATCAAAAATCTGAAAACCATTCTCAGTACCGTGGTAGGCCCATATTTCAGTTTCTGCATCCTCTCTCTCTATATATGTATAGAGGGGCCGTTGAAAAATAGGAATTGTTGGTTAAGTAAAGGAAAGGAAAGGAAAGGAAAGAAAAGAAAAGCTAAGGGGGGCTTTGGTCATTGTTGCTTTGTTAAGAGGACAAAGTACAAAAAAATAAAAACTCTAGCCCGTGAACGTTGCATGTGACCA
The DNA here is from genome assembly GCA_033060915.1 of Euryodendron excelsum. Taxonomy (NCBI): domain Eukaryota; kingdom Viridiplantae; phylum Streptophyta; class Magnoliopsida; order Ericales; family Pentaphylacaceae; genus Euryodendron; species Euryodendron excelsum. The sequence continues at coordinate 13,099,790 of CM065378.1, read as the reverse complement.
AAAAGACCTGTTAATTTCAGTGCCCTTGACATTTTATAGACCCACTCACGTGTGTTTCTTTGGCTTTTACATGAAATGCTAGTAATAATAATAGTAAGTAAATAAAACTCAATTACATTGAAACCATAGAAGAAAGCCAGAGAAAAGTAGATAGGGAGGGAGGTGTCGTGCATCACATATCAAGTGCTTTTCAAAGAACTATACATATGTCAAATATATAACATATATATGTATGTTTTCCGATTAACTAATACAGGAGATGACATACAAACAATGACAAAATGGGCATTCTACATGAGAACTCCCAGATCAAGAAGAAAATAATCCCATAGAACCACAAAAATCAAAGCACCAAAAGATTAAGACCTGTCTTGTGCATGATCAGGAATGACATCTTGCCGAGTAGTTTGCCGTCACAATGAAAAAATAAAAAAATAAAAAAATAAGATTTCAATGACTTGGCATGGTCCAATCTATTGCAAGCTAGAAGAAAAGGTTTTGTTTTATACTCTGTTTGGTTTCAATTGGCTTACAAGATCAAGTTTAAGCTCAACGTAAACAAAAAAAAAAAAGAAAAAAGAAAATTAATGGTTTGCATTTTTTTTGCATTACCTACTGATGAGTAACACGCAACCACATTGCTACGTGGCAAAAGTGGGACACTTGATGAACTAAATAAAATCCCAACCAAATGTCACAAAGAAAGAAGGAAAATCATTAATAAAAGAGAAAAGGGAAGCAGAGAATGAAACATAAATTCCTGGCATTACCAAACAATATTTTGCTTACGGCTGCATAGTCCCATGAGTTTTCTTGTGCTTAGCTCTTCCTATTTAAACCTAACCATCAGTACTACTTTTTTGGCTATCTAAGAGGAGCTCTCTCTCTCTCTCTCTCAATACACTGAAGATGGGTGCATTCAGCTTCAGAAGCCTCACATTCATGCTGTGTATTGCCTTCCTCATTTGGTCATTTCAGATAGACACTTGCAATGCTAGAAGAGGCAAGCATTGGAGGAACAGCAGAGGTGTCTCAGCTTCTCTGTACAAGACGAAAGGAAAAAATCACGGCAGTAGTCATCACCAAAGCAATGCTGGTAAATCAAAACACAAAGCTCCATCACCAAAAGCACCATCATCTCCAGCTCCAGCACCAAAAGCAGGCATTCCACCAGCCCCGCCAAAGAAAGGTTACAACAACAAGCCTTCCGCTCTCTTTGATGTATTACAGTTCGGCGCCAAGGGAGATGGAACTAGTGATGACACAAAGGTACCCTTCAATTTCCTGTCTTATGTTCACAGTGATTAGACTTGTAGAATTCATAGTTACAATGCAACTCCTACAAATTTTAGGTTTTATTTTAAGCTGTTCTTGCTTTCACCCCTGCAACTATTATACAGGTATAATTATATACTTGTGGCCAACATTAGCAACTTAATTCTAGCTTTTTCAACAATTCATGGAATTGATCAGTAACGCAATTAAGCATAACTTGACATATAATTTCGTCAATTTATTGTAATGACAATTGCAACCTGGGCGTCGTTCGAAACACGAAATGCGGCCTCTTCACACACAAGAATAAGGCTGCGTACATCTAATCTTCTTCAAACTCCACAATGACAAGAGTAAGACTGCGTACATCTGATTCTCTTCAAACCACTACGTGGCATGTGCCTCGTGCATTGTGATGCCCTAAAATAGTAGGTTGCACAGGTTATTAAAAGGGCAATATGGTCAAATTTGCTACCAGTAATTCATAAGTACAAAAAAATACTTAGGTAATTGTCACTATTATTAGTAATGAACAAATCTAGAACATAGGATCACGTTAAACAATATAACAAAAAGAAACCGAGAGAAAAACAACAGAACTTCCACAGTACTGAACAAAAAATCAGATGAGGCCCACTCAAATGATATACGTTATGGCAGTTTGGCCAAGATTCCAACAATAATTGTATACAGTTCTGTACAAACTACCACTTGTATGATTATACATATAACTCATGACATTCTTTCTAACTGTGGCAAACATACTAAATACAAATATTGTTTATATTACTGAGGAAAAAGCATTTCTATGGTGTAATACAGGCATTTCAAGCTGCATGGGCAGCTGCTTGTAAAGTAGAGGCATCAACGATAATTGTCCCATCAGAATTCACATTCCTTGTGGGACCCATTTCATTCTCTGGTCCTTATTGCCAACCAAACATTGTCTTCCGGGTAAGTCATGATCTGCCTCTGTAAAAAGTTTCAATCTGATGTAGAAATGTATTATCCAGCCTAATATCAAGTCAAAATTCCTATATATCCTTGTGTTCCATCTTCCAGTACCATCCATAGCTAGGTCCCTACAAAGTAATTTTGATCTTATGTGACGAGTCTCGACTTCTTATTGTCACCTGATCATGCTATGTCTTCTCAGCTTGACGGCACAATTGTTGCTCCAACGAACGCTAAAGCTTGGGGTTCAGGTCTCTTGCAGTGGCTTGAATTTACGAAACTAAAAGGAATCACAGTTCAAGGAACAGGCACCATTGATGGAAGAGGCTCGGTCTGGTGGCAAAATTCCCCATACAATGACTCCATAGACGATGAATCAAAACTACTTGTCCCATTAAACAGCACGGTTGAAGGAAACCCGCCAGTTCCTGTAACTATTTGCTCCAACCTCTCATTTCTCTGTGTCTGCATTTAGTTTCTCTGTTATCTAAGCCTCATCACGCTCATATTTCAACAATTGTGTGGCAGATAAGCAGTTCACTAGCTGGGAAAATGCCAGGCATAAAGCCAACCGTAAGGACCACTTCAGAATCCTAACGTGCAGTTTTCAACCATGCAACTCCACTAACATGATAATTGTACTTTGGCTCCACAGGCATTAAGATTCTATGGGAGTTTCAACGTGACAGTCACAGGCATAACAATTCAAAACAGTCCCCAGTGCCACCTCAAGTTTGACTACTGCAAAGGAGTTTCAGTATTCAGTATGAGCGTCTCATCTCCGGCTGACAGCCCCAACACCGATGGCATTCACTTACAGAACTCTCAGGACGTGCTAATCCGCAATACTAATCTTGCAAGCGGTAATTTTCTTGTAAATTGGTACTTCATATTACACTCATAACTTCATTATTGGTGAAGCCCTGTTACTTGAGCCTCTTGAAAAGACCTCCAGAGTCCAAAATTGAGGTCATATGGTCTTAACAACGATATCCCTAGTGGCCAATTGATGAAAATACTGACTTCATGGACAAGAGACCAATTACCAGTAACATGCCATGATGCCACAAACTCCTATCATGCCACAAACTTATCCTTCTTGTCTCAAATTGACATAAGTGGGACAAATTCCTCTATATCATGCCACAAACTTATCCATCTTGTGACCCTATACCAATCACATAACCACAGTCCAACAACTAATATTTTGACACATGGTAACCACTAATCTCTTAAGTTATCCTTGTCCACTGCAAGCTTAATGGGGCTGTTAGGAGACACTTGTCATACTTGAATAATCAAAGGACAATCTGGTGTGGGTTTAGTTTTGAACTCACAAACACCCCATAGACAGGAATACATTTCTGATCTTTTGTTATATTCATTCAGTTTTTCCTTTGTCTTCTCTACAAACAATAACTGCTTTCTCCCCTTATCTCCTTGTGTTCTTCCGCCTAAGAGTATAACATCATATTAGCATTAAACATATATGAAAACGAATTTAGTAAAACATATGGAATGAAGATAAAATGTCTATGCATCAATTAGATAGTACAATAAGATCTCAATTTTTAAGCTTTGTGCAGGAGATGACTGTGTTTCTATACAAACTGGATGCACAAATGTATACATACACAGTGTGAATTGTGGGCCTGGACATGGAATCAGTATTGGAGGGCTAGGAAAGGATGACACCAGGGCTTGCGTTTCGAACATTACTGTTCGAGATATCAGTATACATAACACAATGAACGGTGTCAGGATAAAGACATGGCAGGTATACCATCTGCAATTCATCTAACTGAAACCTGAGTTGAAATAACACACTTAAGACTCTGGTTAAGTGAACTGAACAAATAAGCTTTCATAGAACAAAAAACTCTGAAAACCAAGCAATTCTTTCATTCACGACTAGAAATTGCTAAACAGAATCAAGTAGAATCAAATTTTCGGTCAAGATATGAGTTTTTAAATTCTGAAGGACTTTGACTTGTCGGATTGCTTTTGAGTCATATTTCACAGTATCAATCTCTCACATTACACAAACTTCTGGAATTAACTCTTATGTAGTAATCAAAATTCAAAATTCTGAATATCATCCAAGTTTGTCCAAAACCGCCAATTTGTTACCAAGTCAAAACTTGACATTCTCATCTAGTTCTAATGCATTTCTGCAGGGTGGCTCAGGGTCTGTGCAAGGAGTACTGTTCTCAAACATTCAAGTTTCTGAAGTCCAATTACCAATTGTAATTGACCAATACTACTGTGACAAAAGAAACTGCAAGAACCAAACATCTGCTGTGGCCCTATCAGGAATCACATACGAAAAGATAAGAGGAACTTACACAGTGAAACCTGTACACCTTGCCTGCAGTGACAACCTGCCATGCGTGGATGTCACGCTAACTGACATACAACTAAAACCACAACAAGAACAGTACCACATGTCTGATGCCTTCTGTTGGCAGACTTTTGGAGAGTTGAACTCTCCCACTGTGCCTCCAATTGATTGCTTACAGGTTGGCAAGCCCTCGAGCAACCGGATTCAAACACATCATGATTCATGTTAAGCCAAGCCTGGGTATACTCTGGAGTTTTTACCTGTGTGGTCGGCATGGTTTCCTGACCCCTTTCACACCGTTAGATAGGGAGGTAATAGAGCATATTTTAGTAGTGGTAGTTTTAGGGATTAACTAGGCTACATTGGTTCCCATTGTGTGAGCATACATCATTTTAGTTGTGAAGAGTTTGATAGTAGGTGTTAATGCAGCCTTGTCAGGTAAGCTAAACTGTCCGTCGTCAGATAGATATACATGTTATTTATGAGATATGTGATAACATAAATCACCAATTCAACACATTTATTGTTTTGCAATCACTGGAGAGAAAGTACAAGTGGATAAATATCATCTTAGTTTTCTTCTAATGATGACAGTATTTACAAGCACATTGTTTACGTATCTAAAACATATGGATGGGTAAGTATCATCTGGAGTATAATTGAATTTCCATAAACACTTTGCCGTGCACAGTTCTGGAAAAAGATATACCCAGCAAGGATGAGAATACATAAGACATACATATGCACTAGAACAGGAAATGACAATTATTTTAAAACTTAAGGAGAGCGCAGACCAGGAGCAAGTGATTACCAGTGAAGGCTCTTGTTAGACGGAAACTCTTGAAGGACAAGAACTCTGGAATTACTAGAACCATTGATGCACATAAACGATAGGCAAGATGCCATGCACAATTTAACTTCTTTACCATGATAAGGAAAAATCAAGTTCAGCAATTATATTTTCAACTCTACCTGGTTATTCTCCCCTTCCAGTCACCAGGCTGTACAAAACTAATGAGAGCACTAACACATTACCCTCACACTCATTGTGCTCCATTTATATAATTTTCTTTTACTCCAGCTCTTGGCAATTGATGACATCTGTGTGGACTACCAAATGCATATCTCCGGACCCACTAAATTATGAGTTGCCCCGTGAATGACAATATTCTAATAGATCAGTTGATTGAAAATCATCTGCTTAAGGCATAGTGAACAACTAGTTAACAAACTAACACTAGACCACATGGGGTCATGAGGTCTCAATTTTGATCCCTCCTCATGCCACACAGTGGCCTGCCATCATTAAAGTAGTGCATGAAGTGCACATGGTTCATGTGGATAGTGGTCCTACACGAGCTCGAGGGAGTAGTCGGTCAAACACCTATACACACTATAGCAAACAAAGGAAAAATCTAACACTAGAAAACGTGAGAAAAAAGAGATCAACAGTCATGAATGAAGTCCATACCTTAAACAGGAAGTCAGACAGCTAACTATATTGTCTGAGCTAAAGATTCAAAACATAGCCAGCTATATAAGAATATAGTATGAGGATTCAGTACCACAATCATTCTGTAGAGGAAATAGCACCACTTCTGTAATTTGCATCCACACCAAACACCCTCCCTTTTTCTATACTGGCCAAACTCTGCAGATAAATAGCATATTGGAGTCAGTTTCCAGATAATTGAGGAACATTTCTCACATAAACACTGGAGAATTACCATCTCGGACCTTCTAATATAAATTAAAAACTTCTAACATTTATTCAATCAGTCATGGTACAATAGCATCTTAACTGCCAAACCACTAGCCTCAACAAATCCTTCTTGCCAAATACAGGTCAAGTGAGTTTCCCACCAACTGTTGCAGCACCGTCCGCTAAAATTTTCCCAAGTTCTTGGTTATACAAGAAAGAAGAATACAGGAAGCTTTATTCTTAACAAAGAAAAGATGTAGAGGAAGCATTCAAGCTTTTAAAATGGTGATAACATGATCTTCCTAAACTAGTTATTTCGATCTTATCAAATAAAATGTCAGCCTTATATTGCCTGGGCCAATTGCAAATGGTGAATGGAAACCATATTTTCAGACCTTGGACCATCACCATTATAGTGACTTTCCAGAATAGCATCCAATCAATATCTAGTCAATACAGTTTCTCTGCTATACATCAACAAATTCCAGTTGACTTATCAGGAACTAAAACAACAATATACAATTCAAATAAATCTACACAAAAAACAGAATCACCAAATAATTAAAAATAAGTCATACACATGGTGTAGATTCTGCCAAGTTGGGATGGGGAACTGGAATGGTAGCTATGAATTCAGAAGAAGCTAAAATGTCCTTCCCATTGTCCATGACGGCATCAAGTCCTGTTTCAGTTGTGGCCTTCTTAAGGTTGTGTTTCAAAACGAGATAGAATCCTTTACATACATCATGCGTAGAAGCTGTGGAGATGGAGCAAAAAAGAGAGAGAAAGATTGAGAGTAACATATGATAATTAGGGAATCTTTGTAAGAGAGGTAAGAACGTGTGGAGGTATTGACTAGTGACTATCTGCAGTGAGCAAAAGCTGAAGCCGCTATAGCCTGCTTTTCTAGAAATATAGAAATTGAACTAAAGTACATCTTCAGAAGTGGAAGCTGAACTGATGAAGAGATTACACCACAACATATGACAAGGAGTTATTTGGAACTGGCATTCTGAACAGTCGTTGCTGAACTGTAGAGGTTGAACTTACCTCTTGGACAGTCTTCATATTTTCCTCCTGGCAAACAGAGATAAGAACAAGAATCACCCCATCTGTGGATTCCTGCCCCAAAGCAGATAGCTATTCTGATTTCCTTTCGACCTCCTCCAGAAAGAAACTTTTAGTCCCGCCCAATCCTTAATATTTGTCTTATATCACCCATAAGTTATTGCCTAGAACAGTAATTGCATAGTACAACAAATGATCACTTGCATAGGCACAGTAAAACCTTCGGCTTTAAAAGAAGTGACATCTAGCCACGACTCATTGCTATTGACATACCCCAACAACCTTTCACAATAATGCATGAACTTCCCATGGAAAGATTTCAGTCCAATTTGGAGCAACATGTTGATCACAGGTAGCTGAAACAGCTCTTAGTTGTTACATTTGGCACAGTAACACCTTTGGCTTTAAAAGAAGTGACAGCTGGCCAAGACTCATTTCCATTGACATGCCTGACAACCTTCCACAATATGACATGAACTTCCCATGGAAAGATTTCAGTCCATCTTGTAGCAACGAGTTGGTCACAAGTAGCTGAAACAGCTCTTAATGTTACATTTGGTCTACTGTTTTCTGTGCTCTCTTATTTCCCACCATGAAAGAATCTCGCTATTGTCATACCAATGATCAACCATCTTGAAGGCCATGAAAATCTTTACTAAAAAGTGAAACTTCTGTTAAAGCTTCACAAATATTGAATTGCCACTATTACATAGGTTCTGCCACCTGCCAACTAATTTCCAAGTGGCCAGCACTTTCTGCACATATCTTCCAAGCCTATGGCCTTCTGAACTCCTTCATATGCTTGTAGAGCCATTCAGAAAACCAGCATTAATGACACAAGTCATTCCTCAAATGTCCTCTTTGCTGGGCTTGCTACCGACCACATCTCTTTATTTAAAAATTCAACTATGCAAATTGATTTTTAGCCATCTTATCTATGCAGAAAGGTGGCCGTCAAGAATGGTGTGAAAGAAATTATTGTAAAGTTATGCAAACATATGGCAAAATCATCAGCTCATGCCTGCTTCGATACAATCTTGGACACACGACTTATCACAGACAAAAGTTAAAGATGAACTGGAACTAATAGAAAGTGAAAGCATACAGAGATACTTCAAAGCATTAATAAATGAGTGATCCAATTGGATTGTGTCCATAGCCTCCAACAACCATACATCTATTTCATGTACACCAATCATAAAATAGGACATCAATTACACATAGCAGAACAGCCACGTAAAATTTCAATAAAAAATCTAAATCTAGTGAAAAGGAAAGTATATCCAACCATCCAGTAATGAGTACTTCTTTTTTTTTGGGTATGAAAATTAAATCTTTGATGCTTTTGCATCTTTTTTTGCTTGGATGAAACCAACTCCTGCTAGGGCAAAAGGAAAGATTCAGTGGTTCTCAAGTTATTTCTCATTACTCCTGCCGATATCTTGTGATGAAAATAAAATAAAAAGGATTAAAGGTAATGGTACAAATCAACTCTGTTTTGAAAATAAAATAAAAGGGTAACGTAACAACAACAAGAACTATTCAAAATGAACTACTATGCTCATAATTCATGAAAGATTTCGTCAAATCTCTGTGTCATTAGAAAGAAATGAAGTATAGACAAATCATTACCATAGAAATAAACCCACTTAAACTAGAGAGGGAATTGAACCAGATTAAGCATGGATACCTTCTAGGCAACTGAGAAGCTAGCAAGAAGCCAACATAATGAGGAAATGCAAGACCACTCCAATAACAGAGTACTTATGAAGGCCTTCCACAAAATAAGGGATCCATCAATCATAAACCATGCACTCCTACAGGCAACAGACTTGTATGCTCGAGAATTTAGCCACCTGCAGAACTTCCTAAATATTTCAACTAAGAAAATTGAAGTTTGAGACAATATGAAAGGAAAAGAAAAACTCTCTCACTTATCAAGGGGGTTGATGAAATGATGGGAAGTGGGCAATTGGGAAGAATGGTAATCGTTATGGCCTCACCTCATTGCAAATGAAGCATACAAACCTTTAGACCTTGTGATAATGAAAGTGCATATAGGAGATACCAGTATCAAGGGAAAGCCCCAAAACCTTTGTTGCTATATAGAATAAGAAAGACTTATCATCCCATTTCTGAATGACGAAAAAACCAGTATTAAATGTTTCTAGATAAACTGTATCATATTTTCATTCCAATCCTCTCAGCGAGGGTGTTTCAATTTTCAGATGGAAATTAAGGCATTTGACTTCCCTCCAACAATCCACCCCTCACCATGGTATCCAATATGAGATCGAGAATAAATGAGATCACAATCAATGATGACATTTTTTTACCTGAAGAAAGAATATTGCCTCAAGTTTGTCAATCAAGTTCACATGGGGTAGTTGTGAAGTATGACAACAGAACTTACAAATCAGCTTATAGTTGTAAATGTACCAAATACATTCATTGACCCATTACATGTATCGATTGTAATAAACCACAAAATAAAATAAACTGTATGGCTGTCCATACAGTATAATTATATCCAATCCCTTCTGCATTTTTGTGTTCCATAAAGTTATGGTGCTCACTAATTTAAATTTTATTTCAACTAGAACTCAACGTAGTGGTACATAACCAGAACATTCAATCTATAACCAATGTTTTGACTAACATAAACGAACAACTGAAAGCCCCACGTACAGTAGGCCATGAGTTCTGAAGATCAGGAAAGAGTAGAAGCTAAATGGGAAGAGTCTTACATTATAGTAATGAAAACAGACTGTAATTTGGAAATTCACACCCAAATTCACCACTTTATAAAAACAATTACTCTTTCTCCTAGATTATTTCCAAATGCAAAGATATTAAAAAATAAAAAGCAACAATCACAAAACCATACACCCCAAAACTCCCCCAATTAACCCTTATTACGGAATACATTCATACAATTCTTCCGATTCCACGTTTCTATATCAATTTACTCCATTGCTGTTAGAACAGCAACCACCGCCGTGATCGTGATCGTGATCGTGGCTCTTGTTGGAACGATCATTGCCATCGCGGTTATCGTCGTCGTCGCTGTCGTCCTCGTCGAAGGGCTTCTCCTTATGGAAGATGCAGCATTTCTTGGAGCTCTTCTTCTGGAGGAACTCGTTGTCGACGGTGCCTTCCTTCCACGAGACCTTCTTCTTCTTTTTCTTGCGGTTGAGTCGCAAAGTTAGGGTTTGCGGGGGCTGTTGTTGTTGCTGTGAAGAGGAATGGGACGGAGAGGAGTGATCTAGGGTTAGGGTTGTGGTGGTGGTGGCCGTAGACGGTCCCAATTGCCTTGTGCTGCTACTCATTGTTCTCGCCATGTCCGTTCGAGTCTGAGATTCGGACTTTTGCCGGGGCAACAGCAAAAATCGCGCGGGTTGAAGGTTGGATGTTGCTGAAGAAGAATATACCGGAACGTTCGCACTCGGTCGACTTTTATAACTGGTTTATGTGCACCTGTTCCGTTATGCTAACTCCCCGTTTGGATGTCGGACTTTGGACGTAAAGGAAAATTAATTTATGAATGGTTATCTAACTAATCCTTATGGTTGATTGGCAATTCCAAACAAAGTTATCAATACTGTATTGTATCATACTGTATGATGTAAAGAATGTTGAATTTTGTACCAATTAAGGTACTGGCCAATATCAATATATATTGATCGATACTCGGTGTACCGATCAAAACCCAATTTATCACTTAGTATAGGATTTTGTGTAATTTATTTTGAAATATATATTTTTTATATTTGAAAATTAATTTCTATTAAAACCTACATTAAATATATACTAGACAATTAGTATATTTTTATATATTTTTAAGAATTTAATTTTGATGCACTGTCGGTGTAAAGATTTTTTTACATAAGTATACATAAAAAAGGCGACACATGTCCTTCAAAATTTAAGTACAACGTAAACATATAATGCTCATAAACATGTGTCGTATTTTAATGCATGTTTATATAAAAAAATCTCTATACTGACAGTACATTAAAATTAAACTATATTTTTAAACATGCACTAAGTTGAATCACGCGTTTATATTATATTTGTTTAAGTGTATAATAGTTATAGTGTTAAATCTAAAATGGTATCCAATAATGCACTGGCATTGATACGTATTATACAAACAATAAAAACGATAAATGGGCGGTATAGTATTGACAATTATACTTCTAAATAAAAAAAAGAAAAATACTACTCATAATTGCGTTAGTGAATCACTCTCTAATTAATAGCTGACGTATTAACTGAACCCTACTAATTGACGGTAAAACTCAATTAACATATCACCCATCTTGACTCACAATTACAACTGTGAGCAGCAGTCCTTCGAAAGGAAAACAAAACATGCACTCATCCTCATATCCATTTAAGGGTAAAGTGGGCCAGACCAACATGGACACGCCCGCTTAAAGTCGGCCCAACAAAGCACAAGATCTTCAGGAGCTTAGCCTACACATTGGTTGAAATTTGAAAACATCTGCGAGTTTGAAAATCAAATTACTCAAACTCTACCAACAGGGCTGTGGGTTCAGCGGTGGAATTTTAAACCTGGTGAGTAAAGCTTGGGTTGGAGACCCTTCAGTAGCACGTTGGGACAATTTTTTCCTAACTTAGCCTTTCGGTGTGCTTCCTTGACAGAAGACTTTTGGTATATCAACTCTTAAGACAAATGGGTGAGGTGATTGAGCAAGTTAGTGTGCCGACAGAGGTGTTGGGTTCCTTACCTACTCCACCATTTTATGGAACAAAAAAAAAAAATCAAACTCCTTATTGTAATCGGATCAATTAAAACTCATAAATACGTTTTAAAATTTATTAAGTTTTGTAATTTAAATTAAAAAAATTCACCATTCATCTTGACTTGATTGGTTTACAATCTTAGTTACAATCATGGCATTCTTTGTGATTTGAATATTAGTA